>JAJJWW010003670.1:0-571578 GCA_023531295.1 Papaver armeniacum
ATGCTTTTCAAGGAGAAAGGTTTGGTGAGAACACATCGAACATTGCAGAGAGTTTTAATAATGTGATCAAGCATGATAAGCAGCTTCCAGCACTTGAGCTTGTGGATTGTATTCATGCTAAGGTAATAGAGCAGAACTACAAGAGGTTGGTGGAGTCTAGTAAGTGGACTTCAAGACTTACTCCCCGGATGCAAGCTAGGCTCAACAAGAGTTTTACCGACTGCCGTTTCTACAAGTTCAGAAGATCAAGTGACAAAGTCTTTGAAATAATTTCTCCTACTGGAAAGTACACGGTCGACTTGGATGCTAGGACTTGCACTTGCAATTGGTGGCAGAAGCATAGTTTCCCTTGCACCCATTCTATGAAAGCTATGTTGCAGAATGGGCCAGATGAACCATACAAGTACATTGTTCCGTATTATACCACCGAGTACTATAGAGGTCTGTATACTCGTCCTATTTATCATATTCCGGGCAATGAGAGGCCGCCTAAAGTTTCTGAGGATGGTTATGTATTGCCTCCCAATGGTGGTCGATCGTCAGCTGGAAGGCAAACTACTTCAAGGTACAGGGGTTCTCGAGAGAAAGTTCGCAAGAAAAAGAAGTGTGGCCAGTGTGGGAGACTTGCCTTCCACAACCATCGTAGATGTCGTGAGCTCCTTTGGCTCCTCGTGCACCGGTGTTTCGCAGGAGTCTAATTCCCGGGATGATCAACTTTTTGAGGAGGATGTTGTTCGAAGTTTTAGTGGATGATTTACTATTTCTCTCAACTTCCTTTTTACCTTTTATGCTAGTTCTTGAATGATCAACATGGATGTTAGTTATTTTTATGCTTTCCCTATATTTTCTTGTTGGATTTGTTGTTTTTTTAATGATATACATTCTGTTTTATTTGTTTCTGAATGTTATTCTTGTCGATTTATGTCGGTTTGCGGGTTTCTTGGTTTTTTACGAGGAAAAATTACTATGTAAAAAAAGTATCAACATATCAATGTTGATCCAAGTCGAGGGATCAACTTCCATTGTTGATCCCCCATTCTTGGATCAACTTCCATTTTGTTGATGCTTACTGAAAAGAAAAAATTTACATGGTTACAAGTTAACTACATTAGATGTGCATACCTTCAAGCTTTACTATGTAAACAGTATCAACATGTTAATATTGATCCAAGTCATGGCATCAACTTCCAATGTTGATCCCCATTACTGCATCAACTTCCATTGTTGATGCTTACTGAAAAGAAAAAAATTGCGTGGCTTTATCTGTGTATATATACAAGTTAACTCAATCAGCTATGCATACCTGCAATCTTTACTACCAACATTCATTCACTTTATGTGAAACCAATCAGTTATTCATCAATTAATTTTTTGACCCATTGATTTTTGGGATCAACTTCCATTGTTGATCCCAAAAATGGATCAACTTCCATTGTTGATGCTCAATAAAAAGAAAAAAAATTCATGGTTTTATCTGTATGTACAAGTTAACTCCATTGGTGAGCATACTGCAATCTTTACTACCAACATTCATTCACTTTCATAACCAAACCATTCATTCACTTGATAATCACTTGATAACTAGGAAGTAATATTAATTCATAACAAACTAGTACTAAACATATCCTCCAAATTGTTTCACAACGTAAATAGACTTTCAAACATAAATTTACAGTAACTAAAAGATGTATTTTCAAACTAAGAGTTTAAATAAATTAGCAGACCTACACAGAGTAACTAAATTACTTACCAGCATATGTTAAACTACACCTAAGTGTGTTTGCACTAATATAATGGTTCGGCAGAATCTTGTATGTTGAGTACCTCTTATAATGAGTCTGTAAGTTCTTGTACTTGGTTACCTTCTAATGGTTCAACATAATCTTGTATGTTGAGTACCTCTTCGACTGAGTCTGTAAGTTCTTGTACTTCCTTACCTTCTTCCAAAGTTGGTTTCCATGCATCGAATTCAGCTAACATCCTGGGCAGCCATCTTCGCTCTCTTCCTGTTTATGTTCTCATGGTATTGGATCCTCTTACCATCTAGATCCCAGGCCAGTCTCCACGCTTCACCAAGTACTTCATGAACATGCAGATGTGCAATGCGCAGTCCAAACCCTGTTGCGGTGGTACCGTGTAATGGTCTAAAATTGTAGTTACTGGTCAATCAGTTGTAGCAGCTTCACCAGCTTCAATTCGCCTGAACTCGAACCCATGAATCTCTCGAACCATTTCTCAGATTCAATTGAACCCAAGATTTTACAGCAGCAGATAATAACAATAGAGAAAAGGAAAAATGATCCCAATTCTCAATTTCGATCTAGATAAGGCCTGTGAAGTGGGATTGCTATTAGCACCCCAATAGTGGGTACGGGCCACCCGGCAGCTTGCCCCTTTATCTCCGGCTCGACTCCCTTTAGCACGTGCCCGTGAAATGCCGCTTTGTCAATTTTTGCCGATTTCTCCTCATGCGACTCCAAAGTACCTAATAACTCGAAAGTAAATATAAGATACATATTTTACAAAAGAAATAGCAAATAAAGCATAAACAATAGATATAAAATTAGGTGTTTTACAACACCTATCACCAAGGCAGAGTGCGTTTGGCATGGCACGGCTAGCTTGGGCTAGGTTTGGATGGCATGATTTGCCATTGGCACGGAGGTGCGGCTAGCATGGTTGGCATGGTTTGGCGTGTTTGGTGTGGCTAGCATAGCTAGGGCCAAGGAAGAGTGCGTTTGGCATGGCACGGCTAGCTTGGGCTAGGTGTGGCTGGCATGATTTGCCATTGGCACGAAGGTGCGGATAGCATGGTTGGCATGCTTTGGCACGTTTGGTGTGATTAGCATAGCTAGGGCCAAGGCAGAGTGCGTTTGGCATGGCGCGGCTAGCTTGGGCTAGGTGTGGCTGGCATGATTTGCCATTGGCACGGAGGTGCGGCTAGCATGGTTGGCATGCTTTGCGCGTTTGGTGTGGCTAGCATAGCTAGGGCCAAGGCGAGTGCGTTTAGCATGGCACGGCTAGCTTGGGCTAGGTGTGGCTGGCATGATTTGCCATTGGCACGGAGGTGAATTAGGGTTTTGTTCGTTATAACCCTAATTTGAAAAATACCCCCTATTAATTACTGACTACATGCATTAAATTTTCTAATAAATGTGTCCTTTGGTGACATTAGGTTATTCGGGGTTTTACGATTTTACCCTTTATCTAAAAAACCACCATCAACATTAAGTCCCCCGCTTAGCTCGGAACAGGAGCTTTGTTGCGAGGTAAGCATAAGATGGTGACAAACTATCGTGAGTAAATCGTAAAAGAAAATTGAGGAGGTTTGTATGACCTTTTTATAAATAGGATTTGGAATCCTTGCCTCGGCGATTTTGCACAAATCGGGAGGTTTGCACGATTGGGGAGTCAACATCATTGAGAGACAGGAAGGTCAAGGCGGCATTGAGAAATTGGCGCGAGTTGGGAAGCGAGCGTGCTAGTTGGTGGGACCGACCTTGAGGGGAAGGCGAGTGTGCTAGGCGGCGCGACTTGGGCGGTCATTGGGAAGTTGGCGCAATTGGTGAGACTGGTGTGGCTTGGGCGTGCTGGGAGTTGGCGCAGGCGGTGGGACCGGTGCAACTTGGGCGACGTTGGGAAGTTGGGCGCCCTTGTGGGCCGAACGATTTTTGTAAAGGAAAATCCTTCCTTATTTCAGAATCTTCACGCCCATATATATAAAATCCCTTTCTCTCATCTTGCACTTTGTTCTTTCATCTTTTCATACTAGCGGCAGAGTCCCAAAGAAAACCGGCTTCCAGGTATGTCTTCAAGTACTTCTCTTGTTTCCCTTTTCATGTAGGTGCAAACCCTAAGAGTAGGCGTTTTTCTTTTATAATCCTTGCGATGATATTGCGCATATGATTTCTTGGCGTGTTTCTTGTAGAAAATATTGTATATATGCACCCAAGGGAAATATGCATATATGATTCGAACCGTAGAAAAATGCTCCATACATAATTTTGAACCCGAAGAAGGATACCATGGACGCATTCGAGCCCGTAGAAAATACTGCGTATATAGTTTTGAACCCGAAGAAGGATACCGCAGACGCACTTGAGCCCGTATAAAATCTTTGCGTATATAATTTTGAACTAGAAGAAGGATACCGCAGACACACTTGAGCCGTATAAAATACTTGCGTATATAATTTTGAACCACTGAAGAAAATCTGCGTGTGCGAGTTTTGAACCGTGAGAATACTGTATATGAATCCCGAAGAAGAATACGTATATGTGCTTCATATGACTTGAACCCATAGAAAATATTGCATATATGAATTTCGGACCTGAAGAAAATACTGCGCGTGCAGTTTTGAACACGTTGAGAATACACCCTTTTTTTTCTTTTTTTTCCAGGTTTTCCTTTTGTTGGGTGCGGTTATGTGTTAGGGAGATAATTTCGTCTTTCTCCGTTTGTTTTGTGCATAAATCTTGTTACCAAATTGTTGTGAAGAAATCCGACAAGATGTTACCTGAAAAAAATTTCGCTTCGAAGGATGTTCATAATTCCAAACCAAACACGGATGATGAATTCTTTGCCAAACCCCTCGCCCCTGCTCGGAAGAATCGCTCAGGTTTCGTGCCAATTTTGTTAACCGGTGGTGAAGATGAAAAAGAAAACACGTTGGGATTCGCCTAGAGAACACCATACGGTTCTTGTCTTCATAAAGGGGTATATTCTTCTTCCAACATTGATTTCAGGATGTGTCAAATCCCATTGCGTTCTTTTGATAGATGGGTTGAGTTCATAGTGAGTAAGGAGCACATAAATACCAACTTGACTCGAGCGCAGATTATTGATGTTGTCAGAGCTTCAGTAAATCTCCAGATTAGGAAGGATATCTCGGGCTTAGTTGCTTTCATCTCCAGATGGTGTTCGGACACCCATACGATCATATGTAGATGGGGTGAAATAACTTTCTCCTTAGAGAGTGTGGCTCTCTTGCTGAATCTTTCGGTAACCGGGAATCTTAATATCCGGTTGTGCGAAGGTGAGGAGAAGATGCGGGGTGACCTTGCCGCTAAGTTGGGAGATTTCGCTCGAAAAGACTCCACTGCTTGAAGTCGAAGGATTCTATCAGGAAAGAGGATGAAAGGTGCTTTTACGGCTGGTGGATATCTCAATGGTTTCGGACGAGCGGGAACCTCAAAGCGGTGATCTTCATGTTGCGGCATTTTTGGCTCTCACAGTTTGTCTAGAGACATTTTTGATGACGGTTACGGCAAGAAGGAAATAAGACAGGAGTTGCTAGTGATTCTTTGTGAAGTTGGAAAAAGGTGAAGTTCTTCCCATTGGCAAGCTATTCCTTGGTTCCCTGTATGTGCATCTGGATCACCTAGTTGCGAACATGCGAGTTTCGAATGGTTTCATGAAAGTGGATTCATATGTGCACGTTGCTTTTCTGCAAGTACATGGGAGCACTTTGAGAAGTACGCTCCAAACCGTTGCCTTCGATTCCGTGAGTTGGGCGGTTCCCGAATTCTTCGATGGGTGAACGGGCCCAAGAGTTGGCATGAGCTTGGTTAGTCTTCTCGATAAGTCGCATGAAATCGTTTTCGCCCATGGGAGCCGGTCCATAGGTCGGTGACTCAAATTGACACCTTTGCTTCGCTCCGATCATGTCTTTGTCTTGACGGCAACTTGAGTGTTGGTGAAAACTTGTATATTCAAAGCTGCATGTAGGTTATATGCCGTCTTTCTTCATGGGGTCATTAGAATAGGCGCTACAATATTGACCGTCTTTGCTCGTCACATGGGTTTCGATCAAGGGGTGCCTCTTGCTTACCAGTGGTGGTTCCTAAGGATTCATTGCGTCCGCCCTCAATGCCGGTGCCCTTGAGTAGGGTATCCGCCTTCCCTTCTTTCAAATGGGAAGAGTAACTTCGATGACTTTTGGATATAATGAGTTCTGGTACGATGAGTTCGTTATGATCCAAGATTTTGTAAATAACGTGGTGGAGAATGTTCGTTGTAAACCTTCCCCAGCAGTTTTGAAGAAGTATCCAATGTTGAGAGACCTCAGCGGGTTGTCCCAAGCAACTCGGAAAGTCCCGTGCAAAGGAACAGAGAACGAAAAATCGTCTTTGGCGGGTTCGGGCGGTTTCAAAAGATCCTCCCTTTGACTCTCGTGTCTTTCGGTTCTTCCAATAACCGTATATGTCGCCTCCTTGTTGGTTTGTCTCAAAACACGTGAATTTCTGCTGAAAACATTTGTCTTGTTTCTTCCAGGGCTTCGGTAGTGTTAATGCTTTCACTGCCCTTGCACGTTGCCAGTAGACGGAAATTTCTTCGAAGAATTCCGGCGGCACTGAGCCTTCTCATAACGGTGATGAGCCAGATAAAGAAGAAAGTTCGACAAGTGAGAGTGATTTTTCTGATAGCACTGGTTCTTTTTTGGGAAGTGGTTAGGTGAGTTTCGAGCTTCTTTTTCTTTCTTCTCCGTTTTTTTTTTTTTTTTTTTTTTGAAAAATGTCTAACTCAAGTTCGCAGGAGGAATCCGGTTCGGAAGACGATTCGGGGCGGAGCCCACGAAAACTTGCCTTTGGTGACCGCCAGGTGACTTGGAGATGGGAGTTAGCCAATCACTGGGCACGAATATGGTTCAAACGGTGGATGATTCCACGATGGTTGCTGCCGTAGACATGGAAAAAGACCCTTTGTGAGTCGTGAGGCCGATTCTGGAGACGCCATTTTCGATCCCCGTACTTGGTTCCTTATCCAGTCATGTGCTGGTTGGCGGTTTCAATCGTTTGGCTAAGTATGAGGCGTTGTACACACGAATGCGGGAGAAGTATGGACATATGGCCACAACCAAGAAGATCACTAGTCGATTTATACTGGTTAAAGCGTGTTGAAGAGGCTTTATCTTCCATCGATGACATGCGTGAGGTGACTGGCCACATCGTTTCTGAATACGTTATTGCCGACTGGGAGCACCATCGCGACGTGTGTGTAGAAAAGGAGTTCAACGCTTCGTGGTTTGTCTAAGGCCTTGCTGAGATCCAGAAGTCGAAAGCCTTTGCGCAGAGGAGATTGCTCGACAGGAGGTAGAACTCGAAAAGCTTTCCAAGATGTTGACTATGAAGAGAGCGGCTCTTGAAGATGCAAAGTTGACTTTCTCCAAGAAGAGTGAGACCTCTGTTGGATGATTTTCCTTGAATGTTTCTCTATTAAACTTTCATTTAGGTTCTTTTTTTTTTTTTTTTTTTTTTTGAAAAACATACTGGATGTCTGGTTCAAAGTTCGACGGGTTTTGATAGACAGCTGGTAGCTTTTGAGGATATTAGATTATTTCTAGGATGAATGGTTTTGATAATATAACTCTGATTATGTTTTGTAAAAGGAATATTGCTTTTATGAAAGTGTGTGCTAGCAATCGGCACAAGACGCAATAGTATGCCGGTTTTACTAAGAACCTAAAAACAGATCGTATATCTTGCCCAGTGTAAATTTACTCACTTCATAGGTTGTTTTTTTTCCCACAAACACGCCCCTCTCCATGTAAAAGGCGGCTTTGCTAGTAGCGTTGCCAGCAAGTCCCCAATCGCTGGTAGCATCTTCGGCCGAGTCCCCGATTTTTCTTGTGTAGTCTTTCTGATTGTGTAACCGGGTTGTCTGGTAGTTGAGTCGGATTGAGTCGCCTTCCCCTACCATCTTGACATCTGGGTCGAAGAACGAGATAGACAGTCTGACATTGTAGACGATAGATCAATCCTCCCGCTGTGGTCGCCAATTGTTTATGGGTAAAAATGGATTCCGCCGATTTCGGTAAATTCAGTAGGTGAGTGAGAAACTGGTTTAAACCCTAAACAAATGTGCTGCACGTGAGCACTTTCAAGATTCGAGAGATCAATCTGTACAAGTCCGGCCTAAACCAAGAAATGGCCATTCCAGACTTGCTTCGGTCACAAAGTGGAGGAGAAGGGTTGATTTGGGGAGGGAAGCATAGAAAGGTGTTGAGACCGAGAATAGTGGGGAGAGTAGTGTCTCGACTTGTATCGAGAAAGTGAAAGCTTCGGAAGCTTGCAAGAAATGAAAGCTTTTTGGCGAGCTTGCAAAGTTGCCTTTTCTGAGAGTGTTGTATTTTTCTCCGACCGAGACTTGTTGTCTGGTGGAAATAGGTAAGACCTATTTATACAAGTCGAGATTGAAACGTACTGGCCTCATGAAGGAAGAGAGTAAAGGGTGAAATAATGGGAGGAGGTGGTAACCGCATGGTGTTTATGGGTGAAAACGTTTTCACCATTATTTCCTCATTTATTTGACCGCTTTAAACCTATTCACGCTTTCTTAATGTGAGCGTAGTGTACGCTGCATGCTGTGACCGCCAAACCAAGACCCTGAAAAGCATCCCACAGTTTGTGTTGATGTCTCGAGTGTTGGTTGCACCTTGAGTGCAAGTGGCGCTGCTAGTGGCGCGTGTGGCATGTGCCAATGGCATGTGCGGAATGCCTTTGTTGCGGGTTGCACCTTGAGTACAAGTGGCAATGCCTGAGCTGCTAGTGGCGTGTGTGGCATGTGCGGAATGCCTTGGTGGTAGGTTGTACGTTGAGTGTAAGTGGAAATGCCAGAGCTGCTAGTGGCGTGTGTGGCATGTGCGGAATGCCTTGGTGGTAGGTTGCACGGTTTGCAAGTTAGGCTACCAGCGTGGGTTTTGGCATGTGTCAATGGCACGTACGGCCAAGTTGGCCTAGGTTGCACGGCTTGCAAGTTAGGCTACCTGCGTGCGTGTTTGGCATTTATCAATGGCACGCATGGCCATTAGGGCCACGTCCTGGTAAGAAAAGCTACCGGCGATGCATGTTGGCATGTGCCAATGGCATGCTCGGCCATTAGGGCCACGTCCTGCTAAGAAAAGCTACCAGTGATGCGTGTTGGCATGTGCCAATGGCATGCTCGGCCATTAGGGCCACGTCCACAGTAAGAAAAGCTACCGGCCCGATGCGTGTTGGCATGTGCCAATGGCATGCTCGGCCATTAGGGCTACGGCACAGTAAGAAAAGCTACCGGCGAGCGTGTTGGCATGTGCCAATGGCATGCTCGGCCATTAGGGCCACGGCATGGTAAGAAAAGCTACCAGCGATGCGTGTTGGCATGTGCCAATGGCATGCTTGGCCACTAGGGCCACGGCTTGGTAAGAAAAGCTACCAGCGAGCGTGTTGGCATGTGCCAATGGCATGCTCGGCCATTAGGGCCACGACTTGGTAAGAAAAGCTACCAGCGAGCGTGTTAGCATGTGCCAATGGCATGCTCGTCCATTAGGGCCACGGCCTGGTAAGAAAAGCTACCAGCGATGCGTGTTGGCATGTGATCGCTGTCGTAAGCGACACAAATATAATTACACTTTCTTACTACTCAAAATATAAATATAGCAAGGGCAAGAAAGGATCGATCCCACAGAGAGGTCTAGGTTGTCAAATTGTTATGGTTTCCTATATAAAACACCGAGGATTTTGTGATTATAATAAACTAAATAAAAGCAAAACAATAAAAAGTAAACAAATAAGATAGAAGAGATATTGGTTAAGGATTTCGTTTTCATTCACTAACATGCTTTTCACAATAACTAGAATTGATATTTAATCTCAACTTTTATCAAAGACCCTAGAATACCTTGATCGCAAGAATATCCCGCAAATCTCCTCATGCCATCAACAAACACATTAAAAGATGCGAATATGAATTCTACCTAAAGGAACAACCTAACGTGTAAAAGCACTAATCAAGTTTAATTCCCTAGATGCATTAGGTTCTATGAAATCAGGCCAATCAAAGCAATCGAACGTGGAAAGCGCACTAATCCGATTTAACAAAGGTTACGATTCACATATGATCATGAGAATATATCACTACAAACCATAATCATAATATGCTACTTGTATTCAAGGAATATCACTTTTGCGTATAATAAACCCTAAACTAGCAATAGATGTGATTAGAAGTTCTACCAATTTGCAACTTGACAAAACAATCAATCAATCATAAAACAATATTTTCAGAGAATTGCAAACGATAGATATGAGACAAAACTAATATATTGAATCAAAGAATCATGCTTTGTGAATTCCAACTATTCCATAACCAATAATAAACTTAGGTACTCATATTCAAGGAGTTCATCACAAGAAGAAAGAGAAGAAACTTCATGGTTCTAAACCCTAGAATAAAGTAGAAGAGATAATAATAAAACGTCGTGTAATATCTCCTCAAAAAGATAGAAGTCCTCTCTTTTATATATTCCTCAATTTCCATAAAGGATACTCCTTCCAAAATTAGGTTTTGTCTTCAAGTCCATTAGTTGGAAATTCACCCGCCCCACCATGGAGAGAAACCCGTGTAAAAATTATGTCCCAAAAACGCTCGTCGGAAAAGCGGGATTACGGCGGAATCCGCCTAAAAGTCGCGGAAAATATTTCGTGTGACCGGCGAAGTCAAACCCGGTCCAACGGTCAAACGGTCCAACTCGGTCGGGTCAAATCGGGTCGAACGGCGGGTCAATCGGGTCCAACGAGGTCACCGAAGTCAAGACAGGTTAGCAATGAGTCGAGTCGCAGTCAGATCATTGTGTCGGGGCGGCTCGGTGAGTCTCTATCCCGAATTGGTTTGGTTGGTCTCAGGCGGGACATTCTTGCACTGCCTGAGTTGTGTAGCACAATCATTGTGCTTGACCATGATGGCTGCCTTCCCTGTAACCTCCGTAATGCACCATTCTCTTCCACTCCGATCCCTTTAGCTCTTAATCGCATCACTTTGCACCGCCCCGCAATCTCGGCTCGGGCCATGCGGCTCAACCAAAGCATTCCCTCTCTGCACTGTAGCTCATTGCACTCACCAGCCCGACTCTTCACTCCAAGTGCGGCTCGGTTCTTCTCAACCAAAGCATCGAACCCAAACTCGGTAAAATCACCACCATTGCATCTCCCTTAGGCCACCTCATCATACACTCACACACATCCGGCTTTCTCGGCTATACCAAAACCATCACAGCCAGGCCATCTCCTTGAATCACACAACCAGATTTCTCGACCATCGAGGCCATGGCAACAGACTTCATAAATCATCTCCAAAACCATCATCGATTTCTCTCTCCGCCTCCACGAAGCAAAGCAACAGCTCTTCCACCGCCCCTGTAACACTACAATTCATTCCAGTCTCCACTTTGCTTCTTTTCGTAGCTCAAGAACTGTAACTTCCTCATTATTCTACTCAGCTGCAATTTCAATTTAACCCTTGTACCGAATCCGCCTCAATGCCACTTGCACCCTCTCCATTCGCAGAACCATCGCAGAATCGCAGACTTTACCTGCACCCGGTTTCACTTTATACAGCCACTAGAACCAAACCAACTCCATGTCTTCATAAGATCGCCAAGAAACCCACTTCTTTGTCATCCTCGCTATGCAAAGCGACTCCACCAAAGTGCCTCGCCATTTCTTCCATGTTCTCCTCAGCCCAATTCATAACTTGCACCATTACAAGACAAACAAGTTCACAACCATCTTTGCAGTCCTCGTTAACCTCATCATTCAAAGATCATTGCATCATCTTCTTGTTGCTCCATTCTGCACCACTACAGCTCCAACTCAGCCTGTAGTATCTCAGGCCATTGCAACTCCAACTGCAGAACAGAACTACTACCTGCAATCTCTTGTCCATCTTCTAGCTGCCATCTACTCCAGCAGTTAACGCCTCCCACAGCATCAGTTCCTCCACCAATGGTTCTCAGCCCCTCAGCTTCATGGCATCACCACACTTCCCAGGCCAGCATAGCTACCTTCAGACCAGCCCCTCTCAGCTTTAAAACATGTACTCCTGCAACAATTGACACCAGCATAGACCTATAAATCCATTTCAGTCCTTTGCTTCTCATCCTAACATACATTCTCTGCACTATGACAGCGCTTCGCCTGTAACTCCAGTAGCAGACCAAATCCTTTCCAGCTTTGCCTCATTGCCAAATCTGGCCACAGATCCATTATCCTTGTGCACCACCAGTTCTCTTCTACCTATCAGCTCTGTGAACATGGCAGCACATGTCACCTGCAATGACATAGCCCCCAAATGCAATCAAACAAAACCAAAAATCAATTCAGGCACCACCTGTGTTATCATTTTAGAAACCCTTGTACCATTCTTCATTCCCATCTTCTCATTCTTACTCTGAATCATACAAACCCATAATTGCAACTGCCATTTCAAATCATCACAACCCTAATTCATCCTCATAGAAACAATAACTTCATTGGAATCGAACCCATCGACCTCCAGTTCCTTGCTCTTAATCAAGCAACAACAACTCTCAACTCTCCAGCCATGAATCGCCTCCAATCCATCTCAATTTCAACAGCACTGATTTCAAACCCTAACTCTATGCATTCTCGACTCTGTTAAATCCTTCTTTAAACAATTTCTCAATTCAAACTAACCATTCATCAATTTACAACGAACACTTCTTCTTTTTCTCGTGAATTCCTCGATCTCCAATTACAAGCACTGTTCTTTGGTTTTCCCGTCTTTATTTCAGGTGGAAATGGAATGAAGATGATTGAGAAAGAGAATGAAAATTCTCGATTAGGATTTAGGGTTATAGTTTTGGGGTGGATTTATAATACACATCCTCGAGACTCGATATGGGCCATCCCGATTGGCACCCCTTAACCATAGTTGGTTTGTCTTTAATATTCCTCCAAGAGAGAGTCGCCCCTTAACCGTAATGACTACCCCTTAACGTACAGCGGGGGTGCCAATAGTACTTCCCGATGAAATGACCATTTTGCCCTTAGTCTTCCAAGTTCTTGTTTTGCTCATAACTTCTTCATACGAACTCCGAATGACTCCGTTCTTTCGCCATCGTCTTCATCTCCTCGTCCTCTACACAATGAAAAGTAGAAATCTTGTATTTAAACGAGTTCCAATTGGTCTTTTTGCTCCAAATGACTCCATTGCACCTAATAAACTCAAAAGCACACATAAGATACATAATTTACAAGAAAACTCGCAAAGAAAGCATAAATACTAGATATTAAATACGGTGTATTCTACACCTATCAGCATGTGCCAATGACATGCTTGGTCATTAGGGCCACAGCTTGGTAAGAAAAGCTACCAGCGAGCGTATTGGCATGTGCCAATGGCATGCTCGGCCATTAGGGCCACGGCTTGGTAAGAAAAGCTACCAGCGAGCGTGTTGGCATGTGCCAACGGCATGATCGGCCATTAGGGACACGGCCTGGTAAGAAAAGCTACCAGCGATGCGTGTTGGCATGTGCCAATAGAATGCGTGGCCAATTTGGCCTAGGTTGCACGGTTTGCAAGCCTAGGCGCGGGCGCTACTTTGGCATGGCGCGACTAGGGCCAAGGTAAGGGTGTTTGGCTTGGCGCGGCTAGGGCCAAGGTAAGGGTGTTTGGCTTGGCGTGGTGCGACCAGCATAGCTAGGGCCAAGGCAGAGTGCGTTCGGCATGGCGCGGCTAGCTTGGGTTAGGTGTGGCTGGCATGATTTGCCATTGGCACGGAGGCGCGACCAGCATGGTTGGCATGCTTTGGCGCGTTTGGTGTGACTAGCATAGCTAGGGCCAAGGCAGAGTGCGTTTGGCATGGCGCGGCTAGTTTGGGCTAGGTGTGGCTGGCATGATTTGCCATTGGCACGGAGGTGCGCTAGCATGTTTGGCATGCTTTGGCGCGTTTGGTGTGATTAGCATAGCTAGGGCCAAGGCAGAGTGCGTTTGGCATGGCGCGGCTAGCTTGGGCTAGGTGTGGCTGGCATGATTTGCCATTGGCACGGAGGTGCGGCTAGCATGGTTGGCATGCTTTGGCGCGTTTGGTGTGGCTAGCATAGCTAGGGCCAAGGCAGAGTGTGTTTGGCATGGCACGACTAGCTTGGGCTAGGTGTGGCTGGCATGATTTGCCATTGGCACGGAGGTGAATTAGGGTTTTGTTCGTTGTAACCCTAATTTGAAAAAAATACCCCCTATTAATTACTGACTACATGCATTGAATGTTCTAATAAATGTGTCACTGGTGACATTAGGTTATTCGGGGTTTTACGATTTTACCCTTTGTCTAAAAACCACCATCAACACCTGAATATAAAAGTTTTGGTGTGCCTTGAAACATAGAAGTTGCCGAACTTCAAAAAAATTGTCACAATAATAGAATCACCTTCAAGAGTAGTACCTAAACTTCATCTTCAATAAGAGAATTGTCGGTAAGAGAACTGGACCCAATTCTTTGGTTTGACAACCATGAAATCCAGAGTTCCAATCCCTTGCGCTTGTTGTACATGCATAACCTTTAAGACCAACAACCCTATTTAAGTTAATTAATATCGAATTTGAGAGAAATGAGAGGAGATTACATTGCCCCTTGAAAATCCAATAGGTTGTGTACTCATGTTAATAATTCGTAATCCAATTAGCGTGATTAAATGCACAGGCCCATCCATTATTTTGTGGGTGGTTGTTTGTTCTGTAGACTAATGGATTAGATACGAGTTGCGAAGTTAAAAATTTGGTGACATCCACATCTACCGAGTTAATAATTATTTTTTCGGTATGCTTATTTTGCTCGTTTATATTGATACTAGCTTAGTGAAGTACTAGTAATATATATAAATTTCATGACATTTTTATATTTAGATAAAATTAGAAACGCTATTATTAAATGAAATTGATGAGTTTCTCTACTAGTATATGATGGTGATTAAAGAAAATATTAGTAAAAGATTTCATGGTATAAAATTCATGAGAATGATTATAGAATCTGAAGTCATTTTTATTTTTAGTAATTTTGTTTTATATATTGATTTATAGAAAAAATCCATTGAATCAGTTGTATCTAACCCGTCAAATATTGGATCCAATATGAATGCCAAAATTAAAATCGGTCGTACATTAGATTGGAGGCCTACATTAGATTGGAGGCGGATAACGGGAAACTGGACCAATCCAATCCAGACTATGCTCACCCCTTAACAACTTGAGATAATGATTCTCCGCTAAAATGCATGTTTTTAAGCCCATTGGGTTGTATAACGAAATTTTATATTTAACATGAAATAAAAGTTATGGTCAACAGAAAAAAAAAAAAAAAAAAAGAAAAAGAAAAAAAAAAGTTAAAACAGCTCGGCTTATGGCTGCTACTGATGGAATCGATCTCAGCTCAAAACCTGAAACACACTTCAAACAAAACCACCAACCTCTGTAAACTTTTTCTTTTTCATTAATGAAAGCAGTCTTTAGTCGAGAATCTAAAATTCCACTAACACAAAAGCTCTTTCAAATGTGTCGAAACTCGAAACTAGCCCCAACAGTATTAGTTTAGTCATATGAGACTGACAGTTGGCATCACAACGTTCTGGTTGTGGGCAGGAAAATGAAGGTCAGTTTTAGTAAATTTAATTATCGTGTGGTTGTGGCAGGAAAATGTTAAGCCTTTGGTTTATGTCAAAAAAAGACGTTTGGTTTAAGGACTAGCTGGCCACGGCAAAATTCAGAATTCTTGATTGGGTTGTGTGGCTTGTGTGGAGCTCAAAATTTTGGATTGACGTGTGCAAGAGTACTTGTAGGCTGTAGCACTCCTGCTACGATGGGAATGGTGTCTGTAGACTCTGTACCCTCCTCCTTGCCGACATGTGTACGGTTTACTAACTATCACATACACATTTACATGGGGCTGAATTATTGCTAAGGGGTATCCCCTAATAAAAACAGAAAAAGAAAAAAAAAACTAAATTCTCTATATAAAAATAGAGTTTTTTCGAGCGACGTGGTTAATCGGAGCTTCGGGTTGATTCTGGCCCCACCAATTTTTTTAAAGGAAATTATTTTGATGTGATTTAATAAAAAAAATGGAAAATATTTTCAATTTTTTTAATGGAAAATGGATTTTTTGTTGCCTAAAACAATCTCGAAAAATATTATGTTGCCAAAAATACATTAAATAAAAAATTAAACACACATTCACGATAGAAATCAAAATATTAATCAATCATGCATCAATCATAGAATCAATCACGTAATTAATCAGTAAAAAATATATAAAAAATGTATAATGTCTAATGTCCGGTTAAAGTTTTCAGAATCAAACTAATTACAGCTTCATTCTATCAATTAAGACTACAAAATAAGATTACACTTCCGACGTAAGTTAAAAAGAAAAAATTGATTGGAATGGTTGTGGGTACTAACCTTTGAATCCAACGATGCGATCTTGCAAACAATTTATTGATCCTGCCAAAAGAAAAAAAAAGAATTGTTAGAATCTGAAACAAAAAATTGAAACAAAAATTGGAAATTTTAATACGGGTTAACACAAAAATTCAATTCAAATATTAACCGGGTAATACAAAAATTCAATCAAAATAATAGACCTAATTTTCATATTACTTTTCTTAATTTGTTTATACCATAATTAAAAATAAAATAAGTCTAAAATAAGAAATAGATTAAATGAAGCCAATTTCTAATTCTATTATGTCTAGATATGCAATATGTTTTTTATACAAAAATATTTGCACTCACTAATTATGGTGATAGGAGAATATTGTAGCTATCCAAAATTACAAAATTTTGTAGTAACTTTTAGGGTGTTGTTTCCTAAATTAGGGATTTTTCTCCCAAACCGAGATTATTTTTTTCTGGAATTCTATGGTGGATGCTCTCTATATAAAGCACTCTAGAAAAATATGGTCCCGTCGTCTACGTGTTTTTTTTTTTGTTTTTGTTTTTCTTCTAGGGTTTTACTTTTTATTTCTCAGTTTTTTTTTTTCTTAGCAATTATTGGTGATTTTTGTTTGATCTGCAGATGCTGGTGTAGTCTTCTTACTGTATTGACGATGGATCAACACACGCGATGAGGTCGTTTATTGACAACGTGATAGTTTTAATGTTTTGTTCTATTGTATTTGTATATTGTAATTGTAAAAAAAAAATATATGGATTTGCTTCTGCTAGAAGCATTTCATATCTTTTATTTCAATAGCAGAGATGATCAACAGTTGAATATTACGCATTTACATGCACTAGAGCAAAGTTAACCATCTTAATCCACCCTTTTCTTTTCTTTTCAAAGTGTATCTTATGAAAGGTGTCCCAATTAATACGTTCACATCGTATATGTTAGTTAGAAAGATTTTGTTTTTCTATTTACGTTGTTTGTTTTGTAGTATTCCTCAATCTTACTGTTTTAGTTGTTTTAGCCGCGCAATACTGTGGTATAAACTAATTCTTGAAAATATTTTTGTGCCAAACACCATAATTATTTTTATTTTCCAGGTCTAAATGATGCATGAAGCACTTATTTTTGTTTACTAATTAGATTGTCATTTGGTTTGATTTGTTGCTAAATCAGAAACAAAGGTTTCTTCGATCTCAAAACTGATCATATGTTCATATTGATATTGTTCTTTGTTTATTTTTTATTTTCATGTAATTTTGGGTTTTGGGTTTGTTGATTCACTATATAAAGCATCCAAGGAAGGACCTAACCTCATCGTTTTTTCTTTTGTTTCTTGAGATTTAGGGTTTTGATGTCTAATCCGTTTTTTGTTATTTGTTTTATATGTAATTAAAAGGGTAATCAGTTGGCAATGGGAGCTCATTAGTACGAATAGCAGAGGTTTGATGTTTCTGTTTTGTTTTCTACGGTATTCTTCGGTTTTAATTCTCATTCACTTTCTATCATAGGTTGGTTTGGGATCTACAAAATCAAATCCAAAGCCGTTATATTTGTTCTCTGGTTCGAGTGATGACCTAGGTAAATATTAAAGCTCAAGGGTTTTGTTTATTCTCTAATATGGTTGGCTGTGTATTTTCTTCTCATTGGAATTGCATGCATAAACAAATGAATCGGGTTGATTGCCGCTAGAATTTTTTTCCTTTCTCAAATGCCCTTGCATGGTTTGTGGTTTTTACGGCAAGAACACACCCAAGATCCCTCCTTCCTCCGTTTTGCCTTTGCCTGCAAATGATCTTAATTAAGGGTAAACTGAAGGAATCAGAACATGGCATGTGTGAGTTTTTCTATTAATGGCTCAAGCCAAGTGATCTGCAACACAACTGCGAATATGTTTCTTAGCAAACAAAAAACATGGAGTTTCCGTTAGAAGAAGGTAACTACCATCAAAACACATATTTGATTTCCATTGGTCCTATTTTCTATTCTATTTTTTTTAGTTTTCTTTTACGATAATTGAGTGGCACATTGTACGTTCTTTCTGCCGTATGGACTATGGGGTCTCATAGGATGGGGATGCAGGATTAAATGTAGCAAGAATCACCGATCAGCAACACAAGTGCTTTTTCTATGATCCATTCAACACAAATTATCATTATATTAATTTGGTAGCATGAATCGGAGTCAAATCACTTTGTCAAGCTTTGTGCTTCTTTGAGTATGATTGTAATTTTTTCTTGAATTGATTATTCAAAACCCTAATTAATTTTTATGTTGGTATTAATTTGTCTATTTCAAGGTGATTAATTTGTTTATTTCAAGTTAATTATAAAAATACATTAATTGGATTTATAGGAAAGCAGAGATTGTGTGTATCAGAATTTTGCTTAATTCTTGCAATTTAGTCTGAAAGATTTTTCTGCTTCCTATTTTTCGAACAAACAGGGACACCAAATATGGTTCTCAAGGAATAAGGCTTAAGTTTCGAGTGATGGCCTTTACCAAATATGGCCACCAAATTACTGTAATATATTTTTCATATCAAAATATTTTGCAACCACTTATTACGTTAAATATGAGAATAAAGTAGATATCCATAATTGCACAAATTCCCTAACTTTTAAAGTGTTGTTTTAATATTTTCAATATTATTCCAATAGATGTGGATCCCCTTATTTTTGGTAAATACAACATTATTTCCAAACAATTTGGTATAATTTTCTTATTTTCTATTCCAAAATATTCTTCAGCTCAACCTCAATCTATAAAACGTGATACCAAAACCAAATCTCATTCGGTGCCGCTACTCTTTCTAGGTTTTTCTTTCTCTGGGGATTTGTTTTCTACATTATTGCATGCTTACATAATAAAAAAAATTGTTTGATCGGTGGATTTTTTTTCTTTAGATCATCCAAGAAGTGAACGAAACCAATGCTCTTTCTCTCCTTCGAGAACAACTCGATAATCATTTATAACGGTTTGAATATTTCATTCACGGGAAAAGCTCTTAGGGTTTTATTATGTGATAACTTTTTTTTGGTCTGCAGGTCTTATAAATGCTTAAACTAATGTTTTTGTTTTATCTTTTGTTGCCGTTAGTTTTGCAGAAAAGGTGATCGATGCTCCTTCCCTCTTTTGAACAACTCAGATAATTTTTTTATCTTGCTTAAAAATCTTTATTCAAGCTAATTTTTTTTAGAGTTTCGCTAATAGAATTATAATATAAAATATTAAAATATTTACAAATTAGTCAAAAAATGATACGCCTGCCAAATATAATAAAAATCTTTTTCAAGAGTAATCTTTTTGATGCTCGGGTCTCTATAGAAGGCGTTTTTAGTAAACATATGGTCTCTGAGGAATATTATTATGGGTTTGTTCTGTTTTTTATTTTTATTATTCAGTATTTTTCAATTTAAGTTTTGTTGTCGTGTTGTTTGTTATTTTGCAGGTATCTAAAAAATCCTTATTAAATATATATTCGATTGCTTATTCCATTTATTCCTCTATTTATCTTCTCTATTCGACTATGTATCATCTCTTTGGTCTATCTTTTTTCTCCCATGCCAAATTCCTTCGACTGATTATTATTGAAATTTATTGTATTTGTTATTTGTTGTGATTATTTCGCAGGTGCGATTTTGGCAGGAGAAGAAAAATGAAAAATAACTAAATAACAATTCTCAATAGGTGTCACATATGAAAGATTATCGTATACACATAGATTAATAAAATTAATTCAAGAAAGGATTCTGGTTATGAAAGATAACCCTAATATGCCACACACACATGTATTGGTCTAGGAAACATTCCAAATCATCCCGCCCCCTTCTGATAATAACTTGGAATTAATTTACATCATATGAGTGCGTTTTCCATGTAGACCATTTTTTGGGCCGAGCTTCCAAACACTGACCAACTCAGTGAAGAAGGTTTTAACCATCCTTTTTTTTATCCCGAACCTTGAAACTATCCAAAATATATGTAAGTAATAATTAATAATGTCTTTTCCAAGAAAAGAACAATCATATATGTAGTATGTTGACGTAGTTTACATTAATTTAATTTAGGTATTCCTCTTAAAGCAAAGGGTAAAACTGGATTTGACTAAATAAATATTATATTTTCTTTGAAGCATAAATAAATAGTATATATCCGAGAGTGAAGTTACCTAATTAGGATATTAAGTTGCGTGAAAAATATTTGCATAGTAGAAATAAAATAAACATATGAAAATATTTATATGTAAAATACTCATCATATTTACTATTTCCAGAAATATAAACAAGTATTCCATGTATAAAATAAACCATATATTGAAAAATCAAATATAAAGAGGAAATAACTGATACCTTGCGGTATGGGAAAAACAAGAAACGAATGTTAGGAACGCGAATACCTATGTACAAATTATGCATCTTTCTGACTGAGAACTACACGGAAGCGACATAGTTGTGTCTTAGAGAATTTCTAAATAAGGTTGATAATACGTACATGCTGCATCATGAACTACGATTGAAACTAGATTCCCAATTATTCTCTTGAATAAGCTAGCCAGTAGACAAGGCATTATTGAGGGCATAAGGGTAATTATAACACTAGGAAAACATGAAACTGACGTACAAATGATAGTTGGAGTTGCTATTGGGTATAAAGTAGTAATAAGAAGGAATGTGTGGAAATAAGGGATACAATACCACTTACCAGATGTCAATTTCGATAAAAAAATTCTTTGCAATTCACATGGACACTGTTGGGCACAATGCTTACGCAATACCGAATTCTACTTTGGATCAGAAGCTTTCGATGGGAATAAAAGTCCAACATATATTGACATTTCAAATGCATATTATGGATCTTAACAATATAAAATTATTGTCATCAAGAAAAACGATTTCCCTGATGGATATACCAAAACATTCCTGACAATTTCAAATTTATAAACTAGGTTATTCTTCATGCACTGACTTATTTATAGAGAAGATGGGTGGGATCACGCAGAAGCCATTATCATGCTAACAATTATGGTGTTTGATTGTCTAATTAAATTGTGTTTTAAAGCCAAAGGTGAACAACAAGTAAAATATGTGGATTTGATGCAAGGTGCTAAATGCCAATCACGTCTGATCCATCACCGACGGGTTTAACATGCACGGGAGACTGGGTGGATGGTTGGATCGGGTGGACCTACATTGAATGTTAGTATACGACATTTTGATAATTTATATATTTAACCAACTATCTTTACGGGATTCAACATCGGTCCACTAGCCCATAATTCGTGGCAACATATCTAAAATTCTAGATTAAGGTAGAAAATATAGAGTGGTATAACCTTAAAGCAATGCTCATGGAGTTGCAAATAAGATTTCGAAATAGGGTAATCCTTCAAATTGTAAGCCATGGGTAAGCCGTAGGAAAGAGACATCTCGGAGGACTAAAACATCTTGGTAGCCAGTTGAAAATAAAGTAAAAGTGATTTTCATAGTAGCGGCCACCAAAATTTAAGCCTCCTAAACCAACTCGAATATTATTTTCTTGCACACCAACTCAAATGTTAACTTATTGACTTTTTGTTTATTCCATAAGCAGGAAGCTGACCCGTGCATCGAACGGGAGACAAACTAGTCCTTTTAACTAGTATCCCCCGTTCATTTTTGAAACTGGATCGTTTGTTCTTCAAACGTACTGTTTTCAACTGTCATTTTAATGAACGAGTAGACTGATGATTTCAAACTATCATCTAGTTTGAAATAAGAGAAATCAACTAAGTCAACCGGTCTGGGTCCAGTAACTTGATCAAATCGTATACCAGTGATTTGAATCGTTGTAGCTAAAAATAGAGGTACTATCACAATCCTTTTAATGTTATGATCAATTTGTTAGGTTTAAAATTAAATTTATTTCAAAAATTATTTTGCAGTGTCACCTCGGCATTGGTATAGGTTTGAAGGCAATACCGACGGTGACTTTCGGTTTGGGTTTCTGTTCGAATGCAATACCGATTGAGATTTCCTTTAAGTGGAGTTATTTCTGCTTTTGCTGCCAATGTCTCTCTAGTGTAGTAGAGTTAAGTGAAGCTCTCTCTCTTAGTCCTGAGTCTTCAATGCTTCTTTTGAATTCAATTGTAAAGAGAAACATAAACTCCATCCTCAACAAATTCATTCTATATTTCTTACTGGTCTCATGAGTTTGTATGATATCAAAATAGCAATCAAATTAGTTTGTTTATACTCTGCTTGTAACTACTTATCTGATGCCCTGTTGGTATTTGGTAAATTACCCAAACGAACCATCTTTGTTTAGAATTTCTTATTACTGGATATGCGTGGTACTGACCTCACGAGATCCCTGTCTCGTTGTATTATCAATTGCTTGATCATGGTCTTAAACCTGATAATTTCAACTACCCTTTTGTTCTTAAAGCTTGTTCTTCACTCTCTGCATTGAAAGGTGGTCTAAGTCATCCATGAAGATGTGATTTAGGAATGTGGCTCTTTTTGACGGGCTTCAAATTTATCCTTATGAAGCAATAAAAATACCCCTCTCCATTCAAAGCCCGTCAGGGGCCCATTTAGAATTCTACGAGATTACATAATTACCCTTTGTATATAATAAATGTTCTAAAACCAAAAAACAGTTGATCAACAACGGAAAGAAAAACGCGAGAGATAGAGAGAGAGCTGTTCTTCCGTAGCTGAAATCAGGAGAAGGAAAATTCGAAAATTTTTATGTGAAATCCAGAGATTCAATCACCAGAAAATCATCTTCTTCATCTACTACTGAATCTCTTTCCATTAACATCGTAATCAACAACAGAATCAATCTCAGATCTGAAAGCGTTTCTTCATCAACAACAGAATCAACAAAATTTTCTCGATCTGAAACAAATTGGTAATGGTGATTCGTGATTGAAGATGAGTAGAGATTTATTTTATATTTGCATGTTCGATTTGTAGTATCTCAATCTTCATATTTGATTTCAGTTTTATTTTGTATTTTCTGTTGCAGAGATCGATAATTTGGAAGCTTGATTTTTTGTGTTTGATTCTTCTGGATTGATTGGTTCATTTACATATTATTTGAATTCGAGATCGTTATTCATATCTTAAACAGGTATTCTTCAATTCTTCAATTTCCAATCTCCGGTTTTTGATTTTTGATTTTTGAATTTCTGCTGTTTTATTTAGATCAATTCATAATTCAATGTTAGGTTTGAGTTTTAGCTTCAATGTACTTTGCATGAACCAATTCTCGTTTTGAATTATTCTGGATAATTTCATAATGTTGATGAGTTAGTAGGAGAATTATTTTGGATAATACTGATTGTTGAAGAATTATTTTGAGTATACTGAATGTTGATCATTTTTGGTATAATTAGAAGTTAGAAGTTAGTGTTTATATACTCAGTTTACATATCTAACGTTCGACATTGAATATATCTTTCTTTCAGGGGCGCAACCCCGAGTGATGTGCTAATTTAATCTGAATTTGTATCTTAGGTTAGGTTTAGGCATTTTCTTATGGTTTGCAGTGATTTTTTTAACATGGAGCATGTATGTTCATGTAGTATTTCATGTTGCAGGTTCACATTTGCACCGATTGCATAGTAATTCAATGCGTAGTAACATATATGATGTTGTTTATGCTGTTTTTTTGTTTTAAAGTCCTTGTTGTTGACATAGAATTTTGGATAAAATTTGTACAATATTCAGATTATTTGTAGCAACATTGGTTGTTGATTCAGATTTGTTGAATCAACTTTCATTGTTGATGCAAATAACTTGGATAAATTTCTTATTATGGTTGTTGATAGCTGTTTTATTGGATCAACATTGGCTTGTTGATGCAGGTTTGTTGGATCAACTTTCATTGTTGATGTAATAACCTGGAAAATTTGTTGATTTTTGTTGTTGATAGCTGTTGTTTTATTGGATCAATATTGGTTGTTGACAGATTATGGTGTCAACATTGTTTTTATGTTTTATTAGATTTGTTGATCTAATTTGATTGTTTTATTGTTGCAGGCCAAAGATGGCTGTTGCAGAGTTCACTTTATCCAATTTGACCGTACCGCATGCTGTTTCGGAGTCAACTACTGTCAGCGAGATGATTAGTGTGGTGAAACAATACTGGCCTTATGTCCCTGAAGACCACGTACTTTTTGGTTACATTGTAGATGGAAAATCACATGTGATCAATCACGATTTGGAGTTGAGGTTTTTCATTCACTACTGCATCTCCAAAGGGATCGATGTGGTGAAGTTTAACATCCAGTTTAAGATTGTTGTTGATTCTGTTCCATCTTCTTCTTCTGTTGATCCTTCTTCGTCATCATCAAGTTGTGTTTCAAACAACGATGTGGCTATTGTAGAAGATTTGACGGTGATTCATCTTTGGTCAAAAGGGTCCCCAAGAAGTCAGATGCTTGGGCCAACATATTAACCGGAGTAGGGAAGGTTTTTGAAAGTAAAATCGATTGTCATGATACTATTAAGAAGTATGAATATCATAGTGGTTACAAACTTGACGTACGTAAGAGTGACAAGAAATGTTACACTGTGCGGTGTATGAACAAGGTAAGTCAAAATTGTAGCTGGAGGTTTCATGCATCTCTTGTTGCCAATACTAAAGGTGTGTTTCAGTGCAAGACGTTTCACGGAGACCATGCATGTGATTTAGCTTCTTCTGATCCATCAAAGGTCAGGATGACGAAGTCTTTTCTGAAGGATATCTTAATAGATGATTTTCGAGCATCAAAGAAGAAGAACACTGCAACTGATGTTAAAGATTTGCTCCATCTGGAGTATGGTATTGATCTCACGTATAGTCAGGCATACCATGGTTTACAGTTCATTAAAGAGTCTGTTTGGGGTGATGACATCAAGTCCTATTCAGACTTTGTTTGGTATAAATAATCAATTGAACGTTATAATCCTGGAAGCGTCGTGAAGTTTGAATATGATGGTGAAACGAAGCAGTTCCAGAGGTTTTTTGTTGCTTTCGAAGCTTCCATTACTGGTTTCAATAATTACTGTCGTCCGATGTTATTTATTGATTGCACTTTTCTCACTGGGAAGTTTAAGGGAGGTCTTATGGTTGCTTGCGGGAAAATTGGTAACCAAGGTATGTTTTTTAATCTTTTTTCTCTTTTTTTAATTATTAAGTGTTTCAACTTTAGTCGTTGAATCACACGATATAGTCTTATATGTCCCTGGATTTCAATTCTATGGATCACATAACTTTGTTCATCCCATAATTCTTGTTGTTGATCCCATAACTTTTTTTTATTGATCCATTATTTTCAAATGTTGATCCCATAACTGTTGTTGTTGATCCCATAATTGCAGTTGTTGATCCCTTTTTTTTGTATCAACTTTTGTTGTTTGTTCCATAATTGCAGTTGTTCATCACATAACTTCTGTTCTTAATCCCATAATTCTTGTTGTTGATCCCATAATTGCAGTTGTTGATCACATAACTTCTGTTCATTCCATAATTCTTGTTGTTCACCCAATAACTTGTTCATGGATTTCAGTTTTTGTGTGTCACTTTTTGAATCTTTTTTCTTTTTTGTATTTTCTAGAGATCTATCCAGTTGCTTTTGGTATTGTACCTTGTGAAAATTGTGAGAGTTGTGAATGGTTCTTAACCAACTTGAAGGATATTATTAGGGAAGACCGTCCACTGACCATCATATCAGATCGTGGAGCTGTCCTTTTGAAGCATGTCCCTATTATCTTCCCAAAGGCTTACCATTCTCATTGTTTGTACCACATGAAAGGGAATATTCCTGTTCCAAAGGGCAAGAGCAGGAAAACTACTGTGAAGTTGTTTGAAGAGTGCTACACTGCCTTAACAAAGGAGAAGTTTTATGTTGCTGCCAAGAGTATGAGCAATCTCAAGCTTGATTCAGTGATTGGTTGGATGGTGAAGATTCCATTCTAGAATTGGGAAGCTCATGCTTTTCAAGGAGAAAGGTTTGGTGAGAACACATCGAACATTGCAGAGAGTTTTAATAATGTGATCAAGCATGATAAGCAGCTTCCAGCACTTGAGCTTGTGGATTGTATTCATGCTAAGGTAATGGAGCAGAACTACAAGAGGTTGGTGGAGTCTAGTAAGTGGACTTCAAGACTTACTCCCCGGATGCAAGCTAGGCTCAACAAGAGGTTTACCGACTGCCGTTTCTACAAGTTCAGAAGATCAAGTGACAAAGTCTTTGAAATAATTTCTCTTACTGGAAAGCACACGGTCGACTTGGATGCTAGGACTTGCACTTGCAATTGGTGGCAGAAGCATAGTTTCCCTTGCACCCATTCTATGAAAGCTATGTTGCAGAATGGGCCAGATGAACCATACAAGTACATTGTTCCGTATTATACCACCGAGTACTATAGAGGTCTGTATACTCGTCCTATTTATCCTATTCCGGGCAATGAGAGGCCGCCTAAAGTTTCTGAGGATGGTTATGTATTGCCTCCCAATGGTGGTCGATCGTCAGCTGGAAGGCAAACTACTTCAAGGTACAGGGGTTCTCGAGAGAAAGTTCGCAAGAAAAAGAAGTGTGGCCAGTGTGGGAGACTTGCCTTCCACAACCATCGTAGATGTCGCAGAGCTCCTTTGGCTCCTCGTGCACCAGTGTTTCGCAGGGAGTCTAATTCCAGGATGATCAACTTTTTGAGGAGGATGTTGTTCTGAAGTTTTAGTGGATGATTTACTATTTCTCTCAACTTCCTTTTTACCTTTTTATGCTAGTTCTTGAATGATCAACATGGATGTTAGTTATTTTTATGCTTTCCCTATATTTTCTTGTTGGATTTGTTGTTTTTTTAATGATATACATTCTGTTTTATTTGTTTCTGAATGTTATTCTTGTCAGTTTATGTCAGTTTGCAGGTTTACTGGTTTTTTTACAGGAAAAATTACTATGTAAACAGTATCAACATATCAATGTTGATCCAAGTCAGGGGATCAACTTCCATTGTTGATCCCCCATTACTGGATCAACTTCCATTTTGTTGATGCTTACTGAAAAGAAAAAATTTACATGGTTACAAGTTAACTACATTAGATGTGCATACCTTCAAGCTTTACTATGTAAACAGTATCAACATGTTAATATTGATCCAAGTCATGGCATCAACTTCCAATGTTGATCCCCATTACTGCATCAACTTCCATTGTTGATGCTTACTGAAAAGAAAAAAATTGCGTGGCTTTATCTGTATATATACAAGTTAACTCCATCAGCTATGCATACCTGCAATCTTTACTACCAACATTCATTCACTTTATGTGAAACCAATCAGTTATTCATCAATTAATTTTTTGACCCATTGATTTTTGGGATCAACTTCCATTGTTGATGCTCAATAAAAAGAAGAAAAAAAAATTCATGGTTTTATCTGTATGTACAAGTTAACTCCATTAGCTGAGCATACCTGCAATCTTTACTACCAACATTCATTCACTTTCATAACCAAACCATTCATTCACTTGATAATCACTTGATAACTAGGAAGTAATATTAATTCATAACAAACTAGTACTAAACATATCCTCCAAATTGTTCCACAACGTAAATAGACTTTCAAACATAAATTTACAGTAACTAAAAGATGTATTTTCAAACTAAGAGTTTAAATAAATTAGCAGACCTACACAGAGTAACTAAATTACTTACCAGCATATGTTAAACTACACCTAAGTGTGTTTGCACTAATATAATGGTTCGGCAGAATCTTGTATGTTGAGTACCTCTTATAATGAGTCTGTAAGTTCTTGTACTTGGTTACCTTCTAATGGTTCAACAGAATCTTGTATGTTGAGTACCTCTTCGACTGAGTCTGTAAGTTCTTGTACTTCCTTACCTTCTTCCAAAGTTGGTTTCCATGCATCGAATTCAGCTAACATCCTGGCAGCCATCTTCGCTCTCTTCCTGTTTATGTTCTCATGGTATTGGATCCTCTTACCATCTAGATCCCAGCAGTCTCCACGCTTCACCAAGTACTTCATGAACATGCAGATGTGCAATGCGCAGTCCAAACCCTGTTGCGGTGGTACCGTGTAATGGTCTAAAATTGTAGTTACTGGTCCACCTGTCTCAACATCTTTTATACCCATTTGGTTCAGGAGAGGAGTCAATGGTTGTACCATGACATTGTACTGCTTGTTGTATCCTTTGTAGTGATAAATGGTGTTGAAAATCAACCATCTTCCACGTATCAACATAAGAAGCACCCAATGGAAGGGTTTCTGATCCCTGTCTTGTAGACACATCGGTATCAACAGTATTACGTCATCGTCATCCACTGGGTAATTTTCCCTCAACATATCTGGAATCCCACATTTTTCCACTTTAATTGCATCTTTGCTAGCTACTGCACCCCTCATTATTTGTTGCATCATTTTCTTGGCATTTAGTTTGTTTTTGACAAATAACAACAATAATTCATTCATTTATTCATCATGTATACTTGAACCATCCCTAGTACACTAAATTGTTTCATCTCACCTAAATAAGGTTTCAACTACGATAACATAGAACTAAATAAGTTTATGTAACAAGTTATTCAAAAGACAGATTAAGAGTTTTCGTTACTTACATAAGCATTTGTAGACAAAATTAAGTGCTTATTCCCATAATATGCCGGCTTAGATGGATCTTGCATCTTTGATTGCAGCATGTTGATGTAGTAATCAACAATCTCGCTGTTAATGTTATGGTCCTCCATTAGAGCTTGGATATAAATGGGCATGTGACAGAGCAGGTATCAGAGCTGTGTTAGGGGACACGGTTGCTGATTTTTCTCTCTTTTACTCAAGTTGGTGTCATTTGTTTGTCAAATTCAGTGATGAATTGTTTGGGTTTCACTAGTGTGGAGACTAGAAGAAGTTGTTCTTGTGTGGAAAGATCAATTGGAATGAACTTGAAGCATTGTTGAAATAAAAGCTACATGCTCTGGTACTGCATTTGCAAAGATTATGTTAACTCCCTGACATAACATAACATATTATTGTTGAATCATTATTATCTTGACATTACATATTAGAAAATTCTAACTGCAACTTTGATTTACAATCGTTTTTTTCGCAGATGTTGCATTGCACCAACTTTCATTGTTTATACCTATGAATAAACATACAATTTGTTACAGAGTTACATACCTTTCTGTTGCTTTCTCAAAGAATGGACGAAGGACATTTTTTTCATCCTCAGTACAGGATTTCCAGAGTTTGAGATTTTCTGGCTTCTTCAGTTTTTTTGGCTCAGGTGGCGTCACATCAATGTAATCATCAAGGTTTATTATTACCGGTTCTTCTTCAACACCTCCCCCTTTCTTATTTCCCTTTCCTCCTTTCGTCCTCTTCTTCACTTTATCATCAGGTGTGAATTTATCTGGCGGATTCCTTGACGACCTTGTATTATACCTACGTGCTCTTCCAGTAGCGTCAGACTAATTCCTTTGGCTCTGCGTCGCTTCAGAATTATTACCATCTTGGGTGTTGTCTTCCTCTTCAGTTGGCCCAGGTATTTCATCTAATTAATTTGTATATCACTTTAATCCCTTCCAACACATTATCATCATCTGGAGTTTCAGAATCACCCTCTTATGTTTTCAGTGTAAGAGTATATTCCGTTTGTTGTGACAGAGCATCTTCCATCTGTTCTGGAGGAGTAAGAGTAAATATTCCAGCAGTGATCACAGCGAAGCTTGGGAAGGTTGGGGTAGTACCTGCTGGGAAATAATCCGATTAGATTAACATGGAATAGTCTTATGTAAACAGTATTAACATACATTGTTGACTCATACTTTTTTGGGATCAACAATTGTTGGTTCTTCTATGGGATCAACTTCCATTGTTTACCCCACATTATTGGATCAACTTCTACTGTGGACACTTCCAAAAATAAAAAAGTATGCATGGTTTTATGTGTATGCACAAAGTTAATACCATTATCTGTAAATACCCTGCAATGCTAACACTTCATTCTCTTCTTGATAACAAACCAATCATTCATTATGTTTGTTGATCCATTGCTTGCATGGATCAACTTCCATTGTTGACAGTTAGTAACAAATTAAAAAAATGGAAAAAGCATGGTTTTATCTGTATGTACAAGTTAACTCCATTTTTGCTGAACATATCTGCTATATTTTAATTCACTCCATTTGATGTATAGAAATAAGCAAACCAAAGTAATACTAATTATACTAACATTCACTGCATTTTTGCAGAGCATAATCATACTTGCATACATTTTCAAATTGTGCATAACATAAATTGAGTACTTCTCCAACTGAGTTAGTGAATAGTACCTGTAGGGACAAGACCTGATCCCCCTGGAAGTATAACCTTAAGTGGAGGAGTTGAATAAACAAGTACATCTCCCACCATCTCTGCTTCCTGCATGTTTGTACTCCTTTCTCCTTTCTTTACTTCATTCTCCTCTTCTAACTGTTGAGCTGATTTACCTATATCTGCAATCACATTAGCAATCTGAAGATTCGCTTCCTCAACTGAGTTACCAGTATCTTCAACCACATTAGCAATCTGAAGATTCGCTTCCTCTTGTCTTATTCTTTTTTCTTTTCCTACATCGAATCCCATCCTCCAGCTTGCCAATAAATTTGGGTCTACATCTACCTTGACCTTCAATCCACTTTTATAACCCTTCTTAAAGCTTTTTTCCAAATTACTTTCACTTGCATCTGAAAGTGACAATGCCAGTTGACTTGATTCTTGTTCTTCTTCTACATTCAAGTCAGCTTCATTCTCCTTTTCAAGTGGTTCTTCATTTGTTACAGCTTCCAACTCAGCTTCAGTCTCCTTTTCATATGGTTCTTCACCCGTATTCTCCACTGGAGTTAAATCAGTCTCCATCAAATCCTTGACTGCTCTATCTAATTCCTGTTGAGTACTCTCTGATCTTGCTCTATGGAGATGTTTCTCCTTTTCTTCCCATTCCTTCACTTCTTCAGCAATATCTTTAAGTCTCGCTTCATCTTCAGGCTTCAACTGCATCTTGTCCTTGTTGTTGTCAATAAGTTTCTTCATGAATATTATGTTGCCCATCGATATCTTTGCTTGGCCCCTTTTTTGATATGTTATCTCCTGCTTGTCAAGTTCAAGATTATTGTTTTGCTCTGTCAGATCCTCATTCCTCTGCCTCTATATTTCCAACTGTCGTGCTGGTGCTGACAGGTCAATCAAATACATCTCTTCATCTGTAACCGGATCAACAAAATCTTCATGAAACTTCAAATATCAGTGAGCAATACAGTGAGCAACGTATTTTTTTTGACAATAATCTTTTTGTTTCTCACATTCTACCCATAATATATCTTTCACGAGGGGGCGTAGCCCCCGAGTGAGGTGCGACGTATATGAAATTGCAGCAATATATAAGTGGAGTACATTTCAGATATGATGTCAAATTTGGTTGTTGATTCCATTCATTGGGGATCAACTTCCATTATTGACAGAAACAAAGTGGGGTACATTTCAGTTACCGTGTAAACCCTGGTTGTTTACTCCATACAATTGCATCAACTTCTATTGTTGATGCACAAAATCTATAATGCATTTCAGATATTGTGCCAACTTTGGTTGTTGATCCCATTCGTTGGGGATCAACTTTCATTGTTGATACACATAATCTGTATCACATTTCATCAGATGACAACTCAGTATCATTTCTTTAACTCTATTTTCTACAACTCTATCTTTAATTTAAATACACAGATACAAAATAATGTGCATAATCAATCTTTTCTCTAGTACAATTTTAGTTATTTTGTGTCAACAATGGAAGTTGATCCATTTGCTGGAATCAACTTCCATTGTTTACACACACACACAAAAAACAGTATTCTTTACTAAGAAATTTAAAGAGAGTAAGAAAAAAACTACCTTATGCTTAAACCAAGTCATCTCTATATCCTGTTTAGCTTTTTCTGAAAATTCATCGCGAAGTTTCTTGAACAATGTGTGCTGGCTCCATCTTAGGAATCTTGGAGTTCTGGTTTCAAATCCCTGTCTCTTATCGATGTAGTCCCTAGTGTGTTCACAGAACCAATACTGGATGCAAAGAAATGAAAGAAGTTTAGTTTTACAAACTGCATGCAACATTGTATTATATACAAATATATAAATATTTTACTTTGATATGAATGTCTGTTACTTACCGGTAGCATTGAAGTGCATCCGATAACAATTCCTTTTTTTCCTTTCTGCTTTGAGATGTTTGCAATCAGAAAATCTACAATGTGATCTGGCCAGGACACTTTATCCATTTGTAGTACATGAGGTAACCATTTCCTCGCAAAGCTTGTAGTTCCAGAATCTGGGAAGAAAGGCACTGCACACAACCACATTGCAAAAAGTCTGACAAAATATTCCGGGTCAGACTCATCTTCAGCTGCAGGTCTTAGTTTGTTCTCAACCTCAGTCTTAGTTATTTTATCCTTAAAATCTGGCACTTTCTCTCGTCTGAACTTGTTATTCAAGAATTCCCTGCAATCATTTCTGTTCTTTGCTTTAAGATCTCTTCTGAATTCTTCACTCTCTGCAATTCTTCTAATTTTGAAGATCAACGCAAATTCCCTTGCATCCAAAGAGCACTCTGTATAATTCTTCCCTTTTTTTGGTTTTCAAAATGCGATCTTCTTCGTTACCTTATCAAATCCACTAAGCAGCAGGCGTATTGAAAGATTGATTCTTTCTAACCATTTAGGAGTCACTATGCTATTGCTGTCTGCTGTGTAGAATGGGATGAAGAAGTCCCAGAAAGGCATGGCCTTCAGTGCGTTTGAAAGCATTGGTTTCTTCTTATTTCCTTCTTCTTCTTCTTTTTCTAATTCAAACAGCTTGTACAGAAAACTTCCCATTTCAACCAATGGAATTAGACCTCCTTTGAATGCAACTTCATTTTCCCTTGGCCTACCTGTATACATGCAACTCAACATTTACTTATTTCTTTTAAATAGCTAAACAACTTAATGCTATGGCAGCATAAAACAGAACTCAATATTCTTACCTTTCAGTTCCCTTTCCCGCTTCACGTCTTCGGGTACTTCCTCATCATCTGATTCTTCTTCACCAGATTCTTCTTCATCCGATTCATCCTCTTCCTCTTCTTCTGATTCTTCAATTTGTTTTATTTTACGTGATGGTTCCTCTTTATTTTTCTTCTTCTTCCGCACCTTCACTTTCTTGTCATCATTTCTCTTTCTCTTTGATACTGTAACTTTCTGGATGTGTTGTGCATCTTCTTCATCTGAATCTTCTTCTTCTGGTTTATTATCTTTCTGCTTTGCTTTATTTATCCTCCTCTTTTTGTTTGGCACATCATCCTGAATTTGTAGCGGTTCATCTTCTTGCGGTTCAACCAATAATTTCTTGTTCACTATATTTTCTTGAATTGGTTGTGAATCGTCTTCTTCTCCACTTTTCGGATTTATCCTTGGTGATCTTCTCACTCCTTTCATCTATTTCAAACAGCATTAATCTAGTCAGCCATCTTATAATCACAACAATAACAGTTAAACAGTTAGTAAAAAGGGATCAACATCTGTTGTTGATCCTATCTAATGGGATCAACTCCTGTTGTTGACACCATCAAATGGTATCAACTCCCATTATTGATTCCATTTTATGTGATCAACTACTTTTGTTGATCTCATTGTACTTGTATAATTATAGTTGGTTTTCAGTTTTATGGCATCAACACCTGTTGTTGAACCATGTTACTGGTATAATATGTCATCAACTACTGTTGTTGACACCAACAACAACAACTATAACAAGAATTACCACAGTTTATCCATATCTATCCTTACATGAAAGAAAACAAACCTCAAAACAAATTCTTCTATAACCAAAACAGATATTACATGACATTATTTTGTAAGTTATTAGTTGAGGTTCATTCATTCATTTAGAATCACTAACAACAATTACCATAACTTGTTCATATATAGACTTAGATACTAGTTTCATATCTAATAGAATACTGTAAAACAAACTCCTGAGAAACAATATGAGTTGATCATCTACTGTTATTCATATCTAGATTACATGGTATAAGATACTAGTTTCATATTTAATAGAATACTGAAAAACAAACACATCTACAAACAATTTTAAGGGATCAACAACAACAACTGAAACATCAACTCCTATTCTAATTCCTTTGAAGTTTACAGAATCATTATCAATATTCAACTTTCAACAAATAGCTGTAATATTAATTATCAACATTCAACACATATTGTAGAATCAACAAAGCATTTTATGTACGTGGATCAACTCCAATTGTTGACCCCATCTATTAACATCAACATCATCTGAAACTGGTTTTTTTTTCACGATTTTTGTCATCAACATGTAAAGAACTTACACAACACACAAAACAAAACATTTTATGGTATCAACTCCAATTATTGATCCCATATATTAACAACAACATCAGCTGAAACTGTTTTTTTTTCACAATTTTGACATCAACATATACACATACAGAAAAACAAACACATACAGAGAATAACAAAGTGGGTGAAAATCAAAATTAACTGAAGAAATTATTTCTTACCACTTTCATCTGAAACTGCAATTGCTGAAACTCAAAATCAACTCCAACTAACCTAAAATCAAAATCAATCAATTAGATACAAAACTAAGTAGATACCAAGTCAAATCAAACACATTAGAAGCAGGAATTGTTCATAAATCATACATGCAACAACTTTTTTTTCTTCAGAGAAATAAATCTGATTTTGTAAACCGTAAGAAATCAACGTCAAAATGTTAAAAAATCATCATCGAAACCAATATCTTCATCAATAACAGTAAGTATAAGATGAGAATCGTGTTTACCTCTTTGAATTTTGTCTTTGAATCTTCAAAATCAGTAAAACCTAATTTTCTATCATTTCTTCTTTGATTGTTTGATTCTTGAATCTGAAAATGATTATAACCAAATTGGTTACTGAGATATATATAAAACGACGGTTTCTTTTTCAGTTTGGATTAACGGTTTCGAATTTGATTTTCGATTCAAATTTTTTGTTTCTGCAGTTACAGGAGAGCGAGATAGAAGAGAAGCAGGATAGAGAAATCGTGGGATGAATAGTAACGGCTACTGCACTAAATGAAATCTAACGTTATAATTGTGGAATATATTCAGGGGCATTATAGTAATCTACCTGTCCGTGTTTTTGAGGGGAGGGTATTATTATTTTGAGGGGAGGGTATTTGTGTTGGGCCTCTATAATAGGGGCATTTAATTAATGTACCCTTTAGGCATTGGTATAGGTTTGAAGGCAATACCGACGGTGACTGTCATTTGGGTTTTTGTGGGTTGAAAGCAATACCGAAAGAGATTTAGTTTTTACTGAATTTTTTTCATGTATTGTCGGCATAATCTTTTCAAGTAAAAGCAGTACCGACAGTATGAGAACCATTACCGACTGTAATTTTGCTATTGTTTGTTGGTCTGGATGGGATAATTGAGCTCAAAGGGGATACTCAAGGCCAGGGGATACTCAAGGTTAATTTAGACATTACCAAAAAAAATGATAAGGGGTTTTCCAAATTCCTTCATAATGTTTTTTTTTTTTTTTGGAGTATCCCCCAATTTGTGGTGGTATCCCCCAATTGTGGGTTCTTTAATTTCATAAATCCACATTTGGTATCATGAAGTGGTGTTTAGGAAAATCCCAGATCCAAGTTCATTGATTCAACAAATAAAGAACTTCATCCAGTCTTCACCGTACAATAAAGAGGACGGTGTCTAATCTTTCATGGAACAACTTTAGGTCGGATTGGATAATTTTCACAGATGCGTCGTATAATAAAGAGAACTTATCCATGGGTTATGCCTTCATACTGTACTCGGTCGACCAAGAAGTTTTTATGCATCTTTCTGCATGTTCAGATTGGGCATCCTCGGCTTTGCAAGCAGAAGCAAAATCACTTTTAAAAGCATTAAAATGGTTAGAAGACAATATACTTTCTAGCGTCTTTATTGCTACAGATTGTAAAGTGCTGGCGGATTCTATCAACAAAAAATAAACTGATGCTTCTTGGGCAGCAGAGAATACTATAGAAGAAACTATTTCTATTCTAGGTAAATTACCACAAGCTAAGGTAAAATTTATAAGCAGAGATCAGAATGCAGCAAGGACTCAGTGGAAAAAGAAGCAAGGATCAGAAGACTACAACACATGTCAAAGCATTTGCAACATCAAGTGCAAAAAGAAAGCATCATTTCTAATGTTTTCGATAAAAATGAAATTGTAGACCTTTTGTATTATAATGCTTAATTAATATATTATCTTTTCCATCAAAAAAAAAAAAAACATTTGGTATCATGAAATAAATAACCTTTGATTTTCTGAATCCACATTAGGTATCATGTAAAAAAAATGTCCACAATGAGTAAGTTAATAATGATAGTACATCGGTTTTAAGCTGGCCGATTCCGTCACAAAAAAAAAAAAAAATTCTTATAATGGACAACCCATAAAAAAGAATAATTAATTGGGGTATACCGAAAATAATTGAGGGATAATTTACTATTCGTTCCGGCATGGTTTTTCTATTCCGGAGGTTAAAATCGGTATGGTTTATCCACGCATAGCATGAAAAAGTGAAATGTCACCCAATTATTTTCGGTATACCCCAATTAATCCTTCGTAAAAAAAGGCTGATTTTTCTGGTAAATTTTTAAACAAGAAATTATAACATTAAAAAAATATATAATAAAGTTGTTCGATTATGTCCCATGTGATCCATCTTTTTCTCTTGTGTGTCCACCAATGATAGCACGTGTTTATAATGTATTTCATTGGACAAAGGTGTCCAACATTAAATAAAATTGACATCGATGACATACATAAGTTTGTTAATATAGATAATTTTATTCATTTTTTTGATCGGCAAAGAAAAGACATATTGATCAAGAAGAGAGTGTAGAAAAAAATTGCATCATTCTGAAAAGCGAAAACGAAAAAGAAAACTAGCAACAAGCTACTAATTTAAGAGACTCAAGGTAATTCAAAATACTCACTTTGCCAAAAATTATAAAAGATTCAAAACTAATGGATTCAAACTCTTTCACACTCAAAGACTAAGTAAACAAATAATATCTTTCCTTACAAAGAACAGTAAAAAAAGTACACGCTTTACTGTTGAAAGCTTCGAATTCCTCACTTGCCAAATATTTTATATAATGACCGAAAAAATAAAGTTTTGTTAAAGCATCGCTCAGTTGAACCTACAAGTATTGGTATGTGAAGCTTGTTGTTAATGTTAGTTGACCATAATTATGTCTTGATTTATAGTCTACTTAAGTCAGTCCAAGACTAGGATTAGATTTAAGCAATTGAGTATCATAAATCACCAAATACCCTCGAAGATTGAAGACTGAAGAATAACAAAGGCGTCTACAAGAAATTCATCCTCAAAGGTATGTGGAGACTAACTAAAAAGTTGTAGATGGTGACTTTTTGACCAAGGGTAAAACGGTCACTTTACAGCCCATGGAAAAAAATCATCATTTTGCCAAAACACCTATCCTAGCCCAAGCACTCAAGCCCACGAGTATGAATTAGCTATCAGGCCATGTAAAGTAATATATGAACTTAAGCATAATTTTGTTCAAGACAAAGCCAAAAACTCCAACCAGAAACAGGTTCAAGACGAGGTTGGACTTTTGAATAATAAAAACTAGTTCAAAATCGAAGAAGCCCAGTCAGCCCAAGCGGGGAAATTCAATCATCCTAAAGAGTTTCTATTACTCTGAAGTGAAGAACCTCCTTCATCGCTTCGACGCGAAAAACCTTCGTCGCTCCACTTGAAGGAAAAGATCCTTCGTCAATCTGCTCCGAGTAAAAAACTCCATTAAACAAAAGACTTCTCAGCGTCAGCCCGGACTTTTCAAGAAACCAGAGACTCTTCAGCATTACCCTAGGTCTCGGGTGGCTTTAGCACTGAGTGTTAGGCCTCTGTTGTAGTGCGTCTTAAGTCCCGACTACGTTTTCGTAGTGCCTGCACCCGACGCACTCGAAGATGTCTCTGAGTGCCACGGGTTTGGCCACATTTCTGTAGTACTAAGCACAAAACCTGTCGTACTAAGTACCACACCTTTGGCCATGAATCGTCCCGCCATAGACGAATATTCGTACTGGGTACGACTCGCCTTCGCTCTGAGAATAAAAGGCCAGGCTAATATAATAATCAACATTAGCCCTTCAGAATGGACGATCACGTTAGGTTGATAATGAACCTCAGCTTTTCAGTCATACATAGTGCGACTTTCCTTCGCTATGAGTACAGACGGACGCATTAGATTGATGATCAAACTCAGCACTCATAGCTCTTACGATGGACTATGGCTCTACAGAACCACGCCTTTGCTCAACCACCAACTGACGACCACAATATGTCAACATTCGACCACCATCAGGCCATAACGCCTCTTCAATCCCGTCCTTTCCCTAAGTCCCTTCACAGAGCCTGCCCCACACTTATTCAAGGGAGAATATTCACAATTAGGTCGCTCTTGACCTCATCCAAGCTTGTATACTCCACATGACACACACAGCTATAAAAATCCTTCCGGAGCTCTTCACATGACTCTGGATGGTCCACACACACAAGCGTATGGGTCCCTTCAGCCAAAGTTATGATAACTCTCGAGATATAACATGTTATACGAAACCTCACAAATAAAAGTTGACCACGCCACAAATTGGGGTATAAATTTAAGGTTTTGATCTAGTGATCTACAGAACGTGTAAGTATCAACCTACTCAAACAGAAAGAGAATAGTCGGTCACAAGGATTTAGCTAAAGAGAATAGACTCAACTCCTGATCTATCCTTTGCTATTCCTGGATTAAGGTGAAGGTGCTTATTTGTGATAGACCGAGAAATTACGCTTTGAAGGCCAAGGCGCGCATGTCATAACTCTCCGATGCGTCACCCTGATGCTGGTATTCGTACCTTTAAACTCCGCTTCTCACCAGGCAAGTGCACGCCCATTTCCCTTGCAAGCATGCTTGGCAAGCATGATGCGGTGTTCCACACCGTTCCAACTTACCCCGTTCTCGCGAAGGGTATAAAGTCTTAAAGGCTAATGTCGATGCATTCTTGCATGTATCACTAGCATCCAATCCATGTCCAGGCATGAAACGTGCCTTGGACTTGCACATAGGCCTCGCAAGCCTATTTTCGTTATCATACTTCTCTTTGGCATTAAACTAAATGCATGCACTTGTCTTGTTTGTGCCAAGGGCGCATCGACAGATTCATGATTACTTGCCTTACGACATCCTTGTGATGCAAGTGGATTAAGCAAGCTCGCCAAACTTGCATACCAACTTAGCTTCCTTTCCTAGCCATGCCCAATCCATAATTGGTGCATGGCTATGTCGAACGACTTGATAGAGAGTATGAGCATCCAAGGAAACGAACTGCAACTTACCTCGTCAAGTGTGGCAACAATCATCTCGTGCATCGCCTTGCCGATTTTGATGACATGAGATACCAATATGTCGCAATCATTTCGCAATTAGATGATATGAACGACAACATGTTGGACCATCAATGCTGCAAATCATTATGGCTGGATACGTACCCTATGTAGAAGGAGTCAAGAACATACCATATTTCATCTTTGTCGGGGCAAGAAACTAAAGCCAACTCGTTTTATAAGGTGTAAGAATATGCATCATTGACCTTTCCTTCGTTTTGCACCACGGTGAAGCATCACTAGTGAAAACACGAGGGTACCCAAATACACCACAATCTTTAAATTATCCACTTATAAGTCCTCTTACCGAAAGTGATTGTTTATGGACAAAGTTGAGACGATACGACAAATCAATATACGAGATCGAGACAATACAACAAACAAAGTGTGATTACTTGATAATAGGTTCGGACTTAACCAAACTCTATAGGATTACTATCAATTAAAGCGGAGTTAAAGTTTGTGTAATTTACTTTAAATTATTGTAGTAGCAGGATTTCCCACACTACACCCCTTACTCGATTTTGCTTAATTAATCCATTGAAAGATGTAAGATCAAGAATATTTATTGATTGAATTCATGAAATGTTTACATAGGAAAATAGAATTACACTTAGAAATTAAAGCATGCTTAAACTTTCTCTCCTAATGACTTGCCCAACAATTCCAAAGAGATCTCTCCCTTTACTGCACTCATTTAGCCCTTTATATAGGGTAATACATAGTGGATGACAAACTAAGCTACCCTTTATTTTCGGAATGTCTCGCAAGTGTCGCAGATGCACAAACATTCACTCTCGCGACACTTCTTAACCCTCGCCAGGTCTCACGCCTTCTTTATGTTTTGCCCGTCGTTATTCATTGCGTCGTTTATTTTAGCTCCGCGACTCCTTCGCGATGTCGCTGTTTATTAATCTCGCGAACCTTGTTTGTTGCGATATTACGACCCTACATCTTGCCTCTTTTTCCTTGAATATTGCTTGACAAGCGATCTTTAAGGAAAAATCTATTGTGGTAGCGATCTTTGATTTTTGTTGATGAAGGAACGAGCAAAAGAATACTTTCCTTGAAAAGTACGTACTTGCCTCTATTCTTTTGCAAAGTTCAAGCTTCTTTGAGATATATACGAAGTATCGTCTCCTATCTCTCCTCATATTTCTCCCGCGAGGGAAGAGTATCATGAGATTTTTACAATATTGTTTCCGCGATCGCTTATCTTTATCTGCTTTCAGCTTTGTACTTTTACACGGATTTTGATTATTAATGTCTTTTCTTGACACGTCTCTTTCAACCGCTTATTCTTGACCATTCATGTCTCTTCGCATTAAATGACCTCGTTTTTCTCGAGGATCTTTTTCCCTATATATAGTTTTTTTTTCCCTCCTATTCATCCTTTAGTTTCTCTCTCGCAACTTTTCTTTGACTCTCTCCTTCCGCAATTTGCGCTCCCGCTACCGCAAATCTTTTCTTCGTCCTTTCTAGCGCCGATCCTAACCTTTAACCTCCCATCCATTCCCATACCGATAATGGCTTCCATTAGTCGTGCATACAAAGCTTCTTTTGATGAAGTTCAATGTAAGTTGCTCGAGAAGGGTTTCACTCTATCAACCATTCCCGATCAAGAATCTTCATCTATTCTTTTCGCAGTTATTTTCCGATCATCAATGTGATGATCAAAAGATTATAGTCTCGCTAGGTCGCCTTCTCGCGGACTTCCCATTCCCTTGTACAATCCTGAGATGCCTTTATTTTATGAAATCTTGGCCCATGAAAAATTCTCTCGGGCTGTTTATCAATTGAGTGGCGATTGCATTCGCCTAATGCTTGAGTTCGCGAATCGTGGTGCTGGCAAAGGATCTTTATACCCTACTACTGTTAGACACCCCGATTTCGCAGACTTGGAAATAGCTGCTGAGAAGTACACTGTAGAGAGCTTTTTTGAAAACTATTCAGTGATAAAGATGATTAATGCGAAATCTCGCTGGGGCATTCGCCTAAAGAAGAAGGATAATGTCCCCGAGGATAAATTGCTCATGCAGATATTGATTGGCACCCGGCAATAATACTACCTCGCCACTCCAAAGATGAGAAGTGGTGGGTTGTACCCTTGATTTTAAATGGCCCTTATATCGCGGGCTCGCACGTTCTTCCCGCGAATCTCGCAGGTATCATCCTTGGGAATTCAAATGGCCCGATAAGGCAAATGAGGTATGTTTCCCATTTTAAATCTTGCCTTTGCAACTTTCTTTTTTATATATGTTGAGTTTGTAAAATTTCTCGATCGCCAAATTGAGAAGAAAGTACAAGGATAATCCGTTGGAGAGTACTCTGACCATACTTCGATCGCTTACGGATGAAGTAAGAAACATTTCCTTTGTCATTTGAAACAATATTGTTGCCTCTGTTTCTTATTTTTAACCGTATGCGAAGGTTGAGCCAAGAAGTCAGAGCCGTGAAGATTAAAAGTAAGGATAAAACTGCTGCTCGCAAGGGTAAATCTTCTCGCTCCATTAACTAAGAAGCGAAAGGTCCAATCTTCTTCTCGCCTTAGCTCAAGCTCAATCTTCCGACGGGGATAACCATGACTCGAATCCTTCTCTCGCCAAGAAGATTCCGTCGACCGCTTCTTCTATGGATCAGCTTATCTAGCATCTTCTCATACTGTTTCCAAGGAATGGGAGATGCTCCCCTAGCTTCTCTTTGCGGTGCTCTCGCAAACGTGTGTAATGCTACTTTATTAGAGGGCAATAATTCTTTCAATGGAGCCTCTAGAATTGTGTCTCCTGACTTCTTGAATGCACTTGGATCTTTGGTACGTATGCAGTCATATTTCCCTGTTAATTTTAAATTTTTAAATATATATATATATTAATGATTTTTCTATCTTCTTTTATAGGTTGGAAGAACTTCTTTTGTAGTTGCCTCAGATCTCGAGAGAAGACGCAACAATCTTGAAAAGAAGAATTCACAATTGAACAAGAAGATTCGAGAATTAGAAATTGAAGTTGCATCATCTCGCGATAAAGACGAGAGAATTCAAAAGTTAAATACCGAACTTGACTCCCAAAGGGATAGGGTGTCCACTCTTCGTAACGCTAATCAACAACTTTATGGTATAAGATTTTACTTCCTTTTATCATTTCTATTTTATTGGTTGCATATTGCTGCCTAACTTATTACCTTCGCAGATGTATATAATCTCTCCGATGAGGCTATTCTTCTCCATACATTTCCTGAACCTATGGATAATGATCTTCTTCTCGCTCACCTCAATCAATCTCTAAGTAGTTCCTCCAATAAAACTAACCTCCTTTCATTAAAGGATCTTCAATCCAAATATCATCTCTGGAGATCGAACACAGATCTAGTTTAAATTTAACTAATCGCTTTAAACGAATGTACCTTGATTCCGAGAAGAAAATCAAGACTTTAAGGAAGAAAATTAGTGATCTCATAGATGAGAACGATCGCATTACTAACAGAGGTGCACATGCATTAGCAGAATTCCACAAATCTCTTCTTGGTGTGCAAGTTGAACGAGATGAACTCCTTCATCGTAATACCATGCTTAGCAAAATGAGAAGAGCAAGTTCGTTTCTCTTCTCGTTATTAGTAGTGATGATGAATTCGCCTGGGCTGCGAAGGTTTTAGATAATGCCAGAATAACCTAGGTGTTGATGTTAGTCTTCATGCCGAGCATACTTCCTTGATTAAAGATATGATATCCGATAGAGAAGGTTACTTATTATACCTTATCGCTTCTTACTTCGTAGTATTGCTTGTAAATTGTTAACTTGTTGTTTCTTATTTGCAGTAATCCGAGAAGAGGCTTCAAAGTTAGAATTAGAGAGCTTGAATCTGAAAAGAACAACTCGCCAGAATTTTCCAAATGAGAATTGAAGAACTCGAAACCGAAAAAAGAACAAACAAGCAAAGAATCTCTCCTTCGAGAATAAATATTCCAAGTTGAAGAAACAATTTCTAACGACAAAGTGGAGAACTTTAATAATGATGCTGTTTCGTTTTCGTAATGGAGCCATGGAATATGTTTGTAAGGACCACAATATCCTCTCGCATTCATATCCCCGGCTCCTTGAAAAGGTTCCCGAGAATCGCCTGTCTCAGACACGTTTCGATAGCGAGGTTGGCGAAGAAGAAAACTCGCGATGAGAATAATAGGTCTCAAGAATCGATGAAGAAGAAGAATCACCAAAGAGATAACTCTTTTGTTTTCTTTCTCTCGCTTGTAATATCTCGTACATTTCGTATCCTTATTATAGTGTATTTCTTGGATTTTTCCCCCGAATTCAATCTTCACTCCCCTTTTTGGTAGTTCTTCCTTGTAATATAATTGGCTAACATTATTGATGTATAACTCTTTCATCGTAAGATGAATAACAATATTCCATCTTTTCCATTCCCATACTTGCCTCTCGTTATTTATCTTCGATGGAAGATTTTAGTTGTCATCATGTATGTGGTTGAATAATAATTTTATTGTTATTGAGATGTATTGTTGCGACGAGGTCGCAGTATCTTCATAAATCAAGAATTCTACTTGCCTTGCCTTATCTTCATAAATGTATTTTATCTCTTCTCATTGCGACAAGGTCGCAAGCCGCCCTTACATTTTCAAGTAAGAGCCCATTGACCCTGCCTTATCATTTTTGTGTGGTCTTCCGAGTTAGACCTCCCTAATTAGAGGTCTTCCCTCGCCACCTTATATTGCGACAAAATCGCAGGACGTCTTTACACTTGCATGTAAAGACCCATTGATCTTGCCTTATCATTTTCCAAGTATTTTTGCCTCTCGCAGATGTTTTAGTCGCGACAATATGACAGGCCTATATATTCTTGCGAACATAAAGCCCCATGACATTACATTGGCCGTCGTGCGACGAAATCGCAGACGTCCGTACACTTTCGTGTAAAGACCCATTGATCTCGCCTTACCCTCGCGTTAGTATTATTGCCTCTGCAGATCATTGCACAAATATGACGAGCCTAAATTTTCTTGCGAAAACATAGCCTTATGACATTTGCGTCTGTTTTGACACCCCCTAATGGAGAGTGTCGCCCTTATCATCTCCCTGTTGCCCCTTCAAGGAGGCGAAACATCGGCCATACAAGACTAGCTCCTCCCATCCGGTCTTAACAACAACCAGTTGTTTTCGCAGCCTCTTATCCCTTATACCTATAGGGTTTATGGTTACGAGGCTGCACCCTAAGTGGAGTTTTCTTCAAGCGAGTGCAACATATGCCAAGACTTGCCAAGAATGGCTGTGGTAGGTTCATCCATCCCGGCACTCGCTCAACCGTGTACCCTGCCGCCTTGAGCATACACTGACTCCTAAGAAGAGACCCTCGGTCGCCCAACCAGGGTATAACCTTATATATATAGTTGGGAATCCAAGGTACCTCTTCCGGATAGGCTTTCATGGGCCCCAAATTTTCATGACTCAGGCTTCAGGAGCGGTGTAACCTTTCCCCGAGCCATGTTGAGAGATACCCCTTATATGACGCACTTTAGGTCTTACATTTGCCTCTTACGAAATGTTATTCGCGAACTAGGTGTACGCCATAAAGGTTCGTCCCATTCTTTTACTCATTCATATTTGTTAAATCATTCAATCATTCATGTTTCATTATTTGCCGATATTTGTTTACGAAGTATTCGCACAATTCTGTTTTATTTGTTGTATTTTCATTTTTCTTTCTTAACTGAATGCTCATATATTCTTGGCTGCGAGATTCTCGCACATCCTTTCTTCAATTTCTACTTTTTCTCTTGTTTCTGTTGATTATTCACTTCTTATGCCTTTTGTTCCTCATATCCTTTGCTTCATTATTACCATAATATTCGCCTGTCTCTAGGCACTCACCTCGCGAGGTATGTTCAGTCCTTACTTCTATGGCATCCACCATCAATTTTTCCTTTCTCTGCTCATCTCTCACATGTTGTTTCCAACCTTTTCTTTTGGCATTTCTTTCTTCGCAGCTTTCTACATCTACTTCATGACATTGTTGCGACTCCTTCCAATCTCCCTGTATAATACCAATGCCATTTGGATGTGGAAATTTTATACATTGATGATATGTTGATGCGACTCCCAAGATTTCATGAAGCCATGGCCTCCCAATCAGCGCATTGTATGGAGATTCCACGTCAACCACACATGTAATAAAATATCGCTTGATAATCCTTGTAGAGGTATTCTCATGTGAACCTCTCCCTTTGGTTTGTTTGCAGTGCCATTAAAGCCATATATCTTGTATGTAGAGGGGATCAAATCCTCATCTTTTCCTCCCATCGTCTTGTAAGTATGGTAGAAGAGAATATTCACCGAACTTCCGGTGTCGATTAAGATTCGGTTGATCGCCAAAGCAAGCTTCTCGCCTCATCATCTTCTCCATCAACTGGTTTCGGGTTAATCTCTAGTTTCACAACCAACGGGCTATCATGTGTTTCTCTTCCTTTTGGCACTTCATCTGCAGAGAAAGAAATGGTCTTCAGCTGCCACTTTTCTAACTGTGTCATTCTCGCCAATGCTCATTATTTCTTTATCATTAGCATCTCTCGCAAAGACTCTACCGAGCACGTTGTCATGAAAATCTTCGATTGTGCGATAGAGTGCACGATAGAGTTGCAATTCAAATTTTTAGCTTTTGTTCCAACTTCTATAACAAATGTTTCCTTTCCTTTTGCCGACACTGCGTTCTATGCATCTCTGGTGGTGGTGGTAATGTCCGGCCTTTTTCTTCTCCCTTTAGAAAGTGATTTAGCTTCCCTTGATCAATCATCCCGAGAATGATTCTCTTTATGTTTCTACAATCGTTTGTTTGATGCCCATGGAAGCGATGGTAAGAACAAAACTCATGACTTCTGTCGCCTGGTGGTGGTTCCATCCCCGCATTCCAAGGTGCTGGTACATCTTCCATCACAAGTATAGCCTCCCAGATCTTTTCCACACTAGCATTCAAAGTGGAGGCATCTTAATTGGTTCCCATACTATTCTCGCGATTTCTCTCGCCCTCCATGGTTATATTGCCTTCGGTCCACCGTAAGTTTCTTGCACATGATCTAGCCTTTGAATCTTATTATTGCTGTTACGGTTGTAGTAGTTCCTTTCTTGTTCAAACTCCTCCTGGTCATGGCTTCCCATGGCTACTATCTTCCGCTGTCCCTCATCAGCCTTCCATGCTTGCTGTCCTTGCGAAGTGCTCGCCACTGTATTTATGAATTGAGGTAACAAGCTTGCGTTCGCAGCATTCGAGTTTGTGTTCGCGACCGGATAAGAATTCATTTCATTCTCGTCTTTCTTCTAAGGTGATATATTCTTCCCGTAACTCTCGCAGCTTCCGCCATCGTGATTGTATTTTTGACTCTAAAAATTTGAATGTATAACAAGTTAGTCGCGAAGAGAGCATTCACAAATGAGAGGATGAGATATCTTTCCTCAACCCGTCCCGCCATTTCGCTACACATGGTTCTCCATCTTATTGTCAATCGCCTTAAGCTCTCGCCAACCCTTTGTTTCAACCCGAATACATCTTCAATACCGGTCGTGAAGAGTTGTTACTTATGTATGCTCCCGTGAATGTGGCTTGTAAATGATTGAATGATGTGATTGTGTTCCTTGGTAGACCCTCAAACCATTTTAGTGCTTCTCCAATTAAGCTTGATGCGAAATATTTGCACAAAGATAGCATCATGATTCTCCCACCGCAAACATACACCTCATATAGGCCTTGATATGTTGTACCGCGCAGTTGTTCCATCGAAGATGTTTGTTAATGCAGAAGATTGCACTTAGGAGGTATTCCTCCCATCTCGTACTTCTAGCGTGAAGGGATTCTTCGCAGCCTTCTCGCGATGGCTTCATCCAATTGTTTCCTTCCTCCTTCCCTTCTATTGTTCAAGCAATCCTCTCATTTCAGCCAGTTCTCTTAAGATTTGTTCATTTGCCTCTTAATTTGATTCTACGGGTCTTTTTAGCTCGCTTCTCTCCTTCTTCGCTCGTGCCTGTTTTGACCTTCTTGCTCGTTATTTTCTTCTCTCCTTTCCCCGCGACGCTCTTCTTCGTTTCTTTCCTCAATTCGCACGCCATTATATCGGTTGTTCTCTCTTCTTGGCTGTCTCTCGGCTCTCATCTCGCGCCCTCTCATATTCTTCATTAATATTTCTATTGGTACGATTCTGTTCCCTCCTTCTTTCCCGGTTGTCATGGTTATTCTCGCTGGATTGCTTCTTCCATCTCTTGATTTTCCATTTCTCGCTCTTATCCTTTCTCTCTCGCGAGCTAGTCGCGTTTGTTCAATGTAGTGCCTCTCAATGTCATCCTCAATTTCTCGGTTTCTTCTCAATTCTTCTCTCCCGTGCAAGATCATTCTTCCTTCAGCAATTGGGTCATTCGGCCCTTGGAGTTGCATGTTTCCTTGATTCTCCCTATTCCGCTCATCTTGACGATTTTCGGGCTGAGGAATATAACGATCTTCCATTTCCCCTCTTCTTTCGCCATGCTCTATGCTTGGATTTTGTGTTTCTTGTTGGTTTTCTTCCTCGGTACTTTCTGTTGGTAAAACTCTCCTTCTTTCTTCCCTAATCGATCTTGAACTTGATCTCACACTACTTCTTGATCTTCTATTTTGCAATCTTATATTTTCCATCCTCAATTCATGATTCTGTCTTGTCAAATTTGCTCGTTCCTCTGCCTCTAGCCGTCTCTCTTCGTGTATTGTTTGTCTCAATCTTTCTAATGCTGCGATTTCTTCGTTACCTGGATTCATTTCTCCATTCATTTCTTGCTCTCCTCCTCCTTGTCCATTGTTCACCAACTGCTGCTCCTCTTCCCTTTCGTCTTCAGAATCAGACCTCCAAGTATGTACACTTACTCTATCATAATCCACAGCCGCGTTTGCTACTGGGGAGATCGGTGGCTGATTTTGATCTTCTCCATCATTTCTCATATTCATCCTTGACGATTCTCCTGTTTCATTCCTCCTTTCTCCAGCAAGTCTCCCACTTCTCCTTACAATCGTTGGTTGCCCTTGTACATTTCTTCTTCTAGCCATTTTTCTTTTTCAATGAATTCTTGAGTATCTTCTCCAGATCTTTTTTCTGTTAATCCAAATTCTTTCAAATCACGATGTCAATCTCTGCTCAATCCCTGTTTCTAGCGCATATGTAGTAGCAGGATTTCCCACACTACACCCCTTACTCGATTTTGCTTAATTAATCCATTGAAAGATGTAAGATCAAGAATATTTATTGATTGAATTCATGAAATGTTTACATAGGAAAATAGAATTACACTTAGAAATTAAAGCATGCTTAAACTTTCTCTCTCCTAATGACTTGCCCAACAATTCCAAAGAGATCTCTCCCCTTTTACAGACTCATTTAGCCCTTTATATAGGGTAATACATAGTGGATGACAGCTAAGCTACCCTTTATTTTCGGGGAATGTCTCGCGAAGTGTCGCAGATGCACAAACATTCACTCTCGCGACACTTCTTAACCTCGCCAGGTCTCACGTCTTCTTTATGTTTTGCCTGTCGTTATTCATTGCGCTGTTTATTTTAGCTCCCGCGACTCCTTCGCGATGTCTGTCTGTTTATTAATCTCGCGAACCTTGTTTGTTGCGATATTACGACCCTACAATTAAAAATACTAAAAATATAGAAAATATATTCACAAGGTTGTCACAAATATCGAGAGAACTGGGACTTTGGATTTCACCATTAATCACATTCAATTGGTTCATATATGATTCATAACAATTCTAGCTCTTTTTGTTGACTCTTTTCTTTGCCAAAAGTAGATTTTGTAAAATATTAATTGTAAATCACAAGCATGGTGCATCAAAAGCTCAAAGTCTAAGCATACACCATCAAACAAAATCACAATCAATTAATAAAAATCATAAATCAATTAAATCAATGCAAAAGTCATAGAGAATCGATTATAGTTACCAAGGAATTGTGAAACATGGATTCCTCCGTCGTCCCAGTGTTGGGGTTTAGCTCCTCATGTAGAAAACACACCCAAAAGATATAAACATGGCTCAAAAGGTGTTTTTATTGAAAAATAATATAATGAGCGAGTTTGTAACAGAGATAATTGTTACGAAACCCACTGTTACAAAGAAACCCTAGCAGAAGTGTTGCGAACTCAAGTTTAATTGTTACAAAACTGTTACAAAGTGTATTGAATTTGAATGATTAGGTAACGGGTTCTGCGACTGTTTTCTTCTGCTGTTTGCACTGTTCTTCGTCTTCTTCCCTGGAACAGCAGCAAGCTCTCTGCAACTTCTTCTTTCTTCCTCTGCAGCTCCTCCAAACCCTCTGTTCGGTCCCCAAACTCCCGATCATCCCTATGGGACTCTAACCTCTCATATATATACCCAACAGATCATATATAGGGTGAAAAATACTCGGTTCTCTTTTCTTGCAGGTCACGGGTTTTTCTTTCCCTGTAAAGTTGTCCAACCCTTACCTAACTTGATAGTAAATCTCCGCAGAAGGATATTCTCTCCTTATTTCCCATGTAACTTCCAAAACTAAAACCAAGAAAATCCCGAAACTTTTCCTCCTGTTTTACCGTGATTGAAGATATTATCTCTTTCGATTCAAATACGATTACCAACCCTGAGTAAGCTTCATAGGCCCATATCAATCCAGTTGGATGTGAAAACTCGAGAACGTTACGCTCCAAATCCATCCAAACTTTCCCATGATATCTTGCTCCTCTTTCTATGGAAAACCCGCGTAAATCTTGACTACTAATCCAACTACCAACCTGTTTTAACATAACGAGGCTCAAACAAACTTAGTCCAATGAAAAAGTCCACGAGAAAAACTCGTTCAAATCAAAATCAGGGAAGTTCGGCCTCTGTAATTCTTTTTCCCGCCTTTTCCCATTTTTGAACGATAAAGATGAGGGTGGCCCTATCCTTATTTGGACTCCCTTTAGCAGTGAGGTGCCCCTTATCCAAATGAAGGGTGCCTTTAGTAGATTTCTCCCAAGAGCGCAAAAACCACTTTTCGAGCCAATTTCGCCGCACAAGTGTATTTCTCCAAAAACACCTACAAAGACATAAAAAGCCATAATAAATACGAAATCGAGCACTAACATTACAGAGAATTGAGACTAATATAGACACATAAATGCGTCTATCAAATACCCCCAAACTTATTATTTGCTAGTCCTCGAGCAAATCAAATCTAGAAAATAAAATCCTAACTCACTTTATCGCAGGCATCGTCAATTGCATTTAGCGTATGCAATAAGCCTTTAAACCCCCTAGGTGGCCCTAGTGGCCGAGTTATAGTCTCGGGAGGGCTTACCGAGGAGATATACCCACAAAACCTTTACTCCGGACCCTAACTATCTACGCAGAACCTTGGAAGGCACTAAAGAATCTCCTTGGTTGGCATACTTATTGACTACGGGAGGAAGTACCACGATGCGAAATTCCAATTGATGTACACGAGTTTGCACTCAAGCATACTAAAATTCATATAAAGTGTGAGCTCTACTCGGATAGTTTCGGACATCATAACAGAGTCAACCAATCACATGGATAGATTAAGAAGATGGATGTAGACAAAAATGTAGATGGTTTTGATGTTGACTAAGGTGAACAATGTTTCTCATATCATTTGAAGGCCACTTTGCCAAAATGAACCTATCATAATGGTGAGATCTCGTGCGGACTAATATCAACACATTTGGCATATACATGGGAACCAGTGGTCGATAATCCTAACTCTAGGTCAACACAACTGGCATATACAAGGGTTCCAGTGGTCGACTTTATTGAATTTATTCCGGTTGGTCTGATGGTCTGGTCTCAATTTCTTTTTTTTCTTTTTTCAACTTTTTTAAACTTTTTTAAACTTTTTTTTTTCGGTATCTCAATCACTCTATTTCACCCTAGCAGTGGTAACAACTTGAATCGTGAGACCCACCTAATCACTTAGAGAAACATATTTTAAAGAAAACAAAATAAAAATAGAAGTGAAAAGGATTCAACGAGATATGGCGAAACTACCATGTTTTTTCTTTAATTCTAACACCTGAGCTCTGTGCTTTTATGAATAGAACCTTTAGATGTTTCCATCTAATTAGATTGGTTCCTCAACTCGTACAACCAAAATGCTTCCATCCACTTAGATTGGTTAGTGCCATCCTTAATAAGCATAAATTTCTACGCTCTGGAGTTTATTTATTCTGCAACTAAAAAGTTTCTCCCATACCCCCAAACTTAAATCTAACATTGTCCTCAATGTTCTAAAGATAAAATTAAAAGCATGAACAAAGGAGAAACCATTACCATTTTGAAGTAAAAGAGTTAAGGAAAGATATTACCGTGTCGTATGAATATTGGGTTACCTCCCAAGAAGTGCTAAGTTTAACGTCTTCAGCCAGATTAAGAAATGAATAGTCACCTCATAGAATCATAAATTAATAGTCGAAACAACTGTGGATCATCTGCATCAAAAAGTGTTAACACGGATAAAAGGAAACTGCAACAAACCAAGAATAAACATAGCACACCCTTGCCTAGTTTCCTGTTTAAGACAACTACATCTAGTTGTGGTTCGGGTTCAAGTTCAATAAAGGGGTCTAAATAAAATATTTTCTTTGGTTGCACCTCCTCATAAGTAAGATCTGAAATATCAGGTTCTAAGGTTTGGAAAAATTTAGAAGCACACAATAATAACCTGAATAATTGAGGATCCTCTAAGTCAATCAGTTTTGACTCACACAGTTGACCACAATGAGAGTGACGGTCATTCTTAAGCAAATGTGTCGATTCTAATCTCCTAAAGTACTTAGGCTTAGTCTCAACACTTAATAACTGACACATATGAAACTCATACGTTCCCAAAATTGGTTGAAAAATATTTGGTGGGAAAACAAAGTCAATCTGAGTATCATAGCCTGGGTAAACCCCATCAACCAGAGGATGGGTTTGTAACAAGTGAACTTCTTTATGAAGATACTCTTGTGAAATGGTAGAGGCATATATTTCAAGTCCACCCCCAAACATAGAAATTTGGGTGTCTCTAGATAGACTAGTCACAATATTCCTGATTTCTAGACCATAAGGTTCCTCAAAAAGGTCAATTGCTTTTTTTAAGTTATAATCAGGTGGTTTATCCTCTAAATGCATATGTTGCATACAAACTGTAGGACTCATATCCGCTATGGTCCACCCTAAAGCTTCCTTATTGTCTTGATGCACGGTCATTTGGCCTATTCTCGATCACTATCCAAATCGGAAGTTATAGGCAAAATCTCGAGATGAGCCTAAAAATGCATAATTAGGGTCCAACTTAGGAGGATCTTTAGGCTCTTGCAATAAGGGCTTAAGGTAGATTCGGTAGCTAGTAATGGTTTGAACCTAGCTTTCCATCTATCGGTATCTAACATAGGAATATAATCCAACAGAGCATTTACTTGTTCAATGTTGTTATCATCGTCGAAATCCATGCTAAAATGGGCTAGACAACTCTCTAATGGATCTTCCGATAAGGTGTTTGGTAATGACTCCTAAACTAAGGTTCCTATCATGTTCACCTCTTCAATGCACGTGTCATCTAGCTCAGAATGTATCTTATTGACATTAAAAATATTCAACTCAATAGTCATATTACCAAAAGATAGATTCATAATACCATTTCGACAAGTTTATGATCGCATTAGATGTAGCTAAAAATGGGCGACCTAAAATCACAGTGTATCTGGTTTCTGGGTCGGGGACGGGTTGTGTATCTAAGACCACGAAATCCCACGGGATAAATAAACTTGTCGACCTCAATTAAAACATCCTCTATCACACCACGAGGAATTTTATGAGACATATCGGCCATTTGCAGTGTTATCTTGGTAGGTTTCAATTCACCCGATCCCTAGCTGTAAGTACACATGGTACGACAGTAAGTTCACACTTGCTCCTAAGTCCAGTAAAGCTTTTTCTACCCGATGTTTTCCTATCGTGCAAGCAATGGTAGGTGCACCTAGGTCTTTATACTTAGGAGTTGTGGGGTTCTGAATGATCGAACTTACATGACTAGCTAAAAAGGCTTTTTTAGGGACACTAAGCTTTCTCTTTCGAACTTACACATATCCTTAAGGAACTTGGCATAAGCCGGCAGCTGCCTAATTGCTTCTAATAACGGAAGGTTTATGGTAACTTTCTTAAGAACCTCAATTACGTCATTAAAGTTGGATTCACTCTTTGTTGGAACTAATAGCTGGGGAAATGTGGCTCTAGGCATAAAATAGGGCCTCTCAGGAACCGAATTGGCATCATCAGAGATTTTGTCAGTCCCCTCAGCTATGGCTGGTCCTGAGGGGTGAACTACAATATGCTCACTATCGGGCATGGTTACCTGATTGTCTACTACTCTGCCACTCCTAAGGGTTCTAACTGAATTCAACTGATGTGATGGTTTTGCGCCTACTTCATGAACTCCTCTAGGGTTGGGTTGTGTTTACTAGGGAACCTACCTTTTTCTCTCAAGGACTCATTTATCAGACTAACATGCGTTTTCAACTCGGAAAACATTGCAGTTTATTGGGTTAACAAGGCGAGAGATTCCTCTAGACTTAAAATTTTCTTATCGGACTGATTTTGAAACTGAGTGGGTCCTGAAGGATTCTTAGTGTAGCCAAAACCTGGGGGAGCATTCGAATTACTAAACTGACCTTGATTCTGGTCCTTAGACCATGCGAAGTTCGGATGGTTTCTCCAACCAGGATTATAGGTTTCTGAATATGGGTCAAATTTCTGACGGTTGTCGAATCTAGTGTTATTATACAGAGCATTGGCTTGCTCTTCATTATTCTGGCCTTCCCAAAAAGGCTCCACTCTACCACTAGTGTGACCCAATTCTAAAGCTTCTAACCTTTTAGCCATTGCTCCAATTTTGGCACCTGATTCAAAGCCTCCTTCTAGCCTATTAACGTTTCTTCCTAGAAGAATTGTTTTCTTGGGTTCCCTACTATTTTCCCATTGCTGAGTCTTTTCGGCGATCTCACTCAAATATGTCATCGCATCATCAACTGTTTGGTTCTCAAACCCACTTGTACACATAGATTCTACTGTGGTTGTAGTGGGATAATCTAAACCCTCATAAAGGATCTGAACTTACCTAACCTTTTCTAAACCATGATGAGGACATTGGGCTAATAGATCATTGAACCTTTCCAAATACCTATACAAAGATTCTCCCTCCTGTTGAGAAAACGTGCAGATTTGCGTCCTCATAGACGATGTTTTGTGCCTAGGGAAAAACTTGTTCAAAAAGGCAGATGTAAGTTGTTCATATGTTTCAATGGACCCGGAAGCCAAACTATATAGCCACGATTTATCTTTATCTTTCAGGGGAAAAGGGAATAACCTAAGTTTCAAAGCATCATCATCAAGGTTTCTAATCTTTAGGGTACTACAAATTTCCTCAAAGTCCCTAACATGGAAATAGGGGTTCTCATTTTCTTTCCCTAAAAAGATTGGGAGCATACGTAACATCCCAGTCTAAGTTCATAATTTGCTTAGTTTGGGCCTAACTTTGATACACGAGGGACGAGTAGTCCTAGTCGGATTCAACAAGGTCTTCAAAGTTGCCATTTACGGCTCTACCTCGAGTTATAGGGATTCTCTCCTCAGTAAAAGATGGATGTTCAAAACTAGATTTTCCAAAATCAGAGGTCTCTAGATTAAGGTAATCAAGATTCTTGTTTCCTAAAATATCACTTCTAGGCTTTTCACGCATAAACCGTCCTAGAGCGCCTCTTTTTCGTTCAGGCATACACAAGAATTCAACAAAAATCTGTGCACATGCAAATGCTGGGCTCACTAATTTAGGTAAGCTTGGGTTACCACAACAAAATATACCCAAAGGTACGAGGCTGAGGTTTGTGGACTTTCGGTGGTAACTCCCAAAAGGCCCAAGGCACGGTTTGACTTACTAATCCACGAGTTTTCCTAAACTCGGTGATCTGATGAGGGATGCAATTGGTGTGTGCAACTGTGTTTTTTTTTTTATAATAAATAAAAATAAACAAGCAACAAAATAAAAGAAAATTACAAGTCCAAAAGAAAATAAAGAAATAAATAAAAGTCCAAAAATAATATCTTCGGTTTCTCATTTTTTTGGCAAGTCCAACTTCCCACTTATAGCTTCGAGTCAATCCTGCACAACAAAAATAAATAAATACCAAAGACGTAAAATAGAACAAAAAATCTAAAAAAAAATAATAAAAATACAAAACCTAAAAATACAATAAACCTAAAACCTAAACCTAAATACAAGTCCGCGTCGGCGGCGCCAAAAATTGATGTGATTTTAATTTTGTTGAAGAAAGTAGTAGTAAGAATGTCGTTCACTCGGACTCGTTGAGGTTTGATTTAAGACTTAAAAATAAAAATACTAAAAATATAGAAAATATAGAAAATATATTCACAAGGTTGTCACAAATATCGAGAGAACTGGGACTTTGGATTTCACCATTAATCACATTCAATTGGTTCATATATGATTCATAACAATTCTAGCTCTTTTTGTTGACTCTTTTCTTTGCCAAAAGTAGATTTTGTAAAATATTAATTGTAAATCACAAGCATGGTGCATCAAAAGCTCAAAGTCTAAGCATACACCATCAAACAAAATCACAATCAATTAATAAAAATCATAAATCAATTAAATCAATGCAAAAGTCATAGAGAATCAATTATAGTTACCAAGGAATTGTGAAACATGGCTTCCTCCGTCGTCCCAGTGTTGGGGTTTAGCTCCTCATGTCGAAAACACACCCAAAAGATATAAACATGGCTCAAAAGGTGTTTTTATTGAAAAATAATATAATGAGCGAGTTTGTAACAGAGATAATTGTTACGAAACCCACTGTTACAAAGAAACCCTAGCAGAAGTGTTGCGAACTCAAGTTTAATTGTTACAAAACTGTTACAAAGTGTATTGAATTTGAATGATTAGGTAACGGGTTCTGCGACTGTTTTCTTCTGCTGTTTGCACTGTTCTTCGCCTTCTTCCCTGAAACAGCAGCAAGCTCTCTGCAACTTCTTCTTTCTTCCTATGCAGCTCCTCCAAACCCTCTGTTCGGTCCCCAAACTCTCGATCATCCCTATGGGACTCTAACCTCTCATATATATACCCAACAGATCATATATAGGGTGAAAAGTACTCGGTTCTCTTTTCTTGCAGGTCACGGGTTTTTCTTTCCCTGTAAAGCTGTCCAACCCTTACCTAACTTGATAGTAAATCTCCGCAGAAGGATATTCTCTCCTTATGTCCCACGTAACTTCCAAAACTAAAACCAAGAAAATCCCGGAAACTTTTCCTCCTGTTTCTTTGTGATTGAAGATATTATCTCTTTTCGATTCAAATACGATTACCAACCACGACTAAGCTTCATATGCCCATATCAATCCAGTTGGATGTGAAAACCCGAGAACATTACGCTCCAAATCCATCCAAACTTTCCCATGAATCTGCTCCTCTCTGTTCATGGAAAACCCGCGTAAATCTTGACTACTAATCCAACTACCAACCCTGTTTTAACATAACAGGCTCAAACAAACTTAGTCCAATGAAAAAGTCCACGAGAAAAACTCGTTCAAATCAAAATCAGGGAAGTTCGGCCTCTGTAATTCTTTTTCCCGCCTTTTCCATTTTTGAACGATAAAGATGAGGTGGCCCCTATCCAACGCTGGACTCCCTTTAGCAGTGAGGTGCCCCTTATCCAAATGAAGGGCGCCTTTGGTAAATTTCTCCCAAGAGCGCAAAAAACACTTTTCGAGCCAATTTCGCCGCACAAGTGTATTTCTCCAAAAACACTTACAAAGACATAAAAAGCCATAATAAATACGAAATCGAGCACTAACATTACAGAGAATTGAGACTAATATAGACACATAAATGCGTCTATCAATGACACAACAAGATTTTATTAACGAGGAAACCGCAAATGTAGAAAAACCCCGGGACCTAGTCCAGAATTGAATACTCTCAGAACTAAGCCGCTATACAAAATCTAAACCAACTTCGTATAGTTGAGACTAAGCAACTAAACCTAGTTCACTAAGTTTGTTCAGTATCACTGTGCTTCCGACATTCAGTAAGTGCATGCACTGGAACAATTCCTTTGGATTGTATTCCAAACAGTAAAGGAACAACAAATCTGTTTGGTAACAACTCTATTGATTCTTTCCAGATATCTCAAGTCATATGCAAAGGCTCTTCCGTTTAAACTAAAAAACTCATTTGCCTGGTTAGATCAATCTATCCAACAACTACCGAAGTAACATAGTTTAGATTTGCAATCAATCAATATAGAATCCAAAAAGAAACTATAAAGCGATACCGATCTCACGCAACTAAGCAATCGAATAAATACGATTCTAGTTGGATCCCAGCCGATCAAGGTTTAAGCTACACAAAGATATAAGAAACCAATAAGAAATCTTCTTCGTATTCAAATCTTCTTTAATCTTCAATTAAACCTTCACAACACCACTTGAATATCTTGTGATCAATCACACACAAAACCGAGTCTTTTAACAATGGATTATCACAAGATGTCTTTAGATCTACAAACAGTTCTAAAGATCCCGTCAAAACTTCGATCTAGTTTGAGTGAATCTTATATCAGAAGAGAAGATTCTCAAGAATAAACAAACTAGGTGCAATCAAAGTTCAACAACTGTTAGTTAATCAAATCAATCGAAAACTAAAAAACTGCAATTATCTAGTTTCCCACCAACGGTACTCGTAGAGCTTCTTGATCCCACATAAGTCTTTAAACGAGCGGTCGTAAGAGATTTCGCCTAATTAGGGTACTTTCCTCTCCGGATAGACGGTTCCACAAAAACAACAAAAAGATGAAGTTTTCCTGGCTCTTAGGATAGTTTGCTAGAAATGCAAACTTAGGTATTTATAGATGATAGGTGTTGTAAACGCCTTGATATTTATCTATTGTTTATGCTTTCTTTGCGAGTTTTCTTGTAAATTATGTATCTTATGACTGCTTTTGATTTTATTAGGTGCATTGAAGTCATTATGAGCAAAATATGGAAAAACCATTCACTTGGAGCAAGAAGTGCAAAGGCGTCATTTTGAAGACGAGTGATACCCGGAGCCCAGTCAAGGATAAGGGACAACCAGTTGGAATCTAATAAGAATTGCTAAAACCACCCATGGGTGATTGACAGCCGTCCCACACTAATAGACCGAGTTTGGTCGAACTCATGTGTTTTCAGACAACACATTTCATTATTCTCTTCAGTTGCAGATAGATTTACAACTGTAATGGAGATTGAGAGAAATCAGGAAGAAATTGATGGGAGAATTGAAAAAGAAAAGTGTCTGTGATCAAGAAAATTAAGAGGAAGCTGTGCTGAAGAACATATTTGCATAGTTAAATGAATATGTGATGTTCTAGGTTTACAGGTTAGGGTTTTGTTGGGAAGATGATGAGGAATTGAGGGTCTTCTGTCGAAATGACGAGATTGAGCAGAATCAGAAGATGGGTTAAACTCGAATTCGAGTTTGGAATGATTGTTTCTGCTGGTTAAGGGATGAACGAAATTTGAGATTCATAGTTTGACAAAGGAATTAGAGATATGAGTTTTGATTCGTACATCAATTTGGTGGAGTTCTTGAGCTGAGAAGTCGGGGAACTGGGTTGTAGCTGTTGAGTTGCAAGAGGTATAAAATTAATGGGTTGAAGTGACTGATGGAGGAAATTTAGATAAGTCTCATATGAATGACGAGTTTTGGGTTCTCAACAATACGATTCAACTGAGTTTGTGGCTATGAGATCTAAATTGAGTTTGACAAATGAGAATTAGTTGATGTTCATGGGTTCTGGTGATGGAAGAAGGGGACTGTTAATATGAGAACAACAAGGTTTGTCTGGTTCTTGTCTTGCAGAGATGGGTTCAAGAGAATGGATGTGAAACTGATGCTGCTGTAGCTGGGAGAGCTGGTGATGATGTGTTGCAGATAGAACTTAAATGGGAAATGCAGTCAAGATAAAATGGCTAGGCAGTGATGCTGATGTATCGCAGCTGCAGTTGAGTGTCTGAGATGCTGCAAGGAATTTGTTGCTAGGGTTTTGAGTTCGGAGATTGAATGGGTATTGTGGATGAATTCAGGTGAAGTATTGGTTGGTTGCTATGAAGAATGACAGGCTAAAGCTGCAGTTGCAGGAACATGGCTTGGAGTCTGTTGCTGTTATGAGATGGAAGAGCTGGTGCTAATGGTTGCTGCCAAGGAACTGAGTTGTAGCTGCTGTAGTTGCAGGATTTCCCACACTACACCCCTCATTAGATTTAACGTGATTAACTATTTGGAAGATGATTAACTTTGAACTTGATTGATTATCTTCTTGAAATGTTTACAAATATAATTAGAACAAAACCAAAGCAATTACAATTACTCTCTGTTTTCTCTCTCTTAATGACTTGCTTAACAATTCAAAAAGATCTCTCTACAACAGACTTACTCGACCCTTTATATAGGGTATTACATAGTGGATGACAGCTAAGCTGTCCTTTATTTTCGGAATCGACTCGCGAATCCTCGCGAATGTGTAACTGCTTGTCCTCGTGACACTCCTAAATCTCGCCAAGTCTTCACATTTTCCTCATGTTCTGACTGTCGTTATTTATTACATCATTTATTTACCTCCATGCGACTCCTTCGCGACGCAGTCGTTTATTAATCTCGCGAAGTATTGGAGTTGCGATATTCTGATCCTACATCTTGCCTCTTTTTCCTTGAATATTGCTTGGAGAGCGATTTTTAAGGAAAAATTTGTTCTTGTGGTGATCTTTGACATTTGTTGATGAAGGAACGAGTGAAAGAATATTGGACTTGAAAAGTACGTACTTGCCTCTATTCTTTTGCGAAGTTCCGAAGCTTTGCGAAGTGAGCAAGAAGTACTATCTCTTGAAGTATGCGAAGCATGAAGTATTCATGAAATAGTATAAAAAATCTCTTCAATTTCCCACAGAAATCTACTTCAATTTGATTCCTTGAATTTAGGGATAACCGTTTACACGTGTCTAAAATTACTCTTTTTACCGGTATATTTAATGTTATCCGGTCACTCTTTTTTCTTCTATTTAAAGGAAAACCTCCTGTGAAAAGCACTCTTTCTCTTCTTCTCTATCTTCCTCATAAATGCAATTATTTCTGCTTTGTTCATCTTCATCACTTTTTTTTTTACTGTCTTTCTGCTATTGTTTTCATGGCATCCAGGTTCGTTAATTTTATTGATTTTGACTATTCTCTTGATTGATCTTCCTTATTGAAATTACTTCATCTTGATTCTATTCTTCTTTTGATATTTCTTCCGCCATTTTTTGTTTTAGCAAGAATAAACACAGTTCTAAGTATACCGTGGTGAACCCTAACATCCCTACGGGTTCGCAACCAAAATCCTCTTCGCAACTGAAGTCTCTCGCTTCCAAAAAACAGCATGCGAGTAGTAAGGTATTTTAGAAATATTTACTCCTTTAATAGCAATTTTGTTGCCTCTGTTTCTCAATTGATTTATTATTCGCAGGATGATAAGAATGATGATAGATCTCCCAAAAGGTTTCGCCATAATAAACCTGATGTTCCTGCTGCTACTCCCACCGTTTCCTTTTCGGGATTCAAACTTTCTACTTTCCCTACAGTATCTCCACAAGTCAAATCTCCTACTATAGCGACTTATTCGCAAGATGAACCCATTTCTTCTTCTCAAGATAATCTACCATTCCCTACGATATCATCGCAGGATAAATCAATCCCTGAATTTTCTGTGAATGAAATTCTTCAGGACGTGCCTCTCCCCACTTTTACTTTTATCTCGCCCCCACCTATTGATCAGGTTTCTCCAACTGGCGATCTTATAACCATGGGTGATTCAACTTTTCCTTCTTCCTCTACTATTTCTTCTTCCTCAAAATCTATCTCTCTTACCAAAGAAAATTTGGAAGGGATGGATATAACTTTTAGAATTTTATCAGATACCATGAATGATGTTAAGAAAGCCTCCACTGATCCCACCAGATCTAGTGTTTACGAATCTTTGGGTAAATATTTTGGTTCCGATACGATATCGCAAATATCCTTGGAACAAGAAATTAAGACTTTGAAGAATAGTCTTCATAATACTTTGCTGGATCGCGATAACCTTCGCAAGAAAAATGAAGAACTAAAAGGTATCTCTCCTCCCCACTTTTTTTTTTTTTTTTTTTTTTTTTAAAAAAAAAAACTTGGTTCGCCTCTCAAGTTTTGCACCAGAAACGTAAGATGGAGATATATCAATTGGAATCTATTGTGGATGAAACTCGAACGGAAAGAGACGCGCTGGATGGAGCAATATAATCGTTTAGATAACCTCCATACATTTTCTATGGATCAAATAAATAATCTTTCTCAAGAAAACATCTGCTTAGTTCAAAATCAAGAATTATTAAGTAATGAAGTGTCGCGTCTCTCATATTCTTTGAATAAATCTAATTTGGAGTTGGAAACCTTATCAGATGAAAATGGAACTTTATCTCAAGAGAAGCGAGCTTTATTGGATAAGGTGGCGATATCCTCGCAACAACTTGATGCTTGTAAAAAAGCATTGAATGAGCAAGAACAGTCTATCTGCCTATTGAAAAATAAACTTGAAGATACTACCACTGAAAGAGATAAGCTTATTCAGAATAGAATAAATCTAAGTGTTAAAACAAACCAACTCAAGGATGATTATACCAAGTTGAAAGAATCCCATTCTTCCCTTGCGAAGCAAAATAAGTTATTGATTTCTAACGAAAAGAGTTTGCGTTCGCGGTTAAAAGGTCTTGTCGGTGATGGTTTTGATAATGCCATGGAAAACTTGGGGAATAATTGCTTGGCCCTTACTCAATATCTTATCTCGCATGAAGGAAGGTAGTCATAAGATTTGACTTGCCTTATCCATCATTTTTCTTTTCTAATTTTATATACCACTTTCCATTTTATAATTTAAATGTCTTTCTTTACTCTTTGAGAGTCCGAGAAAATCTTCACTCTTCTCTATCTACTTTGGAAGCGGCGCATGCTAAGATTCGTAAGGAAAATGCAACTCTAGTTGCTTCCCTTGCCCAATCTCGCGATGAGAGCCGGGAAGGAGGTTTAACTACCTTAATCATCTTAAAGATATCCGGAGTAGAAATCAACGAAGGCACTTCTTCGTCAATTTCATCCCAAAGAGAAGTTTTTGTGAATGATATTTTACTTTCTAAATCCCTTGATCTGTCTCTGTTGAACCTTTGGAAGTTGAAGATGATGAAGTACCCAACTCTCCGATAGTGAATATGATTATGAAAGCTGCGAAGATCTCGCTAATAATGAAGTTATCAATAAGGAACCTTGAAAAAATCTCTCGATGAAAACCCTTCAACCGGCGAGGTGAAATCGACAAGATTGTTGAAGAATCTTTACCATCTCCTTCAGGTGAGAATATTGATATAGAGAATTAAACTTCTTTGTAACCTTGTTGAATTTTCCTTTTTGATTGCAAAAGATTAAGTCTTGTGTTGAATGAATCATTTAGTTTCTCTTTCCTTCTTATTATAAGAACTCATTTCGCCCCCTTATCAAGCAATTCCTTTATTTTCCATTAAGCCTTTTGTTGTAATCTCACAAGCATTGCCTCAGTCTCATTATTATTTATATGTTTCGCAAGCTTATCATGTAATCTTTCTTGCGATGAAAAGATCTCAACTACCTATATTCAAAATGTTTAAAGATCTTTCTTGAATGTTGTCATTGCGACAAGATCGCAGGACGTCTTTACATTTTCATGTAATGACCCATTGGTCTTGCCTTATCATTATTTGTGTGGTCTTATTTTGCCTTCCTAAGTAAAGGTCTTATTTTGCCACCCCTCATTGCGACAAGATCGCAGGACGTCTTTACATTTTCATGTAATGACCCATTGACCTTGTCTTATCATTTCTTAAGTATTTTTGCCTCTGCAGGACATTATATTTGCGACAATATGACAGGTTTAAATGTTCTTGCGACCATAAAATCCCGTGACATTGTCGTCTTTGCGACGAAATCGCAGGACGTTCTTACACTTTCATGTAAAAACCCATTGATCTCGTCTTACCCTTGCGTTAGTATTATTGCCTCTGCAGGATCATTGCACAAATATGACAAGTCTAAATTTTCTTGCGAAAATAAAGCCTCATGACATTTGCGTCTTTTGACACTTATCAGCTCCCTAATGGAGGGTGCCGCCCTTATCTTCTCCCTGGTTGCCCCTTCAAGGAGGCGTACATCGGCCATACAAGACTAGCTCCTCCCATCCGGTCTTAACAACAAGCGGTTGTTTTTCGCAGCCTCTTATCCCTTATACCTATAGGGCTTATGGTTACGAGACTGCACCCTAAGTGGAGTTTTCTTGGTCGAGTGCAAGCATGTGCCAAGACTTGTCAAGAGTGGTAAGGAAGTTCCATGCTCCCCGCACTCTTGACTCAACCGTGTACCTCGGCGCCTTGGTCATACGCTGACTCCTTGGAAGAGACCCTCGGGCGTCCAACCAGGGTATAACCTTATATATATAGTTGGAAATCCAAGGTATCTCCCCCGGATAGGCTTTTATGGGCCCCAAATCTACATGACTCAGGTTCCAGGAGCGGTGTAACCTTTCCCCTGAGCCATGTCAAGAGATACCCCTTTATATGACGCACTTTAGGTCTTACATTTGCCTCTTGCGAAATATCATTCGCGAACTAAGGTGTACGCCATAAAGTTCGTCCCATTCACTCACTCATTCATTTTTGTTAATTCATTCAAGCATTCATTCATTTTGCGAAGCTATCGCATAATCTTGCTTTATTTCCTTTGATCTCGCAATCTATCCGTCGCATAAAAACATTACATCACAGGCTCATTCCATTTCTCCCATCTTCTATGGGTAATATTTCTTAAGATATAACCTATTCCATGGCCTATTTAATTTTTGCCCTACATCTTTGCCTTCAGGATCCATCAATCTACATGCCCCTGTGCCAACTATCTCCTTGATAATATAAGGTCCATCCCATTTTCTTGCCAGCTTTCCACCATTTTATCGCTGATATATAGGTGTTTCTCGTAGCACCAAGTCACCTGGCTGAAATTCACGTATCTTGACACGCTTGTTATATTCTCTGGCCAATCTTCGCTGATAATTCTCCATATGTTGTAATGCTCTCTCTCTTTTCTCTTCTAATTCATCTAACTTGATTAAAATGTTACCCACACTGAGATTTTTCTCCCAAGCTTCTTTCTTTGTAGTTGGAATCTTAACTTCTGTCGGGAGTACAACTTCAACTCCATATGTTAAACAAAAAGGGGACATGCCTGTAGCTTCTCTTCTAGTTGTATTATAAGCCCATACCGCATTGGGTACTTGTTCGCACCATCCTTTATTGTATCCTTCTAACTTTTTCTTCAATATGTCTGCGATTGTTTTATTTGTCGCTTCTGCTTGACCATTAGCCTGCGGGTATAGAGGAGTTGATTTCCCACATCGTATCTGAAATGCATTAAGCATCAATTCTATATTTTGTCCTTCAAGCTGCTTCCCATTGTCGGATACCAACTGTCTTGGAATCCCAAATCTGCATATAATGTTCTCAAATATGAAAGTAAAAACATCCTTATCGCGAATATCTTTGTACCGCTTTCACCTCTCGCCCATTTTGTGAAATAATCTGTAGCGACAATTAAATATCTTCTCTGTCCGTTCTGGTAAAAATGGTCCTACAATGTCTAAACCCCATTTTCCAAATGGCCAGACACTTGTTGAAGAACTTAACGGAGCTCCTGGTGCATGTATTTTCTTCCCATGCCTTTGACAATCCTCGCAACGCCTTGACACTTGTTTTGCGTCCTCATGCATATATGGCCAATAATAACCATGCATTTTTGCTTTATGTGCTAAAGATCTTCCTCCGCTATGATTACCAGCATCCCCACTATGCAACATCTTCAATATGATTTCCCCTTCCTTTATTGTTAAGCATCTAAGTGAAGGCCCGTTAAAAGATCGTCGGTATAGCACTCCATCTCTTAATTCATAATTTGTTGCACGGCTCTTTAATTTGTGTGTCTCCAATCTATTTCTGGGTGTCTCTCCTGTCATCAAATATGCATGAAGCTCTGCTCTCCAATCTTCTTCGCAAAATGTTTGTGTTCCATCCTCTACTACCATTACATCAGTTTCTTGTTCTTCTTCTTTGTCAATTGACGGCATCAAAAGTGTTTGTATTTTAATATTTCTCGCGATCGGATCTGTCATCATACTTGATATAAAGGCAAAAGCGTCTGCGAGCCTATTATTTCTCCTTGATATATGTCTCCACTTTATTCTTGGTATCTGCATCGAAAACTCGTCAACAAGTTTCTTATATTTTTGCAAAGACAATTCGTTTATGGCATATTCTTCTTTTATCTGGCGAATTGCCAATTGTGAATCACTTGTAATTCTCACATTCTCCAGTTTCATTTCTATTGCAAATCGCAAAGCATGTATTATAGCTTCATATTCTGTTTCATTATTTGTTGATGCAAATTCCAATATGAAAGAAAGAGCTATTTTATTGCCCTCTGGCGATATCACAACAATTCCTATTCCATTTCCTTCTCCATTTGATGACCCATCTACTAATATTTCCCATCTATTTGGTTCTGTCAACAAATCTTTTTGATCTCCGTGGTCTTCTTCCACATCCATCATTTCTTCCACTGATTCATCTTCTTCCAATGGAAATTCTGCTAGAAAGTCTGCGACAACCTGTGATTTTGGCGAAGATAGTATTTCATATTTGAGTTTGCAATGACTTATTTGAGCATTCCATCTCTCAACTCTTCCCGACCTCTTTGAATTCTTCATTACTGATTCTATCGGTATTTTTGTCACCACCTTAACAACATGCGCTTGAAAATATATACGAAGCTTAAATGTTGCATAAACTAATGCCAAGATTAATTTTTCAATTTTTGAGTAATTCTTTTCTGCGGCATTGAAGGTTTTGCTGATGTAATAAATTGGTTTTTCTACCCCTGCGTCCACTCGCAATAATACTGCACTTAAGGCATGCGAGGTTGTCGCAAGATAGATTAACAATTCTTCTCCTTCTTCCGCTTTTTGCAAAATTGATATATCCATTAAATGTTCCTTTATTCCTTGCAAGGCTTTCTCGCACTCATCTGTCCATTTAAACTTTGATCCCTTTCTAAGGATATTGAAGAAGTGCTTGCATTTATCAGATGACCGCGAGATGAACCTCCCTAGCGAAGCTAACAACCCATTTAACTTCTCGAACATCTTTTACTCGTCGCGGTGTTGGCATATCGCGAACTGCTTGTACCTTTTCTGGGTCAACTTGAATTCCTTCTTTAGATACAATATACCCTAAAATTTTTCCAGATGCGACTCCAAAGGTACATTTTTCTGGGTTGACTTTGATATTAAATTGCCTCATTTGTTCAAAAATTTCTTTCAAATCCTGTACGTGGTCTTTTGCTTTTTTGCTTTTTATCAACATATCATCTACATATACCTCTAATGTTTTGTGTATCCATCTCGCGAACACCTTTTCCACCATCCTTTGGTATGTCGCACCGGCATTTCGCAAACCAAATGGCATTTTTGTATAACAATACAATCCTCTTGGAGCAAAGAAAGCAGTATGTTCTTGATCTTCTCGGCGAGAGGAATCTGATTGTAACCTTTATATCCATCAAGAGATGATATTCTTTCATTTCCTGCCGCTGCCTCAACCAATTGCGGAATGTCTGGTAATGGGAAATTATCCTTAGGACAAGCTTTGTTTAGATCAGTAAAGTCTATACGAATTCTTATCCCTTTTTTCTTCTTTGGGACTATAACCATATTTGCTATCCATTCGGGATATTTTGCCTGTCTAATGATTCATGCGTCTAACATTTTCTGTAGCTCTTCTTCTATTTGAGGATGATAAGTCATTGCGATTTTTCTAATTCTTTGTTTAAATGGTCTTACATTCTTGTCAATTTCCAATTTATGGCAAGCCACAGATGGATCTATACCAGGCATTTCATCCATATCCCACGCAAAAATATCTTTGTAATCTCATGACAAATCAATAGTTCTTCTTTCTTCATCCGCTTCCATTTTAGTCCCAATTTTTAAAATTTTGGGTTCCTCCTCGGTTCCAACATTCACGTCTTTTGTTTGTTCCATCGCGATATAACTAGATTTCTGTTCTCCCATAGGAGTTGGTCCTTTCGCGAGTTCACCCCCTTTTTCCATAACTTTACTAGGTATTCCTTTCCCTTCTTTTGCTTTTATCATGTAAATTCTAAATTCTTCTTCTTTTTTAGCTGCTCTTACCATCTTCCCGCGATCTTTTCGCTTCTTCCTCGCTCTTCATAATGCTTTACTTCGATTTGATGATATATTCTTCCTTTATCAACATCTCCTCCGATTTCGCCAATTCCGCTTGGCATAGGAAATTTGATACACTGATGAAGTGTTGATGCTACTGCCTTAATTGCATGTACCCAAGGTCTCCCCAACAAGTATGTGGTATGGCGATTCCATATCCACTACACTTAATGTTACCCGTGTTTCAATTTCTCCAAGTAAAATTCGTAATTTTATCTCTCCTTTAGGTATTGTTATGGATTTTCCAAAACCATGGATATAATACATTGGGGAACTCATTTCTTCATCTTTATACCCTAATTTTTTGTAGGTATGGTAAAACATAATACTCACCGGACTTCTGTATCCACCGAGTTCTATTTATTGCCCATTCTTCCACCGCTTCTATTGATTCTTCTTTGTTTTTGCTTGCATTTATCGTGATCACTAATGGGGATGTATGATTCAAACCTTCTTTAGGTATCTCTGCTTCCTGTAAATGTTATTTTCTCGCTTTTCCCACTCTTTTTAGAGACGATGTCTTTTCTTCATCTATAATTTTCTTTCCTTCCAAATCTCGTTTATGTATTCTTCCTCTGATACTTTCGTGAAACTCATTAATCATTTCCTTTGTAATCGAACCGTACTCCATGTATTCATTATATTCCTCTATCTCATTTGATCTGTTCTTTTCCTTTCTCATTTTCTTGATTCAAATGATCTCAACTGTAATCTTCTATCTTTAATCTTCCAATCCCTGTTTCTAGCGCATATGTAGTTGCAGGATTTCCCACACTACACCCCTCATTAGATTTAACGTGATTAACTATTTGGAAGATGATTAACTTTGAACTTGATTGATTATCTTCTTGAAATGTTTACAAATACAATTTGAACAAAACCAAAGCAATTACAATTACTCTCTGTTTTCTCTCTCTTAATGACTTGCTTAACAATTCAAAAAAGATCTCTCTACAACAGACTTACTCGACCCTTTATATAGGGTATTACATAGTGGATGACAGCTAAGTTGTCCTTTATTTTCGGAATCGACTCGCGAATCCTCGCGAATGTGTAACTGCTTGTCCTCGTGACACTCCTAAATCTCGCCAAGTCTTCACATTTTCCTCATGTTCTGACTTTCGTCATTTATTACATCATTTATTTACCTCCATGCGACTCCTTCGCGACGCAATCGTTTATTAATCTCGCGAAGTATTGGAGTTGCGATATTCTGATCCTACAGCTGCATTGCAAGTAGATGAGCAGATGGAGAATCAAAGCAGTATGTGAAGATGATATGTTGTGCAGTGATTGCAGGAAATTTGCGGTGGTATGAATCAGATTTGAATGGTTTACAGGTGCGGCTGTGAGATGGTTGTTACAATGGGTTAAGCTGTTGTGCCAGTTGCAGTTAAGCTACATGGAGTTAGATGTATGCTTAGGTTGCAATTACAAGTGAACTGAGATGGGAATTATCAGGGTAGAATGCAAGAAAGGAGCTGAAACTGATGCTATGTATGAGCTTTAAGTACATGTATTGCAGCAGTTGAAGTAAAGCAGATAAGTGCGAGCACAAGGAACTGAAGTAATTGCTCAAGTCTGCAATGGTTATGGGTAAATGGTGGTGATGTGTATGTGAAAAATGTGAGGAATGAATGTTGCAGACGAGCAGTTGGTGAGTTGGTGTCAAATAGGGGAGATGGCCGGCAGTTGGAGGATGTGGTTTAACAAGAAAATAGGCTGTCAGTTCTCTAAAACTGACAGGCCAAAGGCTAAATATTTGAATGGGCTTATGATTTGGGGCCCGAATGGAAGTTGAGATGATGGGCTGGAGGTTTAGCCGGGAATTAGAGTTGGGAAGGCACAGAAAGTATAAAAGGAGAGGCTTTATCTCTCTACAAGATATCTCTTCTTCTACTTTTGTTTTCTAGGGTTTAGAACATGATGCTTTTTTCTTTGCTTTTTGTTATGAACTCCATTAACACAAGTACTTGATTTATTTTATTGGTTAAAGATGTAGTCGGATTTTGCAAGCATGATTTTTGATATGATGAATTAGTTTTCTCTCCATATTATCGCTTACTTTCTACGGTTTATAATAATTGCATGATTGACGTATTACAATATGATTGAATGTTTGTTTAGTTAAGTCTAGAATTGATTGAACTTACATCCATATCTATAGCTAATTTAGGGTTCATCATCGAGCGATAACCTTGAATACGACTAGCATGATATGATTACGGTTTGTAGTGATACACTCTTGTAATCATATGTAGAGTTTGACCCTTGTCCGAATTATTATGCGTAATGTATGACAATTGCATTGATTAGCATATTTCACAAATCTTAATGCTCTTTGGGAATTGAACTTGATTAGAGCAAGGCGTCGAGTTATTCTTTAGGTAGTATTCATACTTGTATCGTTTTACATGGAAGTGTGATGACTTAGGAAATTTACGGAGTATTCTTGCAATAAGCTATTCTAGGGCTTTTGATAATGAGAGATTAAATATCAATTCTAGTTATTAAGACAAGAACATGTTAGTAAATGAAAACGAAATCCTTGACCAATATCTTTACTCTATTGATTTGCATGCTTTATTTCCTTGTCTTGCTTTTATTTTATTTTAGTGTATAAAAATCAGAAAATCCCCCTAGTTACTTATAAGATACCAAAACATATTGACAACCTAAGTCCTCTCTGTGGGAACGATCCTTTCTTACACTTGCTATATTTTATATTTTGAGTAGAGCGAAAGTAATTTATTTTTGACGCATACGACAGCGATCAAATTTTCCCCAGCAGCGGCTGTCACTTGTTTTTGGTTTCTTATTTTTTGTTTTTAGTTTGATTTTATTTTTACATTTCTTATTTTCTGGTTTTTAACCTTGGTTTGAGAATCTTATTTCAGGTACTTGTTTCTCATGGAAGGAGCTTACTACATGAATGGATACGGTTTTCAACAACTTCAACAATATGACAACTACCAATTCCAGGGGTATAATCAAAACCAATTCCTTGGTTATGACCAATATTCCATGGAACCTTATGGTTTTACTCAACAACCTTATGGCGGGTATGTGTGTGAACTGAAAAAGTGGGGGTCTAACAACCACACCCAACAATTCGATTAGCAATCTATATGGACAAACTCCAATATACTTTCTAGAGAATCAACTAGACAGTCAGACTCAATCTAGATAAAAAGTATATCAAAGAGTTTATATCTCAATCTCTCGATTTGATCTTTACTCAAGCAAACCGAAATCTGCGAGTCTATATCAAAGAGAGATAACTTGGATGGTACCAAAGACCAATATCCAAGTGTCAATCAATTTAAATCAACAACCCAAAAGGTCGGATATTCAAATTGATTGAACAACGCACAACCTGCGATATTTCAATTATATAAACAAATATAATGCGGAATAGGAATAACACAGACACCAAAATTTTGTTAACGAGGAAACCGCAAATGCAGAAAAACCCCGAGACCTAGTCCATATTAAACACACACACTGTATTAAGCCGCTACAGACTCTAGCCTACTCCAAATTAACTTCGGTCTGGACTGTAGTTGAACCCCAATCAATCTCACACTGATCCAAGGTATAGTTATGCTCCTACGCCTCTGATCCCAGCAGGATGCTACGTACTTGATTCCCTTAGCTGATCTCACCCACAACTAAGAGTTGCCACGACCCAAAGTCGAAGAATTTAATAAACAAATCTGTATCACACAGAAAAATATACAGAATAGATAAATCTGTCTCCCACGAATAAACCTATGAGTTTTGTTCCGTCTTTTGATAAATCAAGGTGAACATGAACCAATCAATAACCCGGACTTATATTCCCGAAGAACAGCCTAGTATTATTGATCACCTCACAATAATCTTAATCGACGCAGCGAAAAAAGATATCGCGGAATCACAAACGATGAGACGAAGTGTTTGTGATTTCTTTTCTATCTTACCTATCAGAGATATAAATCTCAAGCCAATTATTTCAATTATACTCGTACGATAGAAACAGCAAGATCAGATCACACAACTACAAGAAAAGTAGTATCGGTCTGGCTTCACAATCCCAATAAAGTCTTTAAGTCGTTAACCTGGTTTTAGAAGAAGAAAATCAAAGGTTAAAGGAGAATCGACTCTAGCTTAGCAAACTAGTATCACACGTAAAGTGTGGGGATTAGGTTTCCCAGTTGCTAGAGTTCTCCCTTATATAGTCTTTCAAATCAGGGTTTGCAATCAATGTTAGCTTGGTAACAAAGCATTCAATATTCACCGTTAGATGAAAACCTGATCAGATTCAAGCTAATAGTTCTCAACCGTTGGATCGAAAACTTAGCTTGTTACACACAAATGAAATGTTCAATTTTGGGTTTATGAACCGTACCCAAACATTAACATTTGTTGGTTCAACAATAGTCAACCAAATGGTTAGCCATATGATCACTCTCATATCAACCATATTATTCTTCACCGTAACTAGTTCAAATGACTCAAATTAACTAGTTAGAGAGTTGTTCAATTGCTTAGATCTTATGTAACTACACAAGACACAATCGAAGCAAAAATGGTTTGACTCACTCGAATCGGTTCATGAACTTTATATCTACGGTTTGTAAAAGCATTCCTTAGTTTATATAAACATTCAAGAACAACCGGTTTTAGATATAACCTACTCAAGTTCGCGGACTGGGTTCGCGGACTTAAGCTCATGGAAGGAGTACACAAACCCAACAGAAATTCTCGGGTGAGAACTTCCGCCAGTTCGCGGACTTGGCTTGCGCCACTTCCATTTCTCTTGATCAACAAAGTTCGCAAACTTTGGTTCAAGGAATAAGGACTTATACATATATGTGTTTCCACAACAATGCGTATATCCTAACAATGGTTATGTAATCTAAACTCTCATTTCAATCATTGAAACATTCTCAGAGAACGTTATATAGCCGTTATTCACAGACCATTTTTTCGTCAGAGCAATTTCCAAAGTGATTGAAACATAACATGACTTTCGTCACTAGGTAAAGATGAATTCGGTTAAAGCGAAAGCTTACCAACACATATTTCGAGAAATAGATTGGCGAGTTAAACTCGGATCGAAATAGCAAATGTGTATAATGAAAGTCTATACGTCTAAACGACTTTTGTCTCAAGAGTAGGAGATAGAGTAAATAGACTTTTGAGTGACAGATAAGTTCAAGTCTCCACATACCTTTTAGTCGATGAAGTTCCACCGGTCCCTCGAGTAGTCCTTCGTCTTGTATGATGATTGCCATGGAGTTCTTGAGCTCAACTACACTTTCTATCCTAGTCCGAGACCTTTAGCTACATAGGCTAGAAATCAAGACTTATAGTTTTGATCACTAACATTGATAAACATGATTGAGATAGCAACGCATGCGAGTTCGACCGAGCAATGCTCTAACATGAACAACCACAAGGATTGGAGGATTCTTATGCTCGTGAACAACAAGTCTCTAACTTTTTGGACAAATTTTCCAACTGTGTACAACAAGAGTTTCAAAAAGCTAAAGAGACTACAGACGAGCAACTCCAAGAACTTCGTGAAGGTATTGCTAAATTGCGAAGAGGCATTGATCAATGCAAGGAAGATATGGATAATTCTAATGTGCATATGGTTTGTGATGAATATTTGATTGATGGTAATGTTGAAAAAGGCCAATCCTTGGACACTTTCGTTGATAATTGTGTAGTTAACTCAACTCTTGATCGTAATAATGATCATTCACCTATTCAAAAGGATGAGTTAGAGGTTAGCAACACTAAATTCAGCGACGAAGAACCTTTTTTTAACTATGAAAGTGGTGGTGATTATGATACATTGCTTGAAACAACTCATGGTGACAACAACAAGGAGTGTACAATGAGATGAAGACGAAGAAGAATACGATGATACTTGTGTAGATTACTCAAGCATTGATCTTAATAATGATCAAGCGCATATTCAAAGGGTGGAGCTTGCAGATGATGCATTTTTGAGTGTTCTAAAAAATGTTCCTTATAGCGAGATTCGGAGCTGCAAAAGAGTATGTGCCTTACAACAAAGAGGAGTATGTTGAGAATGAAACCGGTATGACCAATATTGTGGAAGACCCAATTGAGCTTGCAAAGGATTGTAATGATGATGTTGATGTCGAGACTTTGGTTAAGGCAGAAACGGACGAAGAATGGTTGCAAGGTTTGATAGAGGACCATGATATACAAGAGGTGAATAATTCACTTGAGTTTTTCAACGGTGAAGAGGATTCCATGCTACAAGAGATTGTGCAAGGTTTGTCTAACCCTTTGCCTATTGATTCTTCTCCTTTACCTCTTATTGGTTTGAATGTATGTGCTTCGAGAATATTGTTGAATGACTTTATTTCATGATATCCTCCATTAGACAAACTTGATTCTCATACTATGCAAGTTTTGGAACAAGAAACCGTGGAAGTTCCCAAATTCTATATTCTTTATGCACTTCCAAGTGTGGACAAGAATAAGTGTGGGGGACACTTTTATTGGTTGATAGCTTCGTTTCTGTTTTATATTACTAATATTTGTGCGAAGCTAGTGTTTGCAAAACAGGTTCTATGGGTGGATCCCCAACTTTTCAGATTGTTGGTATATGGGGAATGAATCTTGCAAGGATATAGTCAGGATGACGACTTTAAACCAAGCGCTACATGGGAGGCAACCCATAAGTTTTTTATCTCTTATCTTTTATTTTTCTTGTCTTGTATTTACTTTTTCTTGTCGCATATCATTAAAAGATTTCCCACCTTGACTTTCTTTGGACGATTCAATTTACATTGAGGACAATGTAAAGTTTAAGTGTGGGGGAGTGGTTAAGCATTTGCATTGTAAATTTTTCATTTTTCATAAATTTTCAACTTTTGTGAAAATTAGTGAATGAAAAACTCCAACTTGTAGTTAGTTTAAAGTCACATAGTATACATGTCGCTAAGATTACATCGAAATTCTCACAAGAGTGACTAAACTTAAAGATGACGGAGAACGTTGTGAGACTTAAAGTTGGATTTAACTATGCCAGTGGAAAATGAGGTGCAGACTGAATTCGGTATTAGATTTGTGATCCCCTATAGTGGACACTACCTATTGTTACATCATGTGAGGCACCAACCTTCAATTCTTTGTACGTGTCTAAATATGTGCTTTTAGAGTGTGTGACACCGTACGTTAACTCCGGGTAGAATGGTGAGCTACTCAACCTCCCACCAATAGAAGCACTACTTTGATCTCTTGAGTGCTAGTTTATCAATCATGATGGTGACATTAAATTGCTAACTTATATACCACTTGTAATCTTGTTTGCAGCTAGCACCATCCACTTTATCTCTCTCTACACCAACTGGTCCATAGAAACACCATCATCATCATCAACAAGAGGAGCATCACAAATTCGAAGGAAAGTTGAAGACGTTCAAGGTTTACAAGAAACAGTACAGAAATGACCAGATTCAGATTCAAGTAAAGCAACAAGACAAGGAGCAGAATTTTTACAAGTTGAAGACTTATGTACAAGAGCGAAGATTATCAAGATGAGAGTTCCAGAAGTTTATGATATCGAGACAATACACGTTGTGAAGAATCAAACGGTAAAGTACTTATACCATGGCCTTTGTACTTGCATTTTTATTTTATCTTTATTTATGTATTATTTTCTCTTGTCATAAGAAAACAAAAAAAAACCTCGGGACATGGTCATCATTATGCTAGGTCCCTTGACAAAAAAAAAAAAAAATGAAAAGAAAAAGAAAAAAAAAAGACAAGAGAAAATTTTGTTAGGTTCATTATTAGTTTTGTTATTTTGTTTTGTTTTGTTTTCATTTTGTATTTTTTTTATTTTTCTTCTCAATTAAAAAAAAATAAAAAAAAATGAGGAAAAGAAAATAGAAAAAGAAAAAAAAAGGAAAAAAAAATAATAAAGAAAGAAAGAAAAAAAAAGAGACAAGAAAAATGTGTTATATTATATTTTGGTTTGTTTTTAGTTTTGTTCTTTCAATAAAGCCAATGGAAAGAAGGAATATCCATAATGAAGTTTCAAGCAACAAGGAATTAGAGGAAAGAATCACATTGTCAAGATTCTACGAAGTTCAAGAGTTAACATCGATAATTGAAGACCGAAGACGTTTCTATGGATGCTATGAGAGTGGTGCTAACTTCACGTCGAACGGATAACGAGGTAAGTAAGCATATTCCCACCTTCGTTAAGTGGTTGATTTCCTTTCTTAGAGATCGTCAGAAAAAAGGGTTTTCAAAAATGATAAAAGATGTGGGTTTTCAAAACAATTCGGAGGGTTTTTGCCTCCTACTATTCAACGTGTCGCATGATTCTCTCTTCAATCCTACCTGGACACATGTATGACCCATAAAAAAGTTGTTTATTATTGAGAGCAACTTCATAAAACCCTTTCTTGTGAGGCAGAGTCGAGACTTTCAATCAATCTCGAACCTGGATTCTTTCGATAAGGGATGGTTATTTCTCTCTCAACTTTTAAGGATGAGATTGTGTTCATATATATGTCTAACTTATTATTACTAGTGTGCAGAATCTCTATGTCTTCTTAGCACGTTGGATGCTTTCATTTCGGAGAACTACTAAGTTGGAAAAGTAGGTTTTGTGGGTATATCTCTAGTAAAACCTCACTAGACTACAACTCGTCCACTAGGGACACCTAGAAAGGCTTGTTATACATGCTTAGTGTGACCGTAGCCTCGACGAACGGAGTTGTATGTATGTTTTAGAATTATTTTGTTTGATTTTCTCGAGGACTAGCAAGGTCTAAGTGTGGGGGAATTTGATAGGTGTTATAAACGCCTTGATATTTATCTATTGTTTATGCTTTCTTTGCGAGTTTTCTTGTAAATTATGTATCTTATGACTGCTTTTGAGTTTATTAGGTGCAATGAAGTCATTATGAGCAAAATATGGAAAAACCATTCACTTGGAGCAAGAAGTGCAAAGGCGTCATTTTGCAGACGAGTGATACCCGGAGCCCAGTCAAGGATAAGGGACAACCAGTTGGAGTCTAATAAGAATTGCTAAAACCACTCATGCGTGATTGACAGTCGTCCTACACTAATAGACCGAGTTTGGTCGAACTCATGTGTTTTCAGACAACACATTCCATTCTTTACTTCAGCTGCAGATAAATTTACAAACCTATAATGGAGATTGAGAGAAATCAGGAAGAAATTGATGGGAGAATTGAAAAAGAAAAGTGTCTGTGATCAAGAAAATTAAGAGGAAGTTGTGCTGAAGAAAAGATTTGCTTAGTTACATTAATCTGTGATGTTCTGGGTTTACAGGTTAGGGTTTTGTTGGGAGTGGAAATTGAATTATTGTCCCTCCTTTTGATGGGACTTCATAAATATCCCTAAGCCTCTTTATAAATATCCCCGATGGCATAATTGAAATTATCAAAAAAAAATTTTTTTGTCATAGTCTCATTTTTAACCTTTTGTATCTTATACTTGCTTCTTCTTTATTTCTCACTCAACGGAACTCACTAGCACCATCTTCATCGCTGCACCACCAACACCATCTTCGCCTCCACCACCATCTTCATCGTTGCAATTATCAACTCCGTCACTACCTAATCCACCACCTACAACACCAGATCTAACTTTTAAACAATCGATTAAGCTTTCTTCAATTGATTGAGAGACAAATCAATTTATTAACCCCATAACAATCTGAAATCCATTAACAAATTCCAGCCATCGTTTGCACCTTAACTACTCTGCAATTATACTTCACCCGAATTTCATTTCTCAACACCATCGAGTCAGTTTCATCATTAGACAAAACCAAATCAATTAAGTCAAGCCAGTCAATACTCATCTTCAAATTAAAACCAACATCCCATCCAGTTCTCGTCCAAGCTTAGCACCAGCCGGTCACAGCTTAGTTTCTCCATCTGCTCATGCATCGAATAACGACTCCCATTCAATCCCAATCGATTCTCTTACTCATGGTGACCAACACCGACACCATTAGGCAAAACCCATTCAACACAATCGGGATCTCAATTTCCACCTTGTATCCAGTGGTTATCTTCCTTCACAAATGGGTTACGTACCCAATTTCAGTCACCACACCAGCAACATTAATTTTCTATGGAATTCGTTGGAGTGATTGTGTGTTTCTCCTAGCACAAACTACTATCGGTATTTATTGATGGAGATCGAAATTTTTCAAGATATAAATGAATTTTAATTAGCTAGTTTTGTTCAAACTTGTTACTTTGTAGATGCATCTTCATTTCCTTGTTGTCAGTGGTGGTGGTTGGCTATTATTTATGGTGGTGTTGATCCAATTTAGGGGATAAATTACTCTTGTTGATCCCCTAAATTGGATAAACTTCTACTGTTGATCCTTTTTTTTTTGGATCAACTGCAGTTGTTGATCCATTTATTGGATCAACTCCTGTTGTTGACCCAATTTTATATGGGATCAACTACTGTTGTTGATCCTTTCAATTCCTATTGTTGACAATATTTCCTTTGGAAAAGTATAATCATGCTTGTAGTTTAAATCATACAATTTTCTTCCAATGTTGAACTTGTGGTGCAATGGTAGCATGACTGACTCCATGTCAGATGATGCGTGAGTCATTTACATGGATCAACTTTCATTGTTGATCCAATTTAGTGGATCAACTACCGTTGTTGATACCCTAAATTGGATCAACTTCTACTATTGGTTTATTTTTATTTGGATCAACTCCTGTTGTTGATTCAAAAATATTTGAACCTGTGGTGGCGGCGGCGACGGTGGCGGTGGTGGCGACGGCGACGGTGGCGGTGGTGGTGGCGGCGGCGGACTAGTTGTGGTGGCGGCGACGGACTAGTGGTGGTGGAGGACTGTTGGTGGTGTAATGGTGGTGGTGAAGGAGTGGTGGTGGAATATTAGTGGTGGTGGCGGTGGTTGTTGAACGGTGGTGGTGGAATGGTAGTTGAATGTTGGTGGTGGTGGTGTTAGTGGTGGTGGTGAGGTAGAGGAAGAAATTTGTTCCATTTTGAAATAAAGAAAAATATTATATGGATGAGGGTATTAAGGTAATCTAATTTTAAATGGATAAGGTTATTAAAAAGTATGGACATATTTATTATTGTATAAGGATATATTTATTAGATGTCAAAAATAGGGACATATAAATAATGTACCCTTGTTGGGAAGATGATGAGGAATTGAGGGTCTGCTGTCGAAATGACGAGATTGAGCATGAAGATGGGGAAAAACGATTTGCTGGTTTTTTAGGGAAGTGAGGAGATGACGGTTCGGGCGAGACTCAACCGAGCAAACTGCTTAACCTCACACAGATGCACTGCACGGGAGTGCTTTGAGTTCGAAAGATCAATCTGTAGGACTCCGGCCTAAACCAAGTCAATGGTTGTTCCAGAGTCAATTCAGTCACAAAGAGGGAGATGGGTTGATCTGTAGGAGGGAAGCTGAGAATTGTGGGATCAATGATGATCAAGGATTGTGGATGTGTTGAAGGTTTATGCAAATATGTGTAAATAAGTTTGATCGAGAGGACTTGTATGTAGACGATTGTTCATATCTCAGTCATCAATTCAGGACTTATTTATATTGTCAGAATAGTAAACACATTGATCCCAGTAAGTGTGACGGTTTCTTGAGTGAAAGAGTGGTAAAGTTGGAGATCGTGGTGAAATCAGTTCCATGTCGTGGGGAGACTTGGTTGATCATCCACCCACTACTTTGATAACTCCCTCAACCGCTTGCACGACTTACTCATGTTTCTCATCGTGGATGAACACACGTGCTGTAGGCCGCCAGACCAAAACCCTAACTGATATCCCCCATGTGACGTGATTGATGTCTCACGAATGTGGAGTATGCAAAGCAGACGTGTATTTGATTAGTCAGTCGTTGACTTATTAGACGGTGAGTCTAAATTTTGTTGAATCGAGCATAAGTGACGAATGATCAATGATTCATGGATTGAACATGTTAGACGTACAGTCTTAGATATTGCTCGTCTGAGAAAATATTGTAAATTCGAGCAATTGACCAAGTAATGCTCAATTCGATGAATTACTGAATATTACCGAATTTTGATAGTTGGATCAATATTCGAGCAACTGAGAAAGTATTGCTAAATTCGACAAATTACTGAATATTGATAGTTGGATCAATATTCGAGCAACTGAGCAAGTATTGCTCAATTTGATAAATTACTGAATACTGACAGTTGGATCAATATTCGAGTAACTGAGCAAGTATTGCTCAATTCGGAAAATTACTGAATATTGATAGTTGGATCAATATTCGAGCAATTGAGCAAGTATTGCTCAATTTGATAAATTACTGAATATTGATAGTTGGATCAATATTCGAGCCACTGAGCAAGTATTGCTCAATTTGATAAATTACTGAATATTGATAGTTGGATCAATATTCGAGTAACTGAGCAAGTATTACTCAATTCGACGAATTATTAATTGGTAACGTGACCCAACAAAATATTAATTAAAATATTGGTAGACTACCAAATATTATATAATTAATCCAGATGTTGATTGCTGGATCAACATAAATTTATTAGTGTTTAACTTGCTCAGAATGATGATTTGTGGAGCGTTTGTTCGAAACCCTGATTTTTGATCAATTGTTCGTCAATTGATGAATTGCTGAAAATAGGTCATGAGTGAGGGAGGGACTGACCACATGGGATAATGGACGACCATGTGGTGCCCAAGTGCTCGAGTAAGCGTGCACCAGTGTCCTTAGTTGACCGGTTGGTGAAAGAATGATCAAATGCTGGTGTTGATCATTTATTAAAATAATGCTCGTGCGAGCGTTAGGTGATAAAACCTAATTATAGAGAAGTGAGGGACCATCCAAGGGAGCATATAACCGGCCCTTGGTGGTGTGGGACCAGTTGACGGTCAATTGAGCAACTTCCGAATTGGTTGGAAAGAGTTTGGACCCAATATGAGCAATTGAGCAAATTAGGTCAAAATCATGAAGATGTGTGGGACCGGCTCCTTGCAAGCCTTAGGGCCGGCCTTGGTCGGTCAAGAAAGCATGCCCGTGTCACCATAATGTTTGTGTCTCAGTCCTGAGAGTTTCGGTATTTTCTGGTGCGCGTTTGAGCAATATCTCGGATTTTCAGAAGAGTTTGATCTTTGACTGAAATTCTTGATTTTGCTCGAATGAGCAAGTAGAACTTTGCTCGTTCGATCAAAATTTGGAGAATATTAAAATAATAATATTTTATTATTTGGCGTGAGTAGCCTAGTCGGTCATGTGACCATTTGACTTTTTGGCTTTTTTCATGGTTTGGGAAATATTTGAGAAAATATGAAGAAACCATGATTTTTGCTCAAACGGAGGAGTTTCATGAGATGTGGGAAATAATAATTATGAAAACAAGGGATTGAAAGGTGTGGGACCGTCCACGACTAGGGCATGGTCGGCCGGCTAGGTATCCCGGTCCCGCGACACCTTCCATATTTTTATTATTTTTCATGAAACCGTGAGTTTTGCTCAAACAAGGAAAGTTGCTTGAATGAAGGAGTTTTCATGAGTTCATGAAAATAAATAAAATAAGAAAAAATAAAGGAAGAGGCGTGGGGGACCGGCCTCAGCGGCATGGCCGGCCGGCCGGTGGGCCCGGTCCTTAAGCGCCTCTTTTCTTTCTTTTTTTTTTCATTATTATTTTCTCTCTCCTATTTTGTGTATGATTCCTCGTTTGTCCATATTTTCGAATGCTCATTCGTGCATTCGGGTGCTCATTTGTGCATCATTATTAAGTACACTTGCACCATTTTATTGGGGCTTACTCGGTGATGGTCCAGATGCCCGATTATTGAGTAATTATTACTAATTCATGAAATTGAGCGGAGAATGATTCATGAAACGGAGTAATAAAATTAATTGAGTATCTATTACTAATCCATGAATTTTACTCGGGAATTCAAAGAACGGCGTAATGAGATAATTCAGCCGGGGAATTCAGGGAACGGAGTAATGAGATATAATTGATTATTTTCTAAGATTTCAGTGGCGAATGTCACGGTAGAATTACTCTATTGTAGAATCGAGATATGAGATAGTTGAAGCATCATACTCGTTCTGAAAGGTGCATAATCAGGGAACAACGTGCATCGTTGTTAACGTCCTGAAGGCGTTTAGCCCCCTCAACAAACAATTATGTAGGAGAGCCGCCTGAATCTATACACAGTTGATCGCTGTCGTATGCGTCAAAAATAATTTCACTTTCCTAAAGTATATGATAAGAAAGAGTTCATTTCCACAGAGAGGCAATTGTAGTTATTATGTATTCAATTTCTTAAAGTAACCAATTGGAGGGATTTCTGACTTTTATGTAAGCAATAAAAGTAAATCAAAAACAAAGTAAATTGTAGAAAGTAATCAATAGAGAAAGATATTGGTCAAGGAATTCATCTTCAATCTTAAACATGTGCTTGCATATATGATTAGAATTACAATTTAATCTCTTTATCATCAAAAGCCTAGAGTATCAAGAGAGCAAGATAATCTATTAATTTCCTAAGTTCATCAACACACACATTAGAGCTGCGTATGTGAATTCTACCTAAAGAATAACCTAACGCCTTGCGCTAATTAAGTTCAATTCCTAGGAGCATTAAGTTTCAGAAATAGGCTAATCAATGCAATTTTCATACATTGCGTATAACAATTCGGACAATGGTCAAACTCTACATATGATTACGAGAGCGTATCACTACAAACCGTAAACATATCATGCTACTTGTATTCAGGTGTTGATGGTGGTTTTTAAACAAGGGGTAAAATCGTAAAACCCCATGACCTAGTGTTACCCGCAACACATTAACTAAGAGCATTTAACTCAGGTGTAAATAATTAATAGGGGTATTTTTTCAAAATACCAGATTAGGGTTTTCAACACAGAACCCTAATTCCAAAACCAAGCCGCATACTGCGCATCATTGGCAACAATGCCAAACCAAGCCGCACTCTGCGCACCATGGCAGCAATGCCAAACCAAGCCGCACTCTGCGCATCATGGCAGCAATGCCAAACCAAGCCGCACTCTGCGCATCATGGCAACCATGCCAAACCAAGCCGCACTCTGCGCACCATGGCAAACAATGCCAAACCAAGCCGCACTCTGCGCACCATGGCAACCATGCCAAACCAAGCCGCACTCTGCGCACCATGGCATCCATGCCAAACCAAGCCGCACTCTGCGCACCATGGCAACCATGCCAAACCAAGCCGCACTATGCACCATGGCAACCATGCCAAACCAAGCCGCACTCTGCGCACCATGGCAGCAATGCCAAACCAAGCCGCACTCTGCGCACCATGGCAACAATGCCAAACCAAGCCGCACTCTGCGCACCATGGCAACCATGCCAAACCAAGCCGCACTCTGCGCACCATGGCAACAATGCCAAACCAAGCCGCACTCTGCGCACCATGGAAACCATGCCAAACCAAGCCGCACTCTGCGCACCATGGCAGCAATGCCAAACCAAGCCGCACTCTGCGCATCATGGCAACCATGCCAAACCAAGCCGCACTCTGCGCACCATGGCAGCAATGCCAAACCAAGCCGCACTCTGCGCACCATGGCAGCAATGCCAAACCAAGCCGCACTCTGCGCACCATGGCAGCAATGCCAAACCAAGCCGCACTCTGCGCACCATGGCAGCAATGCCAAACCAAGCCGCATACTGCGCATCATTGGCAACAATGCCAAACCAAGCCGCATACTGCACACCATGGCAACAATGCCAAATCTCCAAGTCGCTATGCCATTGGCACACGCCAAATGTAGCGCCCTAGGCTTGCAAGACTTGCAACTAGGTCAACATGGCCGCACGTGCCATTGGCACATGCCAACACGTGCCGCAAGCCATATTCCAAGTCGCTATGCCATTGGCACACGCCAAATGTAGCGCCCTAGGCTTGCAAGACTTGCAACTAGGTCAACATGGCCGCACATGCCATTGGCACATGCCAATACGTGCCGCAAGCCATATTCCAAGTCGCTATGCCATTGGCACACGCCAAATGTAGCGCCCTAGGCTTGCAAGACTTGCAACTAGGTCAACATGGCCGCACGTGCCATTAGCACATGCCAATACGTGCCGCAAGCCATATTCCAAGTCGCTATGCCATTGGCACACGCCAAATGTAGCGCCCTAGGCTTGCAAGACTTGCAACTAGGTCAACATGGCCGCACATGCCATTGGCACATGCCAATACGTGCCGCAAGCCATATTCCAAGTCGCTATGCCATTGGCACACGCCAAATGTAGCGCCCTAGGCCTGCAAGACTTGCAACTAGGTCAACATGGCCGCACATGCCATTGGCACATGCCAATACGTGCCGCAAGCCATATTCCAAGTCGCTATGCCATTGGCACACGCCAAATATAGCGCCCTAGGCTTGCAAGACTTGCAACTAGGTCAACATGGCCGCACATGCCATTGGCACATGCCAATACGTACTGCAAGCCATATTCCAAGCCGCTATGCCATTGGCACACGCCAAATATAGCGCCCTAGGCTTGCAAGACTTGCAACTAGGTCAACATGGCCGTACGTGCCATTGGCACATGCCAAACACACACGCTGGTAGCCTAACTTGCAAACCGTGCAACCTACCACCAAGGCATTCCGCACATGCCATTGGCACATGCCAAACACACACGCTGGTAGCCTAACTTGCAAAACCATGCAACCTACCACCAAGGCATTCCGCACATGCCACACGCGCCATTAGAAGCACCACTTGCACTCAAGGCGCAACCAACGAGATATCAACACAAAACTGGGGGATGCTTCTTTAGGGTTTTGGTTTGGCGGTCACAGCATGCAGCGTACACTACGCTCACAATTAAGAAAACGTGAATAGGAATAAAGCGGTCAAATAAAAGAGGAAATAATGGTGAAAAACGTTTTCACCCATTAAACCATGCGGTTACCACCTCCTCCCATTATTTCACCCTTTACTCTCTTCCTTCATGAGGCCAGGGTACGTTTCAATCTCGACTTGTATAAATAGGTCTTACCTATTTCCACCAGACAACAAGTCTCGGTCGGAGAAATATACTATACTTACACTCTCAGAAAGGCAACTTTGCAAGCTCTCCAAAAAGCTTTCATCTCTTGCAAGCTTCCTAAGCTTTCACTTTCTGATACAAGTCGAGATACTACTCTCCTCAACACCTTTCTTTGCTTCCCTCCCCAAATCAACCCTTCTCCTCCACTTTGTGACCGAAGCAAGTCTGGAACGGCCATTTCTTGGTTTAGGCCGGACTTGTACAGATTGATCTCTCGAATCTATAAAGTGCTCACGTGCAGCACATTTGTTTAGGGTTTGAACCAGTTTCTCACTCATCTACCGAATTTACCGAAATCGGCAGAAACGATTTTTACCCATAAACAATTGGCGACCACAGCGGGAGGATTGATCTATCGGCTACAATGTCAGACTGTCGATCTCGTTCTTCGACCCAGATGTCAAGATGGTGGGGAAAGGCGACTCAATCCGACGCAACTACCAGACAACCCGGTTACTAGTTGTAAAACTACACGAGAAAACAGGGGACTTGCCGAAGATGCTACCGCTCGATCCGACTCAATGCTAGACGCCCGGTTACCGGTTGTAAAACTACACCTAAAAGCTGGGACTCGTTGAAGATGCTACCGGCGATTGGGGACTTGCGACTCGGTCCGACTCAATCGCCAGACAACCGGTTATCGGTTGTAAAACTACACCTGAAAAGCTGGGGACTCGTTGAAGATGCTACCAGCGATTGGGGACTTGCGACTCGGTCCGACTCAATTGCCAGACAACCCGGTTATCGGTTGTTAAAACTACACCGAAAACCGGAGACTCGCGAAGACGCTACCAAGAATCGGGGACTAATGGCGATGCTACCAAAGCAAAGCCACCTTTTACACGGAGAGGGCGTGTTCACAAAACCTATGAAGTGAGTAAATTTAGACTGCACAAGATATACGATCTATTTTTAGGTTCCTAGTAAAACCGTCATCTTCTTTGAGTCTTGTGCCAATTGCTAGCACACACTCTCATAGAAGCAATATTCCTTTCCAAAAACATAATCGAGTCATATTATCAAAACCATTCATCCTAGAAATAATCCAACACCCAAAAAAGCTACCATCTGTCTATCAAAGGTCAAGCTTTGAACCAGACATCCAATATGTCTTTCAAAAAAAAAAAAAGAAGAACCTAAATGAAAGATCAATAGAGAAACGTTCAAGGAAAATCATCCAACAGAAGTCTGCTCTTCTTGGAGAAAGTCAACTTTGCATCTTCAAGAGCCGCTCTCTTTATAGTCAACATCTTGGAAAGCTTTTCGAGTTCCACCTCCTGTCGTGCAATCTCCTCGGCGGAAAGGCTTTCGATTGCCTGCATCTTTCAACTTTTGGATCTCAAAGCAAGGCCTTCGACAAACCACGAAGTGTTGAACTCCTTTTCTACGCACACGTCGCGATGGTGCTCCCGATCGGCAATAACGTCTTCGAAACGGTGTGACCAGTCACCTCACGCATATCCTCGATGGAAGATAAAGCCTCTTCCACACGTTTAACCAATGCAAATCGACTAGTGACTTTCTTGGTTGTGGCCATACGTACTTCTCCCGCATTCCTCGGTGTACAACGCCTCGTGCTTAGCCGGCACGCGCTGAAGCCACCAACCAAGACATGACTGGATAAGGAACCAAGTACGGAGGATCAAAAAAGGCGCCCGCACCTGGCCTCACGACTCGCAAAGGGTCTTCTTCCATGTCTACGGCAGCAACCATCGAGAGAATCATCCGCCGTTTGAGCCACATCTGTGCCGGCAATTGGCTAACTCCCATCTCCAAGTCACCGGCGGTGGTCACCAAAGGCAAGTTTTCGTATGGCTCTACTGAGAATCATCCCCGAACCGGATTCCTCCTGCGAACTTGAGTTAGACATTCTTCAAAAGAAGAAACAGAAGAAGAAAGAAAAGAAGCGCTTGCCAGACGCGCTTGCTAGACGCGCTTACTAGACGTGCTTACCAGACACGCTTACCGGACGCACATACCAGGCACACATGCCGCACGCGCATGCTAGCCACAGTACCACACTCTGTGCTAACAATTTGCATCCTTCCAGCGCTAACATCTTGCGCCCTTCCAGCACCATCCTCTCCCTTCGAAACAGCACCATGAACTCAACCCATCTATCAAAAGAACGCAATGGGCTTTGGCACATCCTGAAATCAATATTGGAAGAGGAATATACCCCTTTATGAAGACAGAACCGTATGGTGTTCTCTGGGAGAACCGAACGTGTTTTCTTTTCATCTTCACCATCGGTTAACAAAGTTGGCACGAAAACTGGGTGATTCTTCCGAGCAGAGGCAAGTTTTTTGACGAAGAATTCATCATCCGTGTTTGGTTTGGAACTATGGACATCTTTCGATGAGGCGAAATTCTGTTCAGGTAACATCTTACCGGATTTCTTCATAACAACTTAGTAACAAGATATCTGCACACGGAGAAAGACAAAATTATCTCCCTGACACATAACCGCGCCCAACAAAGGAAAACCTGAAATACAAAAAAAAAAAAAGAGAGAAAGGGCGTATTCTTTACGGGTTCAAAAATACACACGCAGTATTTTCTTCAGGGCTCAAAAATACACACGCAGTATTTTCTCCAGGGTTCAAAAATACACAGGCAGTATTTTCTCCAGGGTTCAAAAATACACTCTATTTTCGGGTTCAAAAATACACACGTAGTATTTTCTTCGGGTTTCAAATTATTTTCTTAGTTTCAAATTATATATTTTATACGGGCTCAAGTGCAACGAGTATCATTTTTCGGGTTCAAAATTATATATGGAGCATTTTTCTACGGGTTCAAAAATTGCACGCGCAGTATTTCTTTCAGGACCGAAAGTTCATATATGCGATATTTCCTACGGGTTCGAAGTCATATGAAGCACATATACAGTATTCTTCTTCGGGATTCATATACAGTATTCTCTACGGGTTCGAAACTGCACACGCAGTATTTTCTTCAGGGTTCAGAATTATACGCATTATTTTATACGGGCTCAAGTGCGTCTGCAATATCCTTCTTCGGGTTCAAAATTATATATGGAGCACTTTCCTACGGGTTCGAATAATATATGAAATATTTCCCTTGGGCGCATACATACAATATTTTCTACAAGAGACACGCCAAGAAATTATATGCGCAATATATAAATGCCCACTCTTAGGGTTTACACCTACATAAAAAGGAAACAAGATAAGTACTGGAAGACATACCTGGAAGCAGGTTTTTCTTTGTGACTCTACCGCTAGTAGGAAAGGATGAAAGGAATAAGGTGCAAGATGAGAGAAAGGGATTTTATATATATATGGGCGTGAAGATTCTGAAATAGGGAAGGATTTCCCTTTACCAAAAATCGTGCGGGCTCACAAGAACGCCCAATGCCGCCCAAGTTGCGCCGGTCCCGCCAGCAAGCACGCTCAGCTTCCCTACCTTGCGCCGGTCCCACCAGCTAGCACAATCAGCTTCCCAACTCACGCCAACTTCCCAACTCACGCCAACTTCCCAACGTCGCCCAAGTTGCACCGGCCCCATCAATTGCGCCGACTTCCCAATGGCCGCCCAAGTCACGCCTGCAAGCACGCAAAGCTTCCACACCTCGCGCCGGTCCCACCAGCTAGCACAATCAGCTTCCCAACTCACGCCAACTTCCCAACGTCGCCCAAGTTGCACCGGCCCCATCAATTGCGCCGACTTCCCAATGGCCGCCCAAGTCACGCCCGCAAGCACGCAAAGCTTCCACACCTCGCCGCCGGTCCCACCGGCCTAGCACAATCGCCTTCCCAACTCACGCCAACTTCCCAACGTCGCCCAAGTTGCACCGGCCCCACCAATTGCGCCGACTTCCCAATGGCCGCCCAAGTCACGCCTGCAAGCACGCAAAGCTTCCACACCTCGCGCCGGTCCCACCAGCTAGCACAATCAGCTTCCCAACTCACGCCAACTTCCCAACGTCGCCCAAGTTGCACCGGCCCCACCAATTATGCCAGCCTCCCGATTTGTGCAAAACTACCAGAGGCAAGGATTCCAAATCCTATTTATAAAAGGTCAGACAAGCCTCCTCAATTCTCTTTACGGTTTCTTTGTTGATAGCTTGTCACCATCTTATGCTTACCTCGCAACAAAGCCCCTGTTCCGAGCTAAGCAGGGGACTTAATGTTGATGGTGGTTTTTAAATAAGGGGTAAAATCATAAAACCCCATGACCTAGTGTTACCCGCAACACATTAACTAAAAGCATTTAACTTTCGGTGTAAATAATTAATAGGGGTATTTTTTCAAAATACCGGATTAGGGTTTTCAACACGAGAACCCTAATTCCAAAACCAAGCCGCATCTTCGCGCATCATTGGCAACAATGCCAAACCAAGCCGCACTCTGCGCACCATGGCAGCAATGCCAAACCAAGCCGCACTCTGCGCATCATGGCAGCAATGCCAAACCAAGCCGCACTCTGCGCATCATGGCAACCATGCCAAACCAAGCCGCACTCTGCGCACCATGGCAGCAATGCCAAACCAAGCCGCACTCTGCACACCATGGCAACCATGCCAAACCAAGCCGCACTCTGCGCACCATGGCAACCATGCCAAACCAAGCCGCACTCTGCGCACCATGGCAACCATGCCAAACCAAGCCGCACTCTGCGCACCATGGCAACAATGCCAAACCAAGCCGCACTCTGCGCACCATGGCAGCAATGCCAAACCAAGCCGCACTCTGCGCACCATGGCAGCAATGCCAAACCAAGCCGCACTCTGCGCACCATGGCAACCATGCCAAACCAAGCCGCACTCTGCGCACCATGGCAACCATGCCAAACCAAGCCGCACTCTGCGCACCATGGCAGCAATGCCAAACCAAGCCGCACTCTGCGCATCATGGCAACCATGCCAAACCAATCCGCACTCTGCGCACCATGGCAGCAATGCCAAACCAAGCCGCACTCTGCGCACCATGGCAACAATGCCAAACCAAGCCGCACTCTGCGCACCATGGCAGCAATGCCAAACCAAGCCGCATACTGCGCATCATTGGCAACAATGCCAAACCAAGCCGCATACTGCACACCATGGCAACAATGCCAAATCTCCAAGTCGCTATGCCATTGGCACACGCCAAATGTAGCGCCCTAGGCTTGCAAGACTTGCAACTAGGTCAACATGGCCGGACATGCCATTGGCACATGCCAACACGTGCTGCAAGCCATATTCCAAGTCGCTATGCCATTGGCACACGCCAAATGTAGCGCCCTAGGCTTGCAAGACTTGCAACTAGGTCAACATGGCCGCACATGCCATTGGCACATGCCAATACGTGCCGCAAGCCATATTCCAAGTCGCTATGCCATTGGCACACGCCAAATGTAGCGCCCTAGGCTTGCAAGACTTGCAACTAGGTCAACATGGCCGCACGTGCCATTAGCACATGCCAATACGTGCCGCAAGCCATATTCCAAGTCGCTATGCCATTGGCACACGCCAAATGTAGCGCCCTAGGCTTGCAAGACTTGCAACTAGGTCAACATGGCCGCACATGCCATTGGCACATGCCAATACGTGCCGCAAGCCATATTCCAAGTCGCTATGCCATTGGCACACGCCAAATGTAGCGCCCTAGGCCTGCAAGACTTGCAACTAGGTCAACATGGCCGCACATGCCTTTGGCACATGCCAATACGTGCCGCAAGCCATATTCCAAGTCGATATGCCATTGGCACACGCCAAATATAGAGCCCTAGGCTTGCAAGACTTGCAACTAGGTCAACATGGCCGCACATGCCATTGGCACATGCCAATACGTGCTGCAAGCCATATTCCAAGCCGCTATGCCATTGGCACACGCAAAATATAGCGTCCTAGGCTTGCAAGACTTGCAACTAGGTCAACATGGCCGTACGTGCCATTGGCACATGCCAAACACACACGCTGGTAGCCTAACTTGCAAACCGTGCAACCTACCACTAAGGCATTCCGCACATGCCATTGGCACATGCCAAACACACACGCTGGTAGCCTAACTTGCAAAACCATGCAACCTACCACCAAGGCATTCACATGCCATTGGCACATGCCACACGCGCCATTAGCGGCCATTTCCACCACTTGCACTCAAGGCGCAACCAACGAGATATCAACACAAAAGCTGGGGATGCTTCTTTAGGGTCTTGGTTTGGCGGTCACAGCATGCAGCGTACACTACGCTCACAATTAAGAAAGCGTGAATAGGAATAAAGCGGTCAAATAAAAGAGGAAATAATGGTGAAAAACGTTTTCACCCATTAAACCATGCGGTTACCACCTCCTCCCATTATTTCACCCTTTACTCTCTTCCTTCATGAGGCCGGGGGTACGTTTAAATCTCGACTTGTATAAATAGGTCTTACCTATTTCCACCAGACAACAAGTCTCGGTCAGGAGAAATATACTATACTTACACTCTCAGAAAGGCAACTTTGTAAGCTCTCCAAAAAGCTTTCATCTCTTGCAAGCTTCCTAAGCTTTCACTTTTCGATACAAGTCGAGATACTACTCTCCTCAACACCTTTCTTTGCTTCCCTCCCCAAATCAACCCTTCTCCTCCACTTTGTGACCGAAGCAAGTCCAGAACGGCCATTTCTTGGTTTAGGCCGGACTTGTACAGATTGATCTCTCGAATCTATAAAGTGCTCACATGCAGCACATTTGTTTAGGGTTTGAACCAGTTTCTCACTCATCTACCGAATTTACCGAAATCGGCAGAAACGATTTTTACCCATAAACATCAGGTATATCGCTTGATGAAAAACCCTAAAATAGCTATGGACAAGGGTGCAAGTTCAATTAATTGGCCACTTAACTAAGCAAGCATCTAATCCTATCACAATACATCAATCATGTGATCATAAAAACAGTAGATATTTGAACGATAATCAAGAGAGAAAACTAATGCATTAATCAAGCACAAGTTTTAGAAATAGGACTACATCCTTAACCAATAATATAGAATTTAGCTACTCATAGCTATGGAGTTCATCACAAAAAATATTAATTGAATAAAGAGGATGAAACAAAAGCAAACCCTAGTAGCGTAAACAAAAGCGGCTCTCTCCTTAGCTCCAAGAATAAAACGTGATCCAAGTTGTAAAAGTCTTTCTTTTATATTCCTGTTGATGGTGGATTTTCGTTTAAGGTTAAATTTGTAAAAAACCAGAAAAAACCATGCACTGACATCTTGTAAAAGATAAAGCCATTTATAAGTGTTGGATACTCCCTCACTTAATTCACCAAGAATGGAGCATGTAGCAACAATCCCATTCTGTGAATACATGAAATTCCTCCGAGGTTGGAGCATGTGGCAACAATCCCTTCTGTGAATTTCATATCGGCCTTGTATTTCCAGTACTCATTATCGGTGTGGCATGACGGTCGAGTGTTACTCTTACAGAGTAACACGAACCTCCAAGCACTATAATGAAACCATGTACGAAATACCCGTACTGGATGACTCTCGGTGTGTTATACTAGCCCGATTGAGCCCCTCTCGGTGTGTTATACTAGCCCGATTGAGCATCCGGACTGACCGTATCGGTCGGATATGATCGATCGCAGTCATCCAACTCCATAAGCATGATTGGATGACCCCGGATCAATTCCATCACCCCAAGCGGTATGGAATACCCACGGCCGACCCCGCATGGTCGGTCATTGGCCTAGCTTGCCAAGAAACCGTTCATACCAAGAATTATGGACGGAAAACCCTAAATTAGGGTTTGCGGCATATTACATGTGTTGCAAAGCAGTCTCAACCATCCATCTTCTCAGGTATAGATGGAGGGTGTAGATGTAGACTTAAAGGGCCAGAGCATGTCAACACGATCACCGTGGGACCGCCTACACACACTTGACCAATCGGTCAAAACCAACAATGTTTGGCCGTGACAAAATCGTCACCCAAACAAGAGATGGCGCACGGCTTTGAAAGCCAAAATTAGGGTTTCAAGCCATCACGCGCGTCCATCTTCTCCGGCACGAATGGAGGGTCACAGATTAGATTAAGCAAGGGCCGGTCATACTAGCATGACCACCGTGGGCCCATCTACCTCCTCATGTGTTCGGCCAAGGCATATCATGCCTGGTTAATCCCAAACGTGCGTCCAAACTAGCATGGCCACGCCTCCCAAACCACAACCGATCTCGACCGCTCAACTTCACCGACGATTTGAGTGGCTTAGATCACGTTTTCATGGGATATTCAGGTATAGGCATGAACACCAGCCTGCCATCTTCACGTCAAACCCATCGGCCAAGACCGACCAAATTAGGTCGTCTTGGAACGCGCGCCGGAAAAAGCATGATGCGCGGCCTTTTGCGGCATCAATTTCCTATTGCAAAATTGATCTCAACCACTCCTCTTTGCCGGTCAAATTGAGTGGCCTAGATCGCACCTTCATGGGACAGTGAGACATGGACGTGTACACTGGCATGCTATCTACATGCACGCTCGGTCGGTTCTCTCCAAATCCCTTTCCATGCTCGGTTTCGACCAAGCTGAAGAGTGATGCTTGCGCACCTCTTCAAAAACCCTAATATTCATTAACGGTCGCAGATGAGTGTCTCAAAGATCATCTCATCCGTCCAACTTCACCGACTTGGTTATACAACCCTGGTCGGGAGTTATTTGGTCGGTGAGGCGTCATTACCCATCACTTTACCACACCATAATGCGAGTACACATAAAATACACACGATACTTCACAAGTATCGACTTTACGAATAACACGGTTATTCAATTCAGCATTACATGCTATCTTTCGTGGATCCACGATCCACACATTCCGGACATCAATCATGTCACAAGGCGGGGATACATCTGGGGTATTGGTCGGCGGTTTACGGCGTGCAGCGTGCAACGCGCCATCACAAGAACGTGTCAGGAAGTCATGGACGGTTAGAGATGAACAGGAGAAGTGGGCAAGACTGGTCGTGTGGCACCGACACACAACTCCACTACTCCATCACTCCACTTCCTCCACTTCCCACGAGAGACGTGAATAAGGCTCAATGACTTGTATAAATAGGTTCTCCGCCCTATTTCAAACAACAACACAAGTTCGGACGAGACAGAAAATCAAGTGTTAATACAAAAACGTATTCCAACACCTTTGAGCTTGCTTGCATCAATCACAAGCCTGCTCACCTTTCTCGTTACAAGTCATAAGCAAGCCAACACCTTCACAATCTCAACACCTTCTTCGCTTCCCTCCCTAAGATCAACCCCATCTCCTTCACTTTGTGACCGAAACGAGTCCTGGAACGGCCATTTCTTGGTTTAGGTAGGACTTGCACAGATTGATCTCTCGAATCTACAAGCACTCACCGCGCAGTGCATTTGTTTAAGGTTTAAATTCATTCCTCATCCACACCCCAAATTACCAAATTCTGCAGGAGTAGTTTTCACCCATAAACAATTGGCGACCACAGTGGGAGATTAATCTCTCGGTTGTAAAGTCAATTTCTTCCAATCCGATTCAATTTTATCAATTTCAGAAAGGGTAGATCTTAGAATCAATTCAATCAATAATTTTCAAGATGGTGGAATTAAGGTCTGGATCAGCAATCAATTCTGATGGGGCTAGTGTGGATAACAATCCTGGTGTCGAAGTACCTGTCAGTGGAGCTACCGTAGCCAACACATCTCGAGGAGCCGTTACCTCTATCACCAACACTAGCGGAGCAGGAGACATCCCCGTAGGTGTAACGCCTCCCATTACCAGAGCCAGAGCAGCCGCAAATCCCGGCATCTCCTCAAGTGTAACACATCCAGTGGTCACCAGAGTAACAACTTTCACTCCTCCATCAAGACGAGGAGCCGGAGGCACAAGAGGAGGACCACCGTCTATTACCGTTGCAGACTTGATGGAGAAACAGGAAGTTCTTGCTAAGACTCAAACAGATATGGCCGCAACTCAGAAGGAGGTACTCGCTTTCCTCAAGACCTTGGTGAACGATTGCCGCAGATTCACGTCAATCTTTGGAGCCAACAAGAGATGCCTTCAATTCACCGGAAAGGGCGTTTCCACTCGGACGAAGCTCGTGTTGCTCCTGAATGTTCAAGATAAAGGGACCAGCCACCTAACTTCATCACACGTGAGGATCTAGAACGACTCCTTCAAAGCCGAGGCAAAGGAAATCTGACGGATGCACACCAACACCAACCTCCATACCCTCAAGATATGCAACGAATCCCTCTTCCAAGAGGTTACACCTCTCCCAGTTCTCCCTCTACGACCAGTCTTTTGGTAATGCTCGTGAACATGTCTCTCGGTTCTTGGAATCCTTGGGGAACATGAATACAATCATGTTCTGCGCTGAAAGAATTCTCGAAATCACTTACGGGAGGGCGTACACACAGTACAACAACATCGCGTCTAACAAAGATATCCAACGGAGCGAGATGGTCGGTGCTTTCTACTGAGAAAGTATTTCTTCGTGTCTGAACAAATCACCTTTTCGGATCTAGGAAGAATTCTTTGCGGAACAACGAGCATCCTAACGACTTCGTCAAAAGGTTCAGAACTCAAGCGCTGGATTGTCATGACCCGAACGTCACCGAACGACAATTGGTGGAGTTGTGCATCAACGGGATGATACCCATATATCGCGCTCTGTTAGAGAATCTGGGCTTTCAAACGTTCTCTGAACTCCACGAAGCTGCCAAGCGTTCAACAACAACTGCACCAGCATTGCTAGAAAGAACCAGAGTCGTTCGAAGTGAAGATTCATGTGAAAGTCGAGGGAGCAGGCGTCTCACGAACAAGCAATACAACTGGCAGTGAGTGTAGTGGGCGGAGGAGAAAAAGGAAAGCTCCGGTGACGGAACAACAAACCAAGCGGACATCCCAAAGACACAAGACTTCGTCTCGAAAAGGAGCAGACAAAACTCCTGCACAAAACACTAAAGACACGGGTTTTCCTTTTCCCATGAACGAAGTGATAGAGCTCTTGGAAGCGTGGATCCAAGATGACGCCGTAAAGCTGCCCCCTATCAGACGTCCTCCAACCGAGGAAGAAATGGCAGATCCCAGATACTGTTGCTACCACAGGTTCGTCCATCATCCAACCAAAGATTGCAACAGGTTGAAACAAATATTCAGGGAAAAGGTAGAGACAGGGGAACTCCAGCTTGGAAACGAGGGTGTTCATAGAGACCCTTTACCTATCAGGAACTGCATGATTTCAAGGGATTCTGTTCGCAAGACCGTACAATCTATGATGGAACACATATGTGAAATCTTGTACTTCTCCAAAGGACAGCGTCAAGACATATTTGCGGCCCTCAACCACGTTGTGTCAGGTAGGCGTTTGCATCCAGTAGCAGTCCAGGAACCCCAGTCTTTCCTGAAAGACATGAGCAATGGAAACTGGGGACTCCTAACCATCGCTCGTTTGAGAAACGTTGAATTCGATAGCGTGTTAATTGATACGGCTTCCGAATTTAACATCATTACTGTCAAGACCTTGAGAGCGGCAAAGATTTCGAAGCAGGAAGCTACTCGTCACCCAAACCGTAGTTAAAGATTCGAGCGGAGAGCTTAGAGATGCATATGGATACATTGATCTTGAAGTCGAATTGGGTGATGCCTCGACGCAAGCAAAGTTCTACATAGTCAAAGATCATCCCAACTACGACATGATCCTAGGGCGCTCTTGGATGCAGGACAACAAAGCCATACTGGAAGTCTGTCCTCTACCGGTTTCGGTACCTGAAAGAATCTCCAACACGCCTTCTGGACCTCCTGATGATTGTTTGCTGCCGTACCAGCAACGTGCCGCTGTGACACAACTTCCCGGGGAGAGCCTGTCGGCATACATTGAAAGGTCCCGATGTCAAGTAAGTCTCACCACACAACTCTCTTTGCAACCTACCGCCCCTCATTCTGACAAGTCCTGGGGACTGGCTCCAATCAACAAACCAACCCCGGCTAAGAGATGTGAATGGGAGGCCGGCCCTTTCAAGCGTTTTATCAGGAGCGTGGAAGCTGTTTTGGTCAAAGACGATGAGGCCAAGGTCCAAGTATATGCACGACCAAACCCGTTTGGAATTGGAGACCAGTGACGAAGGCGACTACGTTCAATGTTGGGAGCGTGACGGTGAAGATGACCACTCCACCTGACTTGCCTACCGAAAGAGAAGATGAACCGTACCTGGTAGCAGATGTTATCCTAGGCGGCTACTGCAAACTCATCAACGCTGATAAACTAGAGGGCATAACAATTCACTCACGATGGCTCAAACCCTACCGAACTTAAGATATTGTGCTACCACTTTCCAGCATCCTCCACACTTTAAAACGCTGTGCTATTTTTCCAGCGTGTTTCCTTTTTACAGTTTCATGTCATACTTGTAATTCCTCCAGAAAATGATTGCAATACTTGCATTCATAGTTAGGGTTCCAACTTTCAATTCTCAATTTAATTGAAGTATTATTTCCATCTGAGAACCTCTCTACCCCTAAAAACACAAAGCCTTGAGTCGGCCTAAATCAACACACTAAGCAAGAGAGGAAATCCTAAACAAGCATCTCATGGGAAGAAGGGAATAGAACGTGTGCACAAAAGGAAAAATGATTTGAGCCATCTGCCCCAGCAAAGCCAAGAAGATCTTGCATCAGGAGCACAAGTCCGTGGATATTCCATTATAGTATTACTTCTTTTATCACTAAGGATTACGTGTGAAGGCACACCCTTGTGCCCGAGAAGGTTTGGTTGCAGTCTTGACAAAGGATTATAAAAGAAAAACTTTATTCAAACAATCAAATGGAGGAAAAACCTTGAACCCGGCCGCCACCGAGTACAAGGAAGATGTTCAAGCGTACAAAATATACTTGGAAATAAGAAAGAAGAAAAGAGGTTTTAGCCGTCAAGAGGATCGGCATCGCCGCACTTTGTCGGGTTCGCTTCAGCGCCAGTCACTGTTGATGCTCCTCCCTTCGAATCTACCTCACTGCTTCATCGACATCTCCGCAGCAGCAGCCGCATTCCATCCCAACATCACCGGCGGGAGCATCAAAGGGCATAGCAACACCGGGGCCGCGCAAATTGCTTTCACATGTTCGGTTTCATCGTATCGAGAATCAAGAATTATCACGCCGTCCTGGATCGGGTAATCACACTTGTCTTCACTCGGAGGTTGTTTATGCTCAACTCTCCGCCTCTTCAACCGCGCTGCAAATCTCTCTGCCCTTGCGCTTACTAGTGTCTGCAGCGTTTCCTCGCGCCTCCACCGCTCCTCCATGTCAATCGCAGCTGAAAGTGCATAGATACGTCCTCTGGCAATACGAAGGTGGGAGATAGACATCCCCTGTATAGCACGGCCGACTTCGCGAAGCGGAAGATCGATCTTAGCCATTACATCTTCGTGTGCACGGTTTTCGGGCTTGTCAACTTTGAAACTTCTTTCTGGGGAAGCAACGGAGTGATTGTCAGCCGCTTCCATGATAAACTGCAAAGGAGGGGAGGTTATGAGCACACAAAAAAAAAAGAAGAGAAAAATCAAATCCATCGATCAGTTAATCAAAAAAAATCAGAAGCAGTACCTGAGATATAGAATAAACGACCACGTGAGATGATTCTTTATAATCTCACATGTCGACAGAATCCCAGAAGAAAAAGAAGTCTTTACTTGCCACCTATGAAGGCTGCTAATTCGGGATAACAATCGACGAGGCTTATCAGATATACCTGAGGAAAGCCGTGTATGATGAAGGAAGTACACCTGAAGAAGCGGCCGAGCTCAAATATGTACAAGAGGAACCAAAGCGACTCACCAGATCAAGTCATGTTTCCTTCGCATCCTTAATCAGAACCAACCAGTTCCTGTGGCAACGCCCGACTATCCAGTAAATATGTATCTACTTTAGCCTGGTCATTTCGGTATATATGTATGTCACCATCTCATGCCTACCACACAATAGTGTAACCATTATGTGCTAGGCGGGGGACTTAATGTTGATGGTGGATTTTCGTTTAAGGTTAAATTTGTAAAAACCGAGAAAAAACCATGCGCCGACATCTTGTAAAAGATAAAGCCATTTATAAGTGTTGGATACTCCCTCACTTAATTCACCAAGAATGGAGCATGTAGCAACAATCCCATTCGCGTGAATACATGAAATTCCTCCGAGGTTGGAGCATGTGGCAACAATCCCTTCTGTGAATTTCATATCAGCCTTGTATTTCCAAGTACTCATTATCGGTGTGGCATGACAGTGAGTGTTACTCTTACAGAGTAACACGAACCTCCAAGCACTATAATGAAACCATGTACGAAATACCCGTACAGGCTGACTCTCGGTGTGTTATACTAGCCCGATTGAGCCCCTCTCGGTGTGTTATACTAGCCCGATTGAGCATCCGGACTGACCGTATCAGTCCGGATATGATCTGATCGCAATCATCCAACTCCATAAGCATGATTGGATGACCCCAGATCAATTCCATCACCCCAAGCAGGTATGGAATACCCACGTCCGACCCCGCATGGTCGGTCATTGGCCTAGCTTGCCAAGAAACCGTTCATACCAAGCATTATGGATGGAAAACCCTAAATTAGGGTTTGCGGCATATTACATGTGTTGCAAAACAGTCTCAACCATCCATCTTCGCAGGTATAGATGGAGGGTGTAGATGTAGACTTAAAGGGCCCAGAGCATGTCAATACGATCACCGTGGGACCGCCTACACACTTGACCAATCGGTCAAAACCAACAATGTTTGGCCGTGACAAAATCGTCACCCAAACAAGAGATGGCGCACGGCTTTGAAAGCCAAAATTAGGGTTTCAAGCCATCACGCGCGTCCATCTTCTCCGGCACGAATGGAGGGTCACAGATTAGATTAAGCAAGGGCCGGTCATACCATCATGACCACCGTGGGCCCATCTACCTCCTCATGTGTTCGGCCAAGGCATATCATGCCTGGTTAATCCCAAACGTGCGTCCAAACTAGCATGGCCACGCCTCCCAAACCACAAACTGATCTCGACCGCTCAACTTCACCGGACGATTTGAGTGGCTTAGATCACATTTTCATGGGATATTCAGGTATAGGCATGAACACCAGCCTGCCATCTTCACGTCAAACCCATCGGCCAAGACCGACCAAATTAGGTCGTCTTGGAACGCGCGCCGGAAAAAGCATGATGCGCGGCCTTTTGCGGCATCAATTTCCTATTGCAAAATTGATCTCAACCACTCCTCTTTGCCGGTCAAATTGAGTGGCCTAGATCGCACCTTCATGGGACAGTGAGACATGGACGTGTACACTGGCATGCTATCTACATGCACGCTCGGTCGGTTCTCTCCAAATCCCTTTCCATGCTCGGTTTCGACCAAAGTGAAGAGTGATGCTTGCGCACCTCTTCAAAAACCCTAATATTCATTAACGGTCGCCGAGATGAGTGTCTCAAAGATCATCTCATCCGTCCAACTTCACCCGACTTGGTTATACAACCTGGTCGGGAGTTATTTGGTCGGTGAGGCGTCATTACCCATCACTTTACCACACCATAATGCGAGTACATTTGCATAAAATACACACGATACTTCACAAGTATCGACTTTCCGAATAACACGGTTATTCAATTCAAAGATTACATGCTATCTTTCGTGGATCCACGATCCACACATTCCAGACATCAATCATGTCACAAACTGGGGGATACATACTGGGGTATTGGTCTGGCGGTTTACAGCGTGCAGCGTGCAACGCGCCATCACAAGAACGTGTCAGGAAGTCATGGACGGTTAGAGATGAACAGGAGAAGTGGGCAAGACTGGTCGTGTGGCACCGACACACAACTCCACTACTCCATCACTCCACTTCCTCCACTTCCCACGAGAGACGTGAATAAGGCTCAATGACTTGTATAAATAGGTTCTCCGCCCTATTTCAAACAACAACACAAGTTCAGACGAGACAGAAAATCAAGTGTTAATACAAAAAACGTATTCCAACACCCAGAGCTTGCTTGCATCAATCACAAGCCTGCTCACCTTTCGTTACAAGTCATAAGCAAGCCAACACCTTCACAATCTCAACACCTTCTTCGCTTCCCTCCCTAAGATCAACCCCATCTCCTTCACTTTGTGACCGAAACGAGTCTGGAACGGCCATTTCTTGGTTTAGGCCGGACTTGCACAGATTGATCTCTCGAATCTACAAGCACTCACCGCGCAGTGCATTTGTTTAAGGTTTAAATTCATTCCTCATCCACACCCCAAATTACCAAATTCTGCAGGAGTAGTTTTCACCCATAAACAATTCCCTTGCTTTCCAAAATTAGGTCTAGTCTTCAAAGTCCATTAGATGAAAATCCACCAAGCCCATATGAGAGAAAAACCCATGTAGAAAATATGCCCAAAAAATTGTCGCCGAAAAACCGGTGACACGCCGGAAATTGGTCGGAAAAGTACAGGTGACCGGAAAAGTCCACCCTGGTCACCTGTTAAATCCCCAGTCAACTGAGTTAACTCGGGTCAAGCACCGAGTCAGATCGAATCGGCTGAGTCAAGTCAGAGTCAGCTATTCAGGTAAGCTAACTAGGCTGACTTATCTGTCTTGCCATTGCTTAATCCATTTTGCACACGCAGTACTCGATGTCGCGCCATCATAATGCATTATTCATTTCAATCCCAGCCATAATGGCCTGCACACTTCTCTGTCACTTCCACAAATCAGCTGCATTTGCACTACAACCTGCAGTGCCTCAAGTTCTTCAGCTTCAACCCAAATTCAACAGTACCACTACCACCTGTAACAACAGCAGCTGCACCATTTGTTCTCTCGAACTCAACACTAATACCCACTGCAATTGACTGCAATCTCTCCTGTGACTTCAAACACCTGATCAAGCTCACAACTGCAACATACCAGTGCCAGACTCATGTGCACATCCACCATTCAAAACCATTACAGATTCCAACCCTTCTTACAACTTTAACTCATTTTTATCTCAGCTTCAATCCCTGCAAATCCTTCTCAGCATCATTGCTTCTCATCAACTTCAGTACCACCATATTCGATCATCTCCAGGTACCCATTCTCATCAGTCTCTTATTACAACATATCTTTAGATCTCTTCAAAACCCATTATTTCCTGTTCAACATCAAGAGCAACACAGCTGCATTTGCAACTGCACCCTACCAGAGACAGCCTAGCCAATCATCTAATCATGTAATTTCAATTCAAATCCCATCCAGAACTCACACATACTATGTATCATTAGAACCATCACCTGCATTTGCAACTGCACCCTATGAGCTGCAACCTCAGGCTGTTGCAGAGGCCAACAAACTCAACCTTCTTCACATTTCAGCTCAGGGAAACAGTACCACCAGGCCAAGCAGTAATTTTAGTACCAACATCAACTTCTAATCCCAGTGTGTTGCTCTCCCATTCTCTGCCTTGTAGCATCACCACCTGCAACTCCTTTCGATCACATCCACAAGTACCACTACCACCTTCCATACACGCCTGCACTGTCTCCATTCTCAGTTGCTCCATTGCACATCTGTTGTTTCATACACATCCAACAACAGAAACTCATCTTCACAGCACTGAAACTCATATCAATTTGTTCTTGTCCATTTGAGCAGCAACCAATTCAGTTTCTCCATAGACTGTGGATTCAAATCCCTATCCTAGCATTCATCTATTGTATACACACTCTGCAACACCCATTCATGTAGCTTCATAACTGCAATTTCTCTTCTTTTCTTCAATTTGATGGCAGCTTCACAACAACCACCACATTTCTCTGTCTCAACCCACGACCTCAATCAATGTCTCTCTTTTACCACCAAAGCCATTTCCTGCAGCGGTTACTTGCAATAAATAACAACAGCACCAGCTTCGACCACTTTGCAACACTCTCATCTACATCAATCCATTTCAGCTTTCCCTGCAATCCATTTACCCATTCTACACTCTCTCTTCTCAGGTTTCTTGCTCCAACTCCTGTTACTGCAAAACTGAGTTCATACACATACACACACCATTGCGATATCACAGCAGAAAACCATCAATTCCTCCATGTCTGTGTAATTCATTTCCTGCTCAAAACAAACATCAGTAGCAGCAACATCTAGCTCTCTTTATTGACGGCAAACCCATTTCATAATCCAACTTCAATTCAAGGGCGAGAACAAACCCTTCTTCGATTCCACAGCAGCCATTAGAGCTATCAATTAATCCACCTTCTTCCCTGATTCGAACAGAAACAATACTCTCATCTCTGATAGACAGCAGCATCTCCTTCTTCACTCGAACCCATACATCCATTAGCTTCAATTACAGCAAAACCCCAAATTCTAATCTCAGATTCAATTACTCCTCTCTCTCGATTCAGTTCTTGATCTCCTCTCACCGAGCTTCATTGATTCTTCCATATCATCTCAATACTTCATTAATTCTTCACTAATCCAGAGCGGCAACAGATCCCAACTTCTCTCGAGCTCAACAGCAGTCACAGCTGCTTCTCTTTCTCAACTTCTGGTGTGTAAGAATGAGAGAAAACTCTCGCGATTTTAGGGTTAAAGAGGTTGGATTGGATAATGACACCCCACTCCTAAGAGCCACCCCGGATTGGGTGTTTTTAACACATGGTTATCCCTTAACCTTAGCTAGCTGTCTCTAGTATTCTTTCAAAAGAGAGTTGCCCCTTAACTGATGTAGTTTTACAAGTGATAAGTAGAGTATCGTTCGCTCGGACTTTTTTAAAGAATTGATTTTAGACTTAATGAAATAAATACTAAAACTAGCAAATAAAACAAAGGATGATAACAATATTGAGAGATTACTGGGAATCAGGATTTCACCAAACTCTAATTCTATGGTTTCAATATTAATTCTTAGACAATTATAGCTCCAAAAAAAACAATTATTGACTCTTAATCTTTGCCAAGGTAGATTTTATAAAACATTAATTGTAAATCGTAAGCATGGGTTATCAAAACACTAAAGCTAAGCATAACCCATCAAACCAAATGACAACTAATTAATTTAAAATCATAATTCAATTTATATTAATACAAAAGTCATAAAAAAGAATTAAATAAGTTACCACAGTGATGAGAATTGGCTTCCTTCGTCATCCCAGTGATGGGGTTTAGCTCCTCATGGTGAAAACACGTTCAAAATTGATATTCATAGCTCAAAAAGTGTTTACAAGAGGTGAAAAATAATAACGCAGTGAAATCGCAACGGATATAAGTGTTACAAAGACACTGTTACAGAGAACGATAAATCTTTTGTGTAGCAGAATAAACGACTGTCTGTATGAGTCTATTCTTCGTGTTCTTGAGAACGACACTTCTGTTCTGTCGTCTGCAACTCTTCTTCTTCCTCTTCACCTTCTGCTGCTGCAACTCTTCCTGCAGCATGATTTTCTACCTCTGCTTCACCCCTAACTCTCGACTACCTTCTGTGATACCAACCCCTGCTATTTATACACCTTAGGCTCGCGAATATCTTTGATTTCTTTCTTTGCTGCCAAGTCTTGGAATATTTCCATTTATTTCTCTTCTTTCCCATCACGGGTCTTCTCTGGTTTGGTAATTCCTTCCCAAACTTGATAGATACGAATCTACAAGGATATCCTCTCATAATATCTCACGCATTTTCCAAATATAACTCCAAAAATAAACCCGATATATCTTACCCTGTATTATCGTGAAACTTGTATTATTTATCGAAACCAAACCTCCTACAGTCCCTGTATAATCGTAACAGTCCAAGACCAATCCAAATCCGAGAAGAACTCGCTGAAATCAAGCCCAGAAGATCACGCGGCAATCCAATAACTTTTCCCGCCTTTTTTCTTTTAAACCGTGAAGAAGGTGGTGTCCCCCCAACCACTGGTGGGGTGCGAATAGCACTGGTGCAAATAGAAGATGTGGGGTGCAAATAACGATGGGTTACCCCTTATCAACCGTGTGCCCCTTATCCATTTGAGAGGTGTCTTTATTAATTTTCTCTGGAGAGTCCAAATACCACTTTTCGAGCCAATTTTTCCGCGAAAGCTGATTTCTCCAAAAACACCTACAAAAACATAAAATAATCAAATGGGTACTAAAAAAATATAGAAAATCGAGATCAAAATAGACACATAACTGCGTCTATCAAATACCCCCAAACTTATTATTTGCTAGTCCCGAGCAAAATAAAATGAAATCTTAACTCACTGTCGCAGGCATCGTCGGTTGCATTTAGCGTATGCAACAAGCCTTTAAACCCCTAGGTGGCCCTAGTGGCCGAGTTATAGTATCAGGAGGGCTTACAAGAGATATACCCACAAAACCTTTACTCCCCAGACCCTAGCTATCTACGCAGAACCTTGGAAGGAACTAAAGAATCTCCTTGGTTGGCATACTTATTGACTACATGAGGAAGTACCCTGATGAGAAATTCTAATTGTTGTACACGAGTTTGCAATCAAGCATACTAAAATTCATATATAAGTGACAGAGCTCTACTCAGATAGTCACACTATGGACATCAATATCCGGAGTCAACAAATCACATGGATAGATTAAGAGATGGATACAGAAAAACATAGATGGTTTTGATGTTGACTAGATGAACGGTGTTTCTCATATCTGTCTGAAGGCCACTGCCAAAATGAACCTATCCTAATGGATTGAGATACTGGTCTGACTAATATCAACACAACTGGCATATACAAGGGAACTAGTGGTCGATAATCCTAATTCTAGATCAAATCGTCTGGTATATACAAGGGAACCAGCGGTCAATTTATTCACTGAACATTAACAAATTTTTTTTTAACAACATGATTAGATCTTTGCGGATCCAAGCGCATGCTTCTTGTCAGCAGATTACATGGTAATTCCCGTGGATCCTGCGTTCCACGCTTGTTTAGGCGACGGAGACAGGGAGAACACACACATATTGCTATCCAAGTGTTAATATTTATTTATTTTTGAGAATTATTCCGTTTGGTCTAATTGGTCTGGTTTTTTTTTTTTTTAGTAACTCAACCACTCTATTTCACCCTAGCAGTGGTAGCAACTTGAATCGTGAGCCCCACCTAATCACTTAGAGAAACATATTTTAAAAAAGAAAACAAATTAAAAATAGAAGTGAAAAGGACTCAACGAGATATGTCGAAACTACCATGTTATTTCTAACACCTGAGCTCTGTGATTTTATGAATAGACTCTTTAGATGTTTCCATCTAATCAGATTGGTTCCTCAACTCCTACAACCAAAATGCTTCCATCCACTTAGATTGGTTAGTGCCATCCTTAATAAGCATAAATTTCTAGGCTCTGGAGTTTAACAATGCAACTAAAAAGTTTCGCCGATACCCCCAAAATTAAATCTAACATTGTCCTCAATGTTCTAAAGATGAAATTAAAAGCATGAACAAGGAGAAACTGTTACCATTTGAATAAAAAGAGTTAAGGAAAGATATTACCGTGTTGCATGAGCATGGGTTACCTCCAAAGAAGTGCTAAGTTTAAAGTCTTCAGCCAGACGTCTAATACCACAAAATGGCTAATTACCTTTCGAATCATAAATCAATAGTCGAAACAACTGTGGATCAACAAAACCAAATAAAACTGCCACAATTATAAGACAAATGCATCGGATTAGAAAAATGAACAGACGGAGCACAACCTGATCTAAAATTTCTTGCAAGATAATCGGGTTTATCTGCGGCGCCCACTTGGGCTTCATATGAGTGTCTTGACAAATATATTCATTCAAACAACAGATCTCTAACAGATGGATTTCCTCCTGGACAGTATTATGAGGATCCGGTTGAGGAGTCGGAAGAGACTCAAGTAATACCTCAGGTATACTAGGCTCGATTCCCAAGTTAGGGACTTCTAATGGGTATACTTGACCATCACTACCCCCAAACTTAGGGTAGTTAGTATTCTCGGACAAACCTCTAACTATTGATTGAATTTCCGGATCCTCAGAGTCTTTAAAATACTCAAGAGCTTCTTCTAGATCATTACCCCCAAACTTAGGGTCAACATTACTCTCCGTAAGGCCTAGCACTATGGCTTGAATTTCAGGGTCTGTAGAGTCTTTAAAGTACTCGAGAGCTTCTTCTAGTTCAAAAGTTTGGTCACCTAACTGACTTAAGAGAATTGTCTCATCAAATTCATCTAAGGAATCACCAAATAAAGTGTCGTCCCAATTATCCTGAATTAGATCCTAAACTAAAGTGCTAATCATATTCACTTCCTCCAAGTCATCAGAAGGTTGTCTATTAACATTAAACACATTTAGTTCAGTGGTCATATTACCAAAGGATATGTTCATAAGCCCGGTCCTACAGTTGATGACTGCGTTAGCTGTGGCTAAAAATGGGCGACCTAAAATCACCGGTATTTGAGCACTAGGGTCCTGAACAGGTTGAGTGTCTAGAACAACAAAATCCACTAGATAAATAAATTTATCAACCTCAATCATTACATCCTCTATGACACCACGAGGTACTTTGACAGACCTATCAGCTAACTGTGGGGTCATTTTAGTCGGCTTCAACTCACCAAGACCTAGCTGGGTGTACACATGGTACGGGAGTAAGTTAACACTAGCTCCTAAGTCAAGTAATGCCTTATCAACCATGTGATTACCAATTGTACAAGATATGGTGGGGCATCCATGGTCTTTATACTTAGGGGCGGTTTGGTTCAGAAGGATTGAACTTACCCGACCAGCTAAAAAGGCTTTCTTATGGACATTAAGCTTACGCTTTCGAGTACAAAGATCCTTAAGAAACTTGGCATAAGCAGGCATTTGCCTAATTGCTTCTAGTAAAGGGATGTTAATGTTTACCTGCTTAAAAATCTTTCATTATTTCGTTGAAAGTCGACTCTCTCTTAGTTGGAACTAAAAACTGTGGATATGGGGCTCCAGGCACAAAATGAGATCTATTGGGAACCACATTGGCATCACTAGAAATTTTATCAGTCTCTTCAGCTAGTGGCTCCTTCTGGGGCTCATCTTGAGAACTAGAATGGGAACTAGAAGGCGGATCTACATTATGTCCACTATTAGGCATGGCTACCTTATTGTCTACCGTTTTACCGCTCCTAAGGGTTGTTACAGAGTTCATATGATTGAAATCTTTCTCTCTAGAGGATACTTCATGAATTGCTCTAGTATTGGGTAGTGGTTGACTGGGGGACTTTTCCTTTTCTCTTTCGCTCAAAAATTCTGCAATTATACTAACCTGATTTTTTAGCTCTGAAATAGCCTGAGAGTTTTCCTGTAAACCTTTCTCAACCGTTTGCTTAAACACTGCACTGTTATGAGATAAGATGGTGAGAGACTCTTCTAAGCTCATGATTTTTTTATCCGACAGGTTCTGATACTGATCTGGCCCTAAATGGTTCTTAGTATACCCAAAACCCGGGAGAGTCTGAGAACTACTAGATTAACCTTGACTCTGTCCTTTAGACCAAGAAAAATTAGGGTGGTTCCTCCAACCAGGGTTATAGGTATCTGAATATGGATCAAATCTTTGACGGTTTTCAAACCTAGAGTCATGGGCTTGCTCTTCGTATCTAGCATGGTGTGACCCTTGATTCATTTCTAAGGCCTCTAGACGCCTAAGAATATGCGACCCATAATCAACTATATCAACCCTATGGATATGATTTCTAAGTATTTTTGGTTCTCTCATTGAAGCCCATTGCCTAGTTTTCTCGGCTAACTCGATGAATTCGTCGAAACATTCATCTGGGTCTTGATGGGTAAATTCTTCACCACTAATTGTTTCTACCTGCATATGGGTTTCACTATCAAGGCCCTCATATAAAATTTGGGCCATGTGGGCTTTTTCAAAGCCGTGATGTGGACACTGGTATAACAATTCACTAAACCTTTCTACATAATCATGAAGTTTTTCACCTAATTTCTGCTTAAAGGTTTGGATAGATTGCCGAACAGCTGCAGTCTTATGGTGTGGGTAGAATTTCTTAACAAATACCTCTACAAGACCATCCCAAGTGGTAATTGTTTTAGAAGGAATAAAATGTTACCACTCTTTGGCTTTATCATAGAGAGAGAAGTGAAACAAACGTAACCTAAGCACATCTTTGGAGACATTCGGATAGTTCATTGTGTCACAAATCATTTCAAAGTATCTTATGTGGGTATACGGTTTCTCATTCTCTAATCCCCTAAACTTACGAAGCATGCCAATAGTCTTAGGTCTAATATCAAATTGGACCGTAGAAGCTGGTAGAACTACACCTGGGTCACGCACTACCCTAGACGGGTTCAAACGATCCCTAAGGGTTTTTACTGGGACCTCAACATCCTTTTCCTCAACCATTTCGGCAAAAATAGAAGTATTGAGGATATTTTCCTTACCGTGAGAAGAACGTCCAAAAATAGGACTTTCTAGATTAAGGTAGTCAAGATTCTTGTTTCCTAAAATATCACTTCTTGGTTTTTCACGCATAAACCGTCCTAGAGCGTCTCTCTTACGTTCTGGCATACAAGAATTCAACCAAAAACTGTGCACATGCAAATGCTGGGCTAACTAATTTAGGTTGGCTTGGGTTACCTTGAGCAATATATACCAACAGTCAGAGACTGGTCAATGGTACGAGGCTAAGGTTTGTGGACTTTCAGCTGGTAACTCCCATAAGGCCCAAGGCACGGGTTCAGCTTACTAATCCACGAGTTTTCTTAAACTCGGTAGTCTGATGAAGATGCAATTGGTGTGTGCACTTGTATTTTTTTTTTATAATTAATAAAATACTAAAAATAAACAAACAAATAAACAAAAATTACAAAAAAAAATAAAGAAACTACTAAAAATAAGATAAAAGTCTAAAAATAAAATCTTCAGTTTCTCCCTTTTTGTAAGGCAAGTTCAACTTTCCACGTTTCGCTTCAAGCCAATCCTGCGCAACAAAGACAAAAATACCAAAGACGTAAAATAGAACAAAAAATAATCTAAAAAAAATATATACAAAACCTAAAAAAAAAAATATAAAAAAAAATGCAAAACCTAAACCTAAACCTAAATACAAGTCCGCGTCGGCGGCGCCAAAAACTGATGTAGTTTTACAAGTGATAAGTAGAGTATCGTTCGCTCGGACTTTTTTAAAGAATTGATTTTAGATTTAATGAAAGAAATACTAAATCTAGCAAATAAAACAAAGGATGATAACAATATTGAGAGATTACTGGGAATCAGGATTTCACCAAACTCTAATTCTATGGTTTCAATATTAATTCTTAGACAATTATAGCTCCAAAAACAACAATTATTGACTCTTAATCTTTGCCAAGGTAGATTTTATGAAACATTAATTGTAAATCGTAAGCATGGGTTATCAAAACACTAAAGCTAAGCATAACCCATCAAACCAAATGACAACTAATTAATTTAAAATCATAATTCAATTTATATTAATGCAAAAGTCATAAAAAGAATTAAATAAGTTACCACAATGATGAGAATTGGCTTCCTCCGTCATCCCAGTGATGGGGTTTAGCTCCTCATGGTGAAAACACATTCAAAATTGATATTCATAGCTCAAAAAGTGTTTACAAGAGGTGAAAAATAATAACGCAGTGAAATCGCAACAGATATAAGTATTACAAAGACACTGTTACAGAGAACGATAAATCTTTTGTGTAGCAGAATAAACGACTGTCTGTATGAGTCTGTTCTTCGTGTTCTTGAGAACGACACTTCTGTTCTGTCGTCTGCAACTCTTCTTCTTCCTCTTCACCTGATGCTGCTGCAACTCCTCCTGCAGCATGATTTTCTACCTCTGCTTCACCCCAAACTCTCGACTACCTTCTGTGATACCAACCCCTGCTATTTATACACCTCAGGCTCGCGAATATCTTTGATTTCTTTCTTCGCTGCCAAGTCTCGGAATATTTCCATTTATTTCTCTTCTTTCCCATCACGGGTCTTCTCTGGTTTGGTAATTCCTTCCCAAACTTGATAGATACGAATCTACAAGGATATCCTCTCATAATATCTCACGCAATTTCCAAATATAACTCCAAAAATAAACCCGATATATCTTACCCTGTATTATCGTGAAACTTGTATTATTCTTCGAAACCAAACCTCCTACAGTCCCTGTATAATCGTAACAGTCCAAGACCAATCCAAATCCGAGAAGAAATCGCTAAAATCAAGCCCAGAAGATCACGCAGCAATCCGTTAACTTTTCCCGCCTTTTTTCTTTTAAACCGTGAAGAAGGTGGTGTCCCCCCAACCACTGGTGGGGTGCGAATAACACTGGTGCAAATAGAAGATGTGGGGTGCAAATAACGATGGGCTACCCCTTATCAACCGTGTGCCCTTATCCATTTGAGGGGTGTCTTCAGTAATTTTCTCTGGAGTCCAAATACCACTTTTCGAGCCAATTTTTCCGCGAAAGCTGATTTCTCCAAAAACACCTACAAAAACATAAAATAATCAAATGGGTACTAAAAAAATATAGAAAATCGAGATCAGAATAGACACATAACTGCGTCTATCATTAAGCTTTTGGCTCAGCTCCCAATAGTGTTTGCCTGTGAAATAACAATTGTGCCCTTCTTTCTCAATTTCAGAAGAAACAATAATTGAGCGATTTATTTCTCTGAATTTTAGGGTGGTGTAGTAATGGGAATTACTCAAGGCACCTTCTGCCGTATATGGCCTACCAGGTCCATACATGGCTTGTTGGTTTCAGAAAACCGACATGCCACAACCTAATTCTCAGTTCAATTGTCAGTTCCGAGGAACCGACAATTCATTCTTCACCTCCTTTTCGCGTGCCTTAGTCTGGTTCCAAGTATCACTCGCTAGTGAATTGATCTTTTTGCCCTTTTCGTTCCAAATGGACTTTTCATCTTCTTTTCCTCAAAATGACTCCAAAGTACCTGATTAGCTTAAAAGTAATCATAAAATACATAATTTACAAGAAAACTCACAAAGAAAGCATAAACGATAGATAAATATCACGGTGTTTACAACACCTATCAAATTCCCCCACACTTAGACTTTGCTAGTCCTCAAGCAAATCAAACAAAACAAACTCTAAAACATACATACAACTCCGTGTCGTCGAGGCTACGGTCACACTTAGCATGTATAACAAGCCTTTGAACCCCTAGGTGTCCCTAGTGGACGAGTTATAGTCTCGTGAGGGTTTACTAGAGATATACCCACAAAACATATTTTTCCAACTTAATAGTTCTCCGTAATAATAGCATCCAACGCATTAACAAGACATAGAGATTCTTCACACTAGTCATAAGAAGTTAAACACATATATGAACACAATCTCATCCTTAAAAGTTGAGAGACAAATAACCATCCCTTCTCGAAAGAAATTCGGGTTCGGAGTGATCAAAAGTCTCGACTCTGCCTCACAAGAAAGGGTTTTATGATATTTCTCTCAATAATAAATAACTTTTTATGGGTCACACATGTGTCCAGGTGGGAGTGAAGAGAGAATCCTGCGACACGTTGAATGGTAAGAAGGCAAAACCCTCCGAATTGTTTTGAAAACCCACATCTTTTATCATTTTTGAAAACCCATTTTTCTGACGATCTCTAAGAAAGGAAATCAACCATTTAACGAAGGTGGGAATATGCTTACTTACCTCGTTATCCGTTCGACGTGAAGCTAGCACCACTCTCACAGCATCCATAGAAACGTCTCCGGTCTTCAATCTTTTTCTTCATCTTCGTCTTCGGTCTTCAACTCTTGATGATAACTCTTGAACTTCGTAGAATCTTGACAATGTAACTCTTTTCCTCTAAATCCTTATTGCTTGAAACTTCATTTTAGATATTCCTTCTTCCATTGGCTTTATTGAAAGAATACAAATCTAAAAACGAACTATACAAACCCAAAATATGATACAGTGAATTTTTCTTGTCTTTTTTTTTTCTTTTTTTTTTATGAGACAAGAAAAATAAAACAAATACAAAATGAAAACGAAACGAAACAAAACAATAAATCTAGTAATGAACCTAAAGAAATTTTCTCTTGTCTTTTTTTTTTCATTTTTTTTTCATTTTTTTTGAGACAAGAGAAAATAAAATAAAAATGTAAGTACAAAGGCCATGGTGTAAATACTTTACCGCTTGATTCTTCACAACTTGTATGTCTTGATATCATAAACTTCTCGAACTCTCATCTTGATAATCTTCGCTCTTATACAATAGTCTTCAACTTGTAAAAATTCTGCTCATTGTCTTGTTGCTTTACTTGAATCTGAAATCTGCTCATTTCTGTATTGTTGCTTGTAAACTGTAGTTGCAGGATTTCCTACAACACACCCCCTATAATGTTTTGTAGATCTAAATCTTATTAATCATCTAAATTTCAAATATAAGTACTAGAAATATAAATTGACACAAGGATTTTTTACATGGTGTTTATGGGTAAAAATCGTTTCTGCCGATTTCAGTAAATTCGGTAGGTGAGTGAGAAACTGGTTCAAACCCTAAACAAATGTGCTGCACGTGAGCACTTTATAGATTCGAGAGATCAATCTGTACAAGTCCGGCCTAAACCAAGAAATGGCCGTTCCAGACTTGCTTCGGTCACAAAGTGGAGGAGAAGGGTTGATTTGGGGAGGGAAGCAAAGAAAGGTGTTGAGACCAGAATAGTGCGGGAGAGTAGTATCTCGACTTGTATCGAAAGTGGAAGCTTCGTAAGCTTGCAAGAGATGAAAGCTTTTTGGAGAGCTTGCAAAGTTGCCTTTTCGAGAGTGTAGTATTTTTCTCCGACCGAGACTTGTTGTCCGGTGGAAATAGGTAAGACTTATTTATACAAGTCGAGATTGAAACGTACTGGTCTCATGAAGGAAGAGAGTAAAGGGTGAAATAATGGGAGGAGGTGGTAACCGCATGGTGTTAATGGGTGAAAACGTTTTCACCATTATTTTCTCATTTATTTGACCGCTTTATTCCTTTTCACGCTTTCTTAATGTGAGCGTAGTGTACGCCTGCAAGTTGTGACCGCAAAACCAAAACCCTGGAAAGCATCCCCAGTTTGTGTTGATATCTCGAGTGTTGGTTGCACCTTGAGTGCAAGTGGCGCTGCTAGTGGCGCTTGTGGCATGTGCCATTGGCATGTGCGGAATGCCCTTGTTGCGGGTTGTACTTGAGCGCAAGTGGCAATGCCAGAGCTGCTAGTGGCGTGCGTGGCATGTGCCAATGGCATGTGCGGAATGCCTTGGTGGTAGGTTGTACGTTGAGTGTAAGTGGCAATGCCAAAGCTGCTAGTGGCGTGTGTTTGGCATGTGCCAATGGCATGTGCGGAATGCCTTGGTGGTAGGTTGCACGGTTTGCAAGTTAGGCTACCAGCGTGTGTGTTTGGCATGTGCCAATAACATGCGTGGCCGTTAGGGCCGTGGCTTTGGTAGGAAAAGCTACCAGCGAGCATGTTGGCATGTGCCAATGGCATGCGTGGCCGCTTGGGCCGTGGCCTTGGTAGGAAAAGCTACAAGCGAGCATGTTGGCATGTGCCAATGGCATGCGTGACCGTTAGGGCCGTGGCCTTGGTAGGAAAAGCTACCAGCGAGCATGTTGGCATGTGCCAATGGCATGCGTGGCCATTAGGGTCGTGGCCTTGGTAGTAAAAGCAACCAGCGAGCATGTTGGCATGTGCCAATGGCATGCGTGGCCATTAGGGCCGTGGCCTTGGTAGGAAAAGCTACCAGCGAGCATGTTGGCATGTGCCAATGGCATGCGTGGCCGCTAGGGCCGTGGCCTTGGTAGGAAAAGCTACCAGCGAGCATGTTGGCATGTGCCAATGGCATGCGTGGCCATTAGGGCCGTGGCCTTGGTAGGAAAAGCTACCAGCGAGCATGTTGGCATGTGCCAATGGCATGCGTGGCCATTAGGGCCGTGGCCTTGGTAGGAAAAGCTACCAGCGAGCATGTTGGCATGTGCCAATGGCATGCGTGGCCGACTTGGCCTAGGTTGCATGGTTTGCAAGCCTAGGGCGCTATATTTGGCATGTGCCAATGGCATAGCGGCTTGGAAATATGGCTTGTGGTGCGTGTTGGCATGTGCCAATGGCACGTACGGCCATGTTGACCTAGTTGCACGTTTTTGCAAGCCTAGGGCGCTATATTTGGCATGTGCCAATGGCATAGCGGCTTGGAAATATGGCTTGTGGTACGTGTTGGCATGTGCCAATGGCACGTACGGCCATGTTGACCTAGTTGCACGTTTTGCAAGCCTTGGGCGCTATATTTGGCATGTGCCAATGCCCAATGGAATAGCGGCTTGGAAATATGGCTTGTGGTACGTGTTGGCATGTGCCAACGGCACGTACAGCCATGTTGACCTAGTTGCACGTTTTGCAAGCCTAAGGCGCTATATTTGGCATGTGCCAATGGCGTAGCGGCTTAGTTTGGCATGGTTGCCAATGAGTGCGATATGTAGTTTGGTTTTGGCGTCGCTGCCATGGTGCGCAGAGTGTGCGGCTTGGTTTTGGCGTCGTTGCCATGGTGCGCATGGTGTGCGGCTTGGTTTGGCATCGTTGCCATGGTGCGCGATGTGCGGCTTGGTTTGGCATTGTTGCCATGGTGCGCGAGTGTGCGGCTTGGTTTGGCATCGTTGCCATGGTGCGCGATGTGCGGCTTGGTTTGGCATTGTTGCCATGGTGGCAGGGCTTGGTTTGGCATTGTTGCCATGGTGCGGCTTGGTTTGGCATTGTTGCCATGGTGCGCGAGTGTGCGGCTTGGTTTGGCATTGTTGCCATGGTGCGCGGTGTGCGGCTTGCGGTTTGGCATTGTTTCCATGGTGCGCGGTGTGCGGCTAGGTTTTGGAATTAGGGTTGTGTCGAAAACCTAACTGGTATTTTGAAAAAATACCCCTATTAATTATTTACACCGAGTTAAATGCTCTTAGTTAATGTGTTGCGGGTAACACTAGGTCATGGGGTTTTCGATTTTACCCCTTGTTTAAAAACCACCATCAACATTAAGTCCCCGCTTAGCTCGGAGCAGGGGGCTTTGTTACGAGGTAAGCATAAGATGGTGACAAACTATCAACGAGAAAACCGTAAAGAGAATTGAGGAGGCTTGTCTGACCTTTTATAAATAGGATTTGGAATCCTTGCCTCTGGTAGTTTTGCACAAATCGGGAGGCTGGCACAATTGGTGGGGCCGGTGCAGCTTTGGCGACGTTGGGAAATTAGCGTGAGTTGGGAAACTGAGTGTGCTAGCTGGTGGGACCGGCGCAAGGTGTGGAAGCTGTGCGTGCTTGCAGGCTTGACTTGGGCGGCCATTGGGAAGTCGGCGCAATTGGTGGGGCCGGTGCAACTTGGGCGACGTTGGGAAGTTGGCGTGAGTTGGGAAGCTGATTGTGCTAGCTGGTGGGACCGGCGCAAGGTGTGGAAGTCTGTGCGTGCTTCTTTGGCGTGACCGATGTAAACAAGGAGGGAGTTTCTTCGGATAGCAAAGTTTCCTTATCTTGCTTTCTTTCACGTGCGGCTTCAATTAGGGCATTATTCATGCTAAAATCGGGAAGCGTTATGTCCCTCATTGCTTCCTTTCCTTTTTAAGATTCCGTATTTATACCCAAAAATAATTGCATCGTCTCCTCGTTTGAGAAAAGGGTTCTTCTTGTCGAGTTTCTCTCTTTGTCATGTCACGCAGATTCGAATCATCTTCTAACCAGTCAGGTTCTCCGGATGAAGGCGCGAGGTCTGACTCTTGCATGAGCGTCCCAACAAAGGTTATTCGGGTTAAGAAAATCATACCGGTATGTTTTCTTCTTCTTTGGCGGACCGACGTACACTTTAACGCTTGTTGTATAACTTTAACGCTTGTTGTATAAATGGAAAATTTCCCTTTTGTGCAGAGATATCCCGTTGGAGCATGCGTTACTGTTATCGACGAGGATGACCTAGTCGTTCCCCTTCCTTCAAGCCCGACCTTGTTGACTGCTGCAGACTTGGAGGACGCTGATTTAGGGCTCTTTTGTCATGAATACCCCTATGCAGGTTCTTTGTTTGGGACTCGTATGAGGTGTCTCTCCTCCAATTACCGGAATGTTGGCGGTTTCCTGGTGCGGAAAGAATTCGTGGTCCTTTATACGAGGATATGGAAGACATATGGCCATATCGCTACCAAGAGCGTAGTGAAGTGCTGTTCGTCCGCCTTGGTTTCCGTAGTGAACTGTCTTTTGTCGATGATTGCTGAGATGGAGAATATGTCCATCCGTGCTGCTGCAGAGTCAGCCATTCAAAGGTGGGAGAATATGGTGTCCACCTGTGAATCCTTGGAGTTTAATATCATCTGGTTGCGGCATCGTCTCAATATTGTGAAAGTCGACAGAGCTGGTATTCTTGCCGGTGTGATTGGCGATTTTTAGCACCGGATCTCCTTCCTTAAAAACCCTGGATTTTACATGGATGTTGTACGCCCTGGAAATCATGTTTCTGTATGCTTTTGCATGGTCGAAAACTTCTGGCGCGCCGGGATGAAATAGGGAGACGTTCCATTGCCGATGTGCTGCTATCAAGTCTTCCGGGACTTTGTTCCAAGTTAATCCTTCAAACCATCTTCTGAATCTTGGACTATCGTACGGAATGGGATGCGGTGAGAAGTCCCCGGTCATACTTCGGTTTGATATGATGGCATGGATGAATACGTGAATGTAACCTTCTGGCGTGCTTTTGGAGTTTTCGGTGCACATGTATGGCTTCATGTTGAGAAATTCCCGCGGCTCGTAAAACCTCGATAGTGATGATGTTGAAATCAGTAATAACCTGGTTGAGGGGAGTGAAAGCATCTCACGCTGGTAGTTCCCATGCATAACCTACTTTCATTACCTCGCCTTGAATCCCCCTCCACGGGATTTGATATAAGCCTATCGTACTCTTCTGGATGTGACACTGGGATGCTCAGAAATTACATGATGACATATTCTGGATAGTGCGGGCTCGGGATCCTCCACGGCCTCGTAAAGTGTTGAAGGCGTCTTCTAGACAGAGAAGTGATGATATTCTTGCGCTGCACCCTTGAAGAGTAGAGGACCTTGTTGTGGGTACGGCTTTTTGGTGGACTGTGTCTTCGGAGCTTTTGACAGTGAAGGGATCCCGTGTATATCTCCCGTCCTCAAGTATGGTTTACGTGTTTCCATCTTTGTAGTAATTGCTGCTGCGGTGAAGCTCTGGATGGTATCAACGAATGAGGGACAACAATTCTTGGTAGGAGATGTAATCAGGAGAGACTACATTGTCGTGGTAACAAAGTAGGTTGGCTGACATTCTATGGGCTTCCGTGGAAGTAAAAGGATTGGCTGGATGCGTAAGCGAGCAAACTGTGCATGATCACGAGTTTTGGCGAGATGGATTAAAAGGTGTCCATGACTACGAAGATTGGCTGGTTGTGACTATGTTCGTTGATATGGGGAGTGTGGCGGCACAACCCTTTGAAGGAAGGAGTGGCGTTGAAGCGAACGTTGAAGCGAAGCCGCTGCTGGAGAACGTTGATGCGTAGCTACTTCTGGAGAGAACGTTGATGCGGAGCTACTTCTGGAGAGAACGTTGATGCGGAGCTACTGGGAGAACGTTGAAACGACGTCTTGCAACTCTCGAGCCTTGACGGTTACCATTTTGAAGTCGGAGGCCGCGTCACGTTTGTCAAACTCGACATCCCTCAAGAGAACAGAGGTTAGGAGTCCCGGTTCCATCTATCGATCGTGCTTTAGGAGGAGAGGTTGGGGTTTGGGAACGGCTCCCCGGCTGGAAACGTCTTCTTTCCTAATGCGGTGCGGTTGAGAGGTGCAAATATGTCTTGACGCTACGCCTTGGAGAAACATAGAATCTCACATAACTGTTTCATCATTGGTATACGACTTTGTGGGCGAAGTTCCCATCGTGCGGTCCTGACGGGAGAAGGGTCTCCCCGAACTCGGGGAGAGTTGTTGATTTCCTTTGCTTTCGATTTTGGAGAAGTCTTTCCCGATCTTTACGTGTGACCAAATTGGATTGCTTATCCCCTTCTATCGGGCGTTCAAGAGCAACGTGAGCCTCTTCATCTATAAACGCACGTCCTTTGAAGTATCTTTGTCTTTTCATCAAATCAACAGTGCTAAAAGGAGGTCGGCTTCTTACGGATCTTCCGGTATCTTGCCCTGATGGTGGAGTAGCGTCTCTGGTGACGGTTGGAGCTTCCATGCTTGAAGAACCGTTGGGGTGGCGGAAGTGGCTCTGGTTCTGGTGATCGTAAGTGTATCGTGTAGAGATGACACGGTTTTGATCACGAAGTTCTGGAGTCATGGCGCTGTTTCGAAGGGCGAGGATGGTGCTGGAAGGGCGCAAGATGTTAGCGTTGGAAGGATGCAAACTGTTAACACAGAGTGTGGTACTGCGGCTAGCATGCGCGTGCAGCATGTGTGCCTGGCATGTGCGTCTGGTAAGCGTGTCTGGTAAGCGCGTCTGGGAAGCGTGTCTGGCAAGCGCTTCTGGCATGCGCGTTTGGTAGGCGCTTCTGGCATGCGCGTCTGGTAGGCGCTGGATCGTCTTAGAATGGGCGCTGGCTTGGCGTGTGGAAGAGGCTTTATCTTCCATCGAGGATATGCGTGAGGTGACTGGTCACACCGTTTCTGAAGACGTTATTGCCGATTTGGGAGCACCATCGTCGCGACGTGTGCGTAGAAAAGGAGTTCAACACTTCGTGGTTTGTCGAAGGCCTTGCTGAGATCCAAAAGTTGAAAGATGCAGCAATTGAAAGCCTTTCCGCTAAGGAGATTGCACGACATGAGGTAGAACTCGAAAAGCTTTCCAAGATGTTGACTATGAAGAGAGCAGCTCTTGAAGATGCAAAGTTGACTTTCTCCAAGAAGAACAGACTTCTGTTGGATGATTTTCCTTGAATGTTTCTCTGTTAAACTTTCATTTAGGTTCTTTTCTCTTTTTTTTTTTTTTTTGAAAGACATCTGGATGTCCTGTTCAAAGTTTGACCAGTTTTGGTAGACAGCTGGTAGCTTTTGAGGATATTGGATTATTTCTGGGATGAATGGTTTCGATAATATGACTCTGATTATGTTTTGGGAAAGGAATATTGCTTTTATGAAAGTGTGTGCTAGCAATAGTGATGCGTGTCGTAGGTGCAATCAAATTAATATCTTATTTCCACTCAATTAAAAATAATATAATGGAAGTCAAGTTCGTTCCCACGAAGAGCAGGGAGATTTAGTTGTCAAAAAGTGTCACAATGGGGGTTTGTTTTTGATTTAAAGTAAATAACAAAGCAATTGAAAATAATTAAGTTTGCAAGCAATAGAGAGAAATATGATTAGGGAATCCTTCTTCGTTACTAAACCGTCATCAAGTTATTATATTCATCCATTAATACAATTAATCACAAATTATTACCAACCGTGGAATAACAGCTAGCTCAGTGCTATCCCTAAATTCCTTAAATCACTGGGTACGGAAGCTCTCCAATACAGATTCTATTCTTGAAACCACCTAGTAGTAGCTCAGTCAAGGTGTAATTTGTCCGAATGCTTTATCTTTTGTGAATTATAGATTGATCCTAGTAGTTAGACTCTTAGCTCAAGGTCCACTTTCTAGTGTTGTTTATACACACAATCACTACACATAATCCCTCTGCAAGGTCTTGTGTTCTCTACTTTTTGTATGAATTATTTGACTATTACTTATCTCCTAACTCAATACTAGCATTTGATTGAATCAACAAATTAATTCAGTTGGCCACCTAAACAATCTATCAATCAATCATAAATATTCTAATTAGTATAAACAATCAATAATCATGTGAAGAACTTCAAAATAGATTTATATAATAACTCAAATCATGTCTAGAACTTAGAATTCATCCCCAATCACTAAGAAGTTTAGCTACTCATGGTACTAACAAAACCCATGAGTTTCATATGATAAAATGGTAAAGAAATAGTTACGGTGATGAATCGATCCAAAACCCTAGGTTTTCTTCCCTTGAGTTCTCCTCTCCAATGGCTTGATAATAGATTATGAGATATCTCCAAAAATATTAGAAGTTCTCTTAAATAGGTATCCAAGTTGTTGTCGTACCCGTGCTTAGAATCCCGGTTGAAAATAGTTGCCAAAAGTCGCCAAAATTCCAAATACAACTCACGTCCAAGGCTGGTCGCATGGAAGAAATCCTATAAACAGCTAATGGGTCGCGTATAAGGTCTAGCCCATTTCATTCTTTCAGCTGTTACATGGCATGTCAGTTCCACGGAACTGACATGGTAAATCCTATTAGTTCTCACGGAATTCCCCTGTGTTTTGCTACGGTGGAATTTCCCATCCGTATATTCACCTGGGATTACATTCGGTTTGAAAGTTATACCGTAAGCCCCCCTGTTGTTACATACGGTTGGAAGTCCCATCCGACACCCTTTTCTGAGTTCAACTTCATCGAGCAACAAACCAAACTCCATCTTTCGTACTCTCTGTCATGCTCGAGCTCCATATTCATTTCTCCATCATTTATTGCTCATTTTCTCCATTACTCGGCTGCAAGTCTCCCAACCATTGCAAATAACTCATCGCCATCAACCATGCATGCCATCATCTCCTGTGGTTGTCAACAGCTCCAAATCCATGCTGAACTTCATCATTGTTAACCCGAGACAAAACCCATTCTCCACAGCACAACTCCATTAATCGCTGGTGTTATCATTCCTTGTTCGAACCCAGGAGATTCGAATCCTCTCCATCGATCCATTTAAACCCGAGTTGTTCTTCATCACAGCACACACAGCTCGGATCTTTTCCTTCTCTACAGACTCAGTCTCTTTCCACCATCATTAGTTTGATCAATCACTGCCAATGCAGCGATAACCAAACTCCAATCCAGTCTTCGCAACCACAGCCTCAAACCCTGAGATGCTTCTTGTTTTGCTTTAAACTGAACTCATCGATCACTATCCTTCAATGAACTGTCGAGCTCCGAACTTCATCCAACCTCCGATCACAGCTCCATTCTCTCTTATCATTCGAGCATGCCACAGCCAAAACCATCACAGATTCCTCCTTCTCGAACCAAAGTTCTAATACTCCATCTCTGTCTCATCATCGTTGGCATCGTTGGCAGCAAAGAATTCAATCACATTGCAGCTTCTTCTCGTCGCTGCCAGCATAAATCTAACAAACCTGTCGAGCCACTGATCATTGTTCTCCATCACAGCTCCATGATCATCACTGCCTCGACCTTCTCTCAATTCTTATATCTTTGTTGTGCTCGGACTTCACCAGCCATCAACACCGCAAACTCAACAGCATCACCTCTCTAACTTCTCACCGTATCCTTGAACTGGTTGCATGGGTTGCATGGGGAAGATGATGACGCCCTGAATAATCCTTCATCTTGCCTTTATAAAACAATGCCATTGTCAGTCTTGGAGAACTGACAGTCTAACTTTGATCTTGGATGCCCCGAGTAAAAACAAAGGTGCCTTTATAAATTCTGTACTTCAACACTTTTCGACCACTGTGGCTCGCTTCAATCGCTTGCAACTTTCTCGTACGATGTCGGAATGACTCCATTCTTTCGCCGTTAGCTTTGTCTTTTCGTCCTCTTCACGATGATGTCAAGAACTCCTTGATTTGAATGAGTTACACTTGGTCTTTGGCCCTTCTCCGCTTTCGGCTAACTTCTTTTATTGCACTTTTAAGTGTCAATTCGCTTCTTTTGGATGATTCACCTAGCAAAACACAAATAAAGAAAAACAAACGTAATATACAATAATTTTGCAAGAAACTAAGCAATTACTAGCATGGATTCGACACTAAATATATGCAAAATATGCACTTAACAAATTCCCCCACACTTAGCTTTTGCTAGTCCTCGAGCAAACTATCTAAAATACAACAACTCCATGTCGGCGAGGATACGGTTACTCTTAGCATGAATAACAGGCCTTTAAACCCCTAGGTGTCCCTAGTGGACGAGTTATAGTCTCGTGAAGGTTTACAAGAGGTCTACCTACAAAACCTATATTTCCAACTCCGTCTATTTGTGACAAATTCATGAACGAATCCAAAATGACTACAGGAGGAGGTACCTTGCGCAAATTCAGTTCATATTCAAATAAATAAAGCTCTAATTAGATAGTCGAACAAGCCACGATACTCGGAAACTAACAAACCACAATCACAATGAAAAGATTAAGAAGATGAATATAGATGTAGATGTTGGCGAATGTTCACAAGTGATCAATGTTTCCATATCTGTCTGAAGGTCACTGCCAAGATGAACCTATGCCTATTGGATTGAGCTACTGGTCAACTCTAGCGTCAACACACTGGCATATACAACGGAACCAGTGGCCAACAACTTACTTCTACATCAACTCACCGGCATATACAAGGGAACCCGGGAGTGACTTTATTCACCAAATATATTACTTTCTTTTCTTTTTCTTTTCTTTTTCACTTTTTTTTTTCTTTTTTTTTTTTTTTAGACGGCATGATTAGATCTTTTGGATCCAAGCGCATGCTTCTTGTCAGCAAGTACGTGATAGTTGCCTTGGATCCTGCATTCCACGCTTATTTAGGCGATGGAGACGGGGACTACGTTTCACACGTACTGTTATTCCCAAGTGTCATTCTTATTCCGTTTGGTCTAATTGGTCGGTCTCTTTTTTTTTTCCTTTTTTTCTTTTTCTTTTCTTTTTTTTTTTTTTTAGCAACTCAATCACTCTATTTCATCTTAGCAGTAATAACACGTCGATGTTTAGTGACCCACCAAAGCACTTAGAGAACAATAGATAAATATGGAAAAATAAAAATAGAATGTGATATGGTGATATTCCGAGATATGGTAACAACTATCATGTTATTTGTGATTTCTGAGCTATGTGTTCGTCCCTTTTAGTTAATTGGTTCCTCAACTCCTGCATTCAAAATGGTTCAATCCACTAATGGTGTCATCCTAAAGGCACAAGTTTCTAGATTTGAGTTCAAAAGCACAATTTTTCTTGGTTTTTTCTATTTTTCTGATTTTTTTTTTAAAGGCATAAAACAAACTAAAACAAACTATACAAACATATAAATGCTCCCCCACACTTAAACTTCACATTGTCCTCAATGTGTAAAACCGAAAGTTCTGAATTCTGACGTAACAGCAGATAAAACGCAAAAACTGTGCAAATTGGTAAGGAATTTGGAAAAACTCCATTTCACAAAAGTTGTTCATCTACGTGTTTTCTACACAGTGTCAAAAGGGCACAGTGTTTCGATAAATGGTCTGACAGTTATGGTCTCTGGACTGAACTACGCGCAGTCTGAAGTTTTCTGACGAAAAAGTATTCGTCCATAATTTCTTCTAAAATAGATTCCGGGCTCAATGAAATTAAACATGGGGATGCAAATATGATATGAAAACAATAAAAAACAAAAATAGAAGGGTTTAAGATACAAAACCTATGGGTTGCCTCCCATTTAGCGCTTGGTTTAAAGTCGTCAGCCCGACTTGGCATTCTCCTTACTACTCCTCCAGAGGGAGCAAATCGCGAAACTCTATCTCGTCCACATTCACATAAGCAATGTTTTCATAGTATGGCTTCAATCTATGGTCGTTGACCTTAGAAGTAGTCCCATCTCTAAGACTAGTGATATCAACTGCACCATGAGAATAAACATTAGTAACAACATATGGTCCAATCCATCTGGACCTTAGCTTACCAGGAAATAACTTAAGACGAGAATGAAATAAAAGAACTTTCTGTCCCACAACAAAATTCTTCCGAGAAATCATCTTGTCATGGAAAAGCTTAGACTTCTCCTTGTATATACGAGAACTCTTGTAAGCGTCATTACGTATCTCCTCTAGCTCATTGATTTGTAGTTGCCTATGTTTCCCCGCTTTGTCATACTCCATGTTACACATCTTTACCGCCCATAAAGCCTTATGCTCAAGTTCAACTGGGAGATGACAAGCTTTGCCATAAACCAACCGATATGGAGACATACCAATCGGTGTCTTATATCTTTGTTCTATACGCCCAAAGTGCATCGTTGAGTCTATAACTCCAATCCTTCCGTGTAGCATTAACGGTTTTCTCAAGGATGGACTTAATCTCACGATTAGAAATTTCAGCTTGCCCACTAGTTTGTGGGTGATACGGCGTACCAATCTTGTGTGTAATGTTGTACTTCTTGAGGAGAGCATGGAAGGATTTCTTGAAGTGCGAGCCTCCATCACTGATAACCACTCTTGGTGTACCATGTCTAGAGAAAATATATTCCTTCACAAACTCACAAACAACTTGAGAATCATTAGTAGGGGTGGCTTTAGCTTCCACCCATTTAGAAACATAATCCACAAAGAAGAAGTATATAAAATTTTCCATTCGAATTAACAAAATGACCCATAAAATCAATGCCCCACACATCAAAAATCTCGACAGTGAGAATAGGATTGAGTGGCATTTGATTTCGAGCACCTAGATTGCCCGTTCGTTGACATCTATCACAAGATTTGCAAAAAACATATGCATCCTCAAATAGGGTAGGCCAATAAAAGCCACTCTCAAGGACTTTGAGAGCGGTACGTTTTGCACCAAAGTGACCACCACAAGCATAAGAATGACAAAAAGATAGAATTGACTGAAATTCAGAGTTTGGTACGCACCTGCGGATAATTTGATCAGCACCATATTTCCACAAGTAGGGCTCATCCCACACATACTTCTTGGCTATTTTCTTAAGCTTTAACTTTTGAAAAGTAGACATTGTACTAGGTACTTGCCTCGTAACCAAATAGTTCACGATATCAGCGTACCAAGGTGTTGAATCTTCAATTGAGAAAAGTTGTTCGTATCCTGTAAGGGGAGTTCTTCTTCGGAAACAACTAGTCTACTAAGATGATCGGCAACTGTATTCTCAACACCTTTCTTATCTATGATTTCCATATTGAATTCTTGCAGCAAAAGAATCCAACGTATGAGTCTTGGCTTAGCCTCCTTCTTTTTCAATAGATACCATAGTGTTGCATGATCAGAATATACAATCACATTAGTACCCACCAAATAAGCTCTAAATTTTTCTAATGCAAATACTATAGCCAACAACTCTTTCTCAGTAGTGGAATAGTTGATTTGAGAATCATTTAGGGTCCTTGATGCATAATAAATCACATGTGACCTCTTGTCTACTTTTTGACCCAAAACGACTCCATTGCATAATCACTTGCATCACACATTAACTCGAACGGCAAACTCCGGTCGGGTGACTTAATAATTGGTGCGTAGTCAACAATTCCTTCAATTTATTAAAGGCATCCTTGCACTCCGGGTCGAAGTTAAAGGCAACCTCCTTTTGCAACAATTTGCACATTGGCATTGAGATTTTGGAGAAATCTTTGATAAACCTCCTATAAAACCTGCATGACCAAGAAACGAGCGAATTCCCCTCACCGAAGTGGGGTATTGTAAGTTCCTAATCAAGTCTATCTTTGCCTTGTCTACTTGAGCCCTTGAGAGGACACGATGTGGCCAAGTACAATTCCATGGTCTACCATAAAGTGGCATTTCTCCCGATTTAAAACAAGATTAGTGTCTATGCATCTTTTAAGCACAAGTTCAAGATTATTTAAACAAATATCAAATGAATCACCATAAACACTGAAGTCGTCCATAAATACCTCAATGATGTTTTCCACGTAATCAGAGAATATACTAACCATACATCTCTGAAAAGTGGCAGGCGCATTGCAAAGACCAAATGGCATTCTTCTATATGCGAATGTACCGAAAGGACAAGTGAAAGTAGTCTTCTCTTGATCCTCCGGTGCAATAACAATTTGATTGTAGCCCGAATAACCATCCAAAAAGCAATAATATGAATGTCCCGCTAACCTCTCTAACATCTGATCAATGAAAGGCAAAGGAAAGTGATCCTTGCGGGTTGCCGAATTGAGCTTTCTGTAGTCTATGCACACTCGCCATCCTGTTTGAACTCTTGTAGGAACAAGTTCATCATCTTGATTTCTAACAACGGTGACACCTGATTTCTTAGGCACCACTTGCACTTTGGACTAACCCATTTCTTTGTCAGAAATTGGGTAAATCACCCCCACACTTAGTAATTTGAGGATCTCTTTCTTCACGACCTCCATCATTGGGGGTTAAGCCTACGCCCGAGCATCACGTCTTGGCTTGATATCATCTTCCATAAGGATTCTATGCATGCACATGGATGGACTAATGCCTTTGATGTCGCAATTGTCCAACCAATAGCCGTTTTGTGCTCTTTCGGAACCCTAAGGAGGCGTTCTTCTGTATTCTTTGTGAGATTCTTTGCAATAATGACTGGAAGCTCTTCCCCATCACCCAAGTAAGCGTACTTTAAGTGATCGGGTAGAGGTTTAAGCTCTAATTTAGGTGCACACAATGAGAAGGTAAAGGAACTTCATGATTTACAAGTAAAGAGATATATGAAATATTACCTCTTCTAACTCCTTGTGATGCCGTTAAAGCACAACATGTCTCAACAAACTCCTTGGGAATATCAACGTCCAAGTTAGGCATGCCATGGACGTCCAAATCAATGCTATTTTGTAGCAGATTCAAGTTCATCTTCGTTGATCAAATCAAACATCTGTTGTGCCAACGAACCAATAACATCAAGAGAAAATGCGGAATGGATATCACTTGGATAACGCATGGCTTCAAAAATATTGAAGCGTATAACCTCTTTGTCAAACTCCATAGTGAGTGTTCAAAGTATCACAATCAATCTTCGTCTTAGCGGTCTTCATAAATGGTCTCCCAAGAAGTAATGAAGTAGACGAACAATTGTCCCCATTCTCGCATATCCACAACAAAGAAATCAACCTAGGAAAGATTAATTCATTCACTTGCACCAACACGTCTTCCACGAGTCCTTAGGATATATGTTAGACTTATTAGCTAATTGAATGATAATCCCTGTCTCCTTTAAAGGTCCCAAATTCAATGAATCGTAAACATCGGCTGACATCACGCTTATGGAAGCTCCCAAATCGAGTAAAGCACGCTCGAACCGTTTTTCACCAATAGTAACTGGCACTGTAAAACCACAAGGATCTTTACACTTTGCATGCATCTTCTTTAGCAACATAGCTGAAGCACTTTCGCCCACTCCGAAAGTGATCTCGTTAGCAATCAACCTCTCCTTCCTTGTACACAAATCCTTCAAAACTTTGGCATACACAGGTACCGTTCTGATGGCCTCAATAAATGGAATGTTGATATGCACCTTCTTTGAAAATATCCATAATCTCCTTGTCTAGAGCTTGCTTCTTTGACTTGGCAAAGCGACTAGGAAAAGGAGGTGGTGTGGTAAAAGTAGGAACTGTGTCCTTAGGTTGGCCCGATTGAGGTTGGCTTTTCCTTTGGAACAGTTTCCACCTCTACTTCCTCTTCCAAGTCGTGACTAACCTTTTCTTGTTGTTTTGGCTCTTCAGTTTGCTTCCCACTTCTTAAAGTCACAGCATTGACGTTCGCTCTTGGATTCACAAAAGGTTGTGATGGCAACTTTGCTGAATTCTGTGCTTTTATTTCATTCATGTCGGTAGCCAATTGTCCCATTTGAAGTTGCAAGTCCTTTATAGCCATGTCTTGTTTCTACAGGATTTTATCTTGACGCTGAGCATTGGCATCTTGCTTTTGCATCATCATTTTCATCATCTCCTCTAAACTGGAACTCGAGTCTTTGTTGAGGGTGATGTGGAGGTTGTGGTCGGAATTGTGGTTGTTGAAAACCACTGTCGCCCATAAGGATTAGGAGCTATGACTTGCTGATTTGCATAACTAAAATTTGGGTGATCTTTCCAACCTGGATTATAAGTATTAGAATAGGGATCATACCTTGGCCTCTCGATTAGGAACACAGCATTCACTGTTAGGACTCTTCTTCATAAGAAGGAATAATCACCGCCGCCATTCGTTGTACTACCTTCTCTATGTTGTTCATCCGTTGCTCTGATGTGCAGACTCTCCCATCTCACTAACTCTTGACATTAGAGTTGTTTACGGAATAGAATTGTTGAGCATTGGAAGCCATACTCTCAATCAAACCTGGTTGCTGCGAGATTGTCTTCTCAGTAAGTGAACCACCGGCAGCCGCATCAATCAAATTCCTCTGTTCTGGAAGTAATCCTTCGTAGAAGTATTGAATGATAAGTATTGAGGATATATTATGGTGGGGGCAGCTTGCCAACAACTTCTTATACCTCTCCCAATATTCATATAGAGACTCCCATGACATCTGTAGAATGCCACTAATCTCCTTCCGAACGGATGCCGCTTTGGAAGCAGGAAAATATTTCTCCAGAAATAGCTTTTTCATCTGAGTCCATGTTGTAACACTCCCTGGAGGAAGACAATACAACCATTATTCTGCTAAGTCTATCAATGAGAACGGGAAGGCTTGTAGCATAGCCATATCTCACTGCTGGTTACATGCCTCGAGACTTGTCATTGTGTTCTGGAACTGTTGAAGGTGTCGATTTGGATTTTCACTGGATGTCCCTTAAACTTTGGTAGATGATGAAGTAGATTCGACTTCACTCCCTTTGGGTTAGTGATTGCAATGCACAGTGGTTTCGAATCTAAGCATGGAGACGTCAACTCTCTTAAATTCCTCTCCGGAGGTGAAGGATCTCTCTCGTCGTCTGTATTAACCATCTCTTCTGTAGAGAGTTCTGGTTGCAACTGTGGACGTGCTTGTAGTACTGTTCCCTTGCGAGTTTGAATTCCACACTTCTGGAGAGAACGTTGATGCGGAGCTACTTCTGGAGAGAACGTTGATGCGGAGCTACTTCTGGAGAGAACGTTGAAACGACGTCTTGCAACTCTCAGAGCCTTGACGGTTACCATTTTGAAGTCGGAGGCCGCATCACGTTCTGTCAAACTCGACATCCCTCAAGAGAACAAAGGTTAGGAGTCCCCAGTTCCATCTATCGATCGTGCTTTCTAGGAGAGGTTGGGGTTTGGGAACGGCTTCCCTGGCTGGAAACGTCTTCTTTCCTAATGCAGTGCGGTTGAGAGGTGCAAATATGTCTTGACGCTACGCCTTGGAGAAACATAGAATCTCACATAACCTGTTTCATCATTGGTCTGTACGACTTTGTGGGCGAAGTTCCCATCGTGCGGGTCCTGACGGGAGAAGGGTCTCCCTGAACTCAGGAGAGATGTTGATTTCCTTTGCTTTCAATTTTGGAGAAGTCTTTCCTGATCTTTACGTGTGACGAAATTGGATTGCTTATCCCCTTCTACTGGGCATTCAAGAGCAACGTGAGCCTCTTCATCTATAAACGCACGTCCTGCTGAAGTATCTTTTGTCTTTTCATCAAATCAATAGTGCTAAAAGGAGGTCGGCTTCTTCTGGATCTTCCGGTATCTTGCCCTGACGGTGGAGTAGCGTCTCTGGTGACGGTTGGAGCTTCCATGATTGAAGAACCGTTGGGGTGGCGGAAGTGGCTCTGGTTCTGGTGATCGTAAGTGTATCGTGTAGAGATGACACGGTTTTGATCACGAAGTTCTAGAGTCATGGCGCTATTTCGAAGGGCGAGGATGGTCTTTGGAAGGGCGCAAGATGTTAGCGCTGGAAGGATGCAACTGTTAGCACAGAGTGTGGTACTGCGGCTAGCATGCGCGTGCAGCATGTGTGCCTGGCATGTGCGTCTGGTAAGCGTGTCTGGTAAGCGCGTCTGGTAAGCGTGTCTGGCAAGCGCTTCTGGCATGCGCGTCTGGTAGGCGCTGGATCGTCTTAGAATGGGCGCTGGCTTGGCGTGTGGAAGAGGCTTTATCTTCCATCGAGGATATGCGTGAGGTGACTGGTCACACCGTTTCTGAAGACGTTATTGCCGATTTGGGAGCACCATCGCGACGTGTGCGTAGAAAAGGAGTTCAACACTTCGTGGTTTGTCGAAGGCCTTCTTTGAGATCCAAAAGTTGAAAGATGCGCAATTGAAAGCCTTTCCATTTGAGGAGATTGCATGACAGGAGGTAGAACTCGAAAAGCTTTCCAAGATGTTGACTATGAAGAGAGCGGCTCTTGAAGATGCAAAGTTGACTTTCTCAAGAAGAACAGGACTTGTTGGATGATTTTCCTTGAATGTTTCTCTGTTAAACTTTCATTTAGGTTCTTTTCTCTTTTTTTTTTTTTTTTTTGAAAGACATCTTGGATGTCCGGTTCAAAGTTTGACCGATTTGGTAGTAGACATTTGGTAGCTTTTGAGGATATTGGATTATTTAAGGATGAATGGTTTCGATAATATGACTCTGATTATGTTTTGGGAAAGGAATATTGCTTTTATGAAAGTGTGTGCTAGCAATAGTGATGCGTGTCGTAGGTGCAATCAAATTAATATCTTATTTCCACTCAATTAAAAATAATATAATGGAAGTCAAGTTCGTTCCCACGAAGAGCAGGGAGATTTAGTTGTCAAAAGTGTCACAATGGGGGTTTGTTTTTGATTTAAAGTAAATAACAAAGCAATTGAAAATAATTAAGTTTGCAAGCAATGGAGAGAAATATGATTAGGGAATCCTTCTTCGTTACTAAACCGTCATCAAGTTATTATATTCATCCATTAATACAATTAATCACAAATTATTACCAACCGTGGAATAACAGCTAGCTCAGTGCTATCCCCTAAATTCCTTAAATCACTGGGTACGGAAGCTCTCCAATACAGATTCTATTCTTGAAACCACCTAGTAGTAGCTCACTCAAGGTGTAATTTGTCCGAATGCTTTATCTTTTGTGAATTATAGATTGATCCTAGTAGTTAGACTCTTAGCTCAAGGTCCACTTTCTAGTGTTGTTTATACACACAATCACAGAATCCCTCTGCAAGGTCTTCTGTTCTCTACTTTTTGTATGAATTATTCGACTATTACTTATCTCCTAACTCAATACTAGCATTTGATTGAATCAACAAATTAATTCAGTTGGCCACCTAAACAATCTATCAATCAATCATAAATATTCTAATTAGTATAAACAATCAATAATCATGTGAAGAACTTCAAAATAGATTTATATAATAACTCAAATCATGTCTAGAACTTAGAATTCATCCCCAATCACTAAGAAGTTTATCTACTCATGGTACTAACAAAACCCATGAGTTTCATATGATAAAATGGTAAAGAAATAGTTACGGTGATGAATCGCTCCAAAACCCTAGCTTTTCTTCCCTTGAGTTCTCCTCTCCAATGGCTTGATAATAGATTATGAGATATCTCCAAAAATATTAGAAGTTCTCTTAAATAGGTATCCAAGTTGTTGTCGTACCCGTGCTTAGAATCCCGGTTGAAAATAGTTGCCAAAAGTCGCCAAAATTCCAAATACAACTCACGTCCAAGGCTGGTCGCATGGAAGAAATCCTATAAACACAACTAATGGGTCGCGTATAAGGTCCAGCCCATTTCATTCTTTCACTGTTACATGGCTGTCGGTTCACGGAACCGACATGGTAAATCTATTAGTTCTCAAGGAATTCCCCTGTGTTTTGCTACGGTGGAATTTCCCATCCGTATATTCACCTGAGATTACATTCGGTTTGAAAGTTCATACCGTAAGCCCCTGTTGTTACATACGGTTGGAAGTCCCATCCGACACCCTTTTCTGAGTTCAACTTCATCGAGCAACAAACCAAACTCCATCTTTCGTACTCTCTGTCATGCTCGAGCTCCATATTCATTTCTCCATCATTTATTGCTCGTTTTCTCCATTACTCGGCTGCAAGTCTCCCAACCATTGCAAATAACTCATCGCCATCAACCATGCATGCCATCATCTCCCGTGGTTGTCAACAGCTCCAAATCCATGCTGAACTTCATTATTGTTAACCCGAGACAAAACCCATTCTCCACAGCACAACTCCATTAATCGCTGGCGTTATCATTCCTTGTTCGAACCCAGAGATTCGAATCCTCTCCATCGATCCATTTAAACCCGAGTTGTTCTTCATCACAGCACACACAGCTCGGATCTTTTCCTTCTCTGAGACTCGGTCTCTTTCCACCGTCATTAGTTTGATCAATCACTGCCAATGCAGCGATAACCAAACTCCAATCTAGTCTTCGCAACCACAGCCTCAAACCCTGAGATGCTTCTTGTTTTGCTTTAAACTGAACTCATCGATCACTATCCTTCAATGAACTGTCGAGCTCCGAACTTCATCCAACCTCCGATCACAGCTCCATTCTCTCTTATCATTCGAGCATGCCACAGCCAAAACCATCACAGATTCCTCCTTCTCGAACCAAAGTTCTAATACTCCATCTCTGTCTCATCATCGTTGGCATCGTTGGCAGCAAAGAATTCAATCACATTGCAGCTTCTTCTCGTCGCTGCCAGCATCAATCTAACAAACCTATCGAGCCACTGATCATTCTTCTCCATCACAGCTCCATGATCATCACTGCCTCGACCTTCTCTCAATTCTTATATCTTTGTTGTGCTCGGACTTCACCAGCCATCAACACCGCAAACTCAACAGCATCACCTCTCTAACTTCTCACCGTATCCTTGAACTGGTTGCATGGGTTGCATGGGGAAGATGATGACGCCCTGAATAATCCTTCATCCTGCCTTTATAAAACAATTCCATTGTCAGTCTTGGAGAACTGACAGTCTAACTTTGATCTTGGCTGCCCCGAGTAAAAACAAAGGTGCCTTTATAAATTCTGTACTTCAACACTTTTCGACAACTGTGGCTCGCTTCAATCGCTTGCAACTTTCTCGTACGATGTCGGAATGACTCCATTCTTTCGCCGTTAGCTTTGTATTTTCGTCCTCTTCACGATGATGTCAAGAACTCCTTGATTTGAATGAGTTACACTTGGTCTTTGTCCCTTCTCCGCTTTCGGCTAACTTCTTTTATTGCACTTTTAAGTTTCAATTCGCTTCTTTTGGATGATTCACCTAGCAAAACACAAATAAAGAAAAACAAACGTAATATACAATAATTTTGCAAGAAACTAAGCAATTACTAGCATGGATTCGACAATAAATATATGCAAAATATGCACTTAACAAATAGGCACAATACTCAGTAGTATAATGGTTTTACTAAGAACCTAAAAACAGATCGTATATCTTGCGCAGTCTAAATTTACTCACTTCATAGGTTTTTGCGAACATGCCCCTCTCCATGTAAAAGGCGGTTTTGCTGGTAGCATTGCCAGCAAGTCCCCAATCGCTGGTAGCATCTTCGGCGAGTCCCCAGTTTTCTCATGTAGTTTTTACAACTAGTATCCGGGTTGTCTGGTAGTTGCGTCGGATTGAGTCGCCTTCCCCTACCATCTTGACATCTGGGTCGAAGAACGAGATCGACAGTCTGATATTGTAGCCGATAGATCAATCCTCCCCATTTGTGGTCGCCAATTGTTTATGGGTAAAAATCATTTCGCCGATTTCGGTAAATTCGGTAGGTGAGTGAGAAACTGGTTCAAACCCTAAACAAATGTGCTGCACGTGAGCACTTTATAGATTCGAGAGATCAATCTGTACAAGTCCGGCCTAAACCAAGAAATGGCCGTTCCAGACTTGCTTTGGTCACAAAGTGGAGGAGAAGGGTTGATTTGGGGAGGGAAGCAAAGAAAGGTGTTGAGACCAGAATAGTTCTGGGAGAGTAGTATCTCGACTTGTATCAGAAAGTGGAAGCTTCGTAAGCTTGCAAGAGATGAAAGCTTTTTGGAGAGCTTGCAAAGTTGCCTTGTACGAGAGTGTAGTATTTTCTCCTGACCGAGACTTGTTGTGCGGTGGAAATAGGTAAGACCTATTTATACAAGTCGAGATTGAAACGTACCCTGGTCTCATGAAGGAAGAGAGTAAAGGGTGAAATAATGGGAGGAGGTGGTAATCGCATGGTGTTAATGGGTGAAAACGTTTTCACCATTATTTCCTCATTTATTTGACCGCTTTATTCCTTTTCACGCTTTCTTAATGTGAGCATAGTGTACGCTGCAAGCTGTGACCGCCAAACCAAAACCCTGGAAAGCATCCCCCAGTTTGTGTTGATATCTCGAGTGTTGGTTGCACCTTGAGTGCAAGTGGCGCTGCTAGTGGCGCGTGTGGCATGTGCCATTGGCATGTGCGGAATGCCCTTGTTGCGGGTTGTACTTCGAGCGCAAGTGGCAATGCCAGAGCTGCTAGTGGCGTGCGTGGCATGTGCCAATGGCATGTGCGGAATGCCTTGGTGGTAGGTTGTACGTTGAGTGTAAGTGGCAATGCCAAAGCTGCTAGTGGCGTGTGTTTGGCATGTGCCAATGGCATGTGCGGAATGCCTTGGTGGTAGGTTACACGGTTTGCAAGTTAGGCTACCAGCGTGTGTGTTTGGCATGTGCCAATAACATGCGTGGCCGTTAGGGCCGTGGCTTTGGTAGGAAAAGCTACCAGCGAGCATGTTGGCATGTGCCAATGGCATGCGTGGCCGCTGGGGCCGTGGCCTTGGTAGGAAAAGCTACCAGCGAGCATGTTGGCATGTGCCAATGGCATGCGTGGATTAGGGCCGTGGCCTTGGTAGGAAAAGCTACTAGCGAGCATGTTGGCATCTGCCAATGGCATGCGTGGCCGTTAGGGCCGTGGCCTTGGTAGGAAAAGCTATCAGCGAGCATGTTGGCATGTGCCAATGGCATGCGTGGCCATTAGGGTCGTGGCCTTGGTAGGAAAAGCTACCAGCGAGCATGTTGGCATGTGCCAATGGCATGCGTGGCCATTAGGGTCGTGGCCTTGGTAGGAAAAGCTACCAGCGAGCATGTTGGCATGTGCCAATGCGTGGCCATTGGGTCGTGGCCTTGGTAGGAAAAGCCGCGAGCATGTTGGCATGTGCCAATGGCATGCGTGGCCGCTAGGCGTGGCCTTGGTAGGAAACGCTACCGGCGAGCTTGTTGGCATGTGCCAATGGCATGCGTGGCCATTAGGGCCGTGGCCTTGGTAGGAAAAGCTACCGGCGAGCATGTTGGCATGTGCCAATGGCATGCGTGGCCATTAGGGCCGTGGCCTTGGTAGGAAAAGCTACCAGCGAGCATGTTGGCATGTGCCAATGGCATGCGTGGCCGACTTGGCCTAGGTTGCATGGTTTGCAAGCCTAGGGCGCTATATTTGGCATGTGCCAATGGCATAGCGGCTTGGAAATATGGCTTGTGGTGCGTGTTGGCATGTGCCAATGGCACGTACGGCCATGTTGACCTAGTTGCACGTTTTGCAAGCCTAGGGCGCTATATTTGGCATGTGCCAATGGCATAACGGCTTGGAAATATGGCTTGTGGTGCGTGTTGGCATGTGCCAATGGCACGTACGGCCATGTTGACCTAGTTGCACGTTTTGCAAGCCTAGGGCGCTATATTTGGCATGTGCCAATGGCATAGCGGCTTGGAAATATGGCTTGTGGTACGTGTTGGCATGTGCCAACGGCACGTACGGCCATGTTGACCTAGTTGCACGTTTTGCAAGCCTAGGGCGCTATATTTGGCATGTGCCAATGGCGTAGCGGCTTAGTTTGGCATGGTTGCCAATGAGTGCGATATGTAGTTTGGTTTTGGCGTCGCTGCCATGGTGCGCTAGATGTGCGGCTTGGTTTTGGCGTCGTTGCCATGGTGCGCAGTGTGCGGCTTGATTTGGCATCGTTGCCATGGTGCGCAGATGTGCGGCTTGGTTTGGCATCGTTGCCATGGTGCGCAGTGTGCGGCTTGGTTTGGCATTGTTGCCATGGTGCGCAGTGTGCGGCTTGGTTTGGCATTGTTGCCATGGTGCGCAGTGTGCGGCTTGGTTTGGCATTGTTGACATGGTGCGAAGTGTGCGGCTTGGTTTGGCATTGTTGCCATGGTGCGCGATGTGTGCGGCTAGGTTTTGGAATTAGGGTTCGTGTCGAAAACCTAACTGGTATTTTGAAAAAATACCCCACCTGAGTTAAATGCTCTTAGTTAATGTGTTGCGGGTAACACTAGGTCATGGGGTTTTACGATTTTACCCCTTGTTTAAAAACCACCATCAACACATGGTTCGATCAATGTGATCTACATCCATGGTTCTTCACTATGATTATTGAGATTACATTAGTATTTCATTTACAATCTCCATTAATGGATATTTTGTAGAGCTCCATATCTAGTTTTTAGGGGAAGAAGATGATAAAGAAAATTAATAATCTCTCTCTAAAATGTCTAACCTCTCTAAAGTGTATCCTCCCTTTTCTCTCTCCCGCCTTTCTCTTTATATAGGATATTACATAGTAGATGACAGCTCATGTACAACTAATATTTCACTTAATTTCGGATTTACCTTGCGACATTTCGCAGGTCTACAAATGTTAGTATTCGCAAGTCTTTTTGACTCTTCGCAGAATCGTCACACCTTTCTCATATTTAAGCTAATGTCATTTGTTGCGTCGTTTCTAATATTTCTTCTGCGACATTATTAGGTTGCGTCGTTAATAATTCGCAAGTGAAGGTTGCTGCGATATTCTACTCCTACATCTTGCCTCTTTTTTCTTGAATATTGCTTGAAGAGCGATCTTCAGGAAAAAATCAGTTGTTGTAGTTGTTGGAGTAGTCTTTGATCTTTGTTGATGAAGGAACGAGCGAAAGAATACCGGACTTGTAAAGTACGTACTTGCCTCTATTCTTTTGCGAAGTTCCAAAGCTTTGCGAAATAAATAAGAAGTATCAACCCTTGAAGTATAAGAAGTATGAAGTATCCTTGAAGAAATATAAGAAGTACTCAATCCTCGAAATATATAACAAGTATGAAGTATCCTTTGAGAAGTATAAGAAGTATCCGTCCTTGATCGCGAATAAGAAATATTGCGAAATTATTACTCCACGTTCTCTGCCTCATGCAATGCTGTAATGCAAATAAGAATTTAGATTAGTATTCCACATTTCTTTTATCAATTTTTTTATTATTTATATGCTATTTCAAATCGTTTTTGTTTGTTTTGATTTCCTTTGTATAACTTGTTTCGTTTCATCCGATAACCATCTTTAATGGAAATGATCCTAATAGGTACCCCCTTATATGACGCACTTTAGGTACATTGCCTCTTGCGAATAAAATTCGCGAACTAGGGTGTACGCCATAATGGTTTGCCCGCTACTACTCTCCATGTTGGATATCATTCTCATTTGAAACAAAGCAAGTATTTAAGGGAAATATATAAATTGATCTGCGAGATATTTTTCTCGGTTTCTCTTGTAATATCTGCGAGATTTTTCTCGAATCTTTCTAACCGTGAAATCTTTGTAATTCTGAAATCTTTGTAATTCTGCGATTGTATCGCGTTTTGTAAATCAAATCAAAAATATTTTATTTGTTGTAAGTAAAATGTTTAAGGAAAGTGGTACTTAGCTTTTATGTGATTCGTTGTTGTTGTCAATCTCACGCGAATAATACGTTGCATGAAGTATAAATGTCGCTTAGCAAAAACAGATGCAAGAGGCAAGAATTGAACCCGCGACCTGCTACTTGCATATTTTCGCACCATACCAATTGTGCTAAACATCTCTTGCGAAACAATCAAAGTTCTTGCGAAGTAATCAAATACCAATTCTGCGAAGAAAAAAAAAATTATTTGGTCATAGGGAGAATCGAACCCATGTCCTCTAGCTTGCATACTCCTTCTCTGACCAACTGGGCTACTTGCTGCTTGCGAAGGAAACACACAATGCCGCAATTTTATTCCATTTCTTCGCATTTGAAAGTTCAAAAATATTTGAAAAATTTTGTGCGGCTGCGAATTCGAACACATGAAAAAGCTAGCTTGCGAAGATACGCATGTAGCCACCTCTTATTCTTTTCTCCTCTCTAGGCTGTAGAAAAAATGTGAAAAAATATGACTGCGGTGAGAATCGATCTTGCGACATCAAGCTTCTTCTTTTCGCTGGTGACCATCTGTGCGAACAACTATTTGTGTTGGTTTGGTAAGCTTCGCAGAACTTATTCTTATTTAATCCTCTTTGTAAAAAAGAAGAAAACTATGTTCGCAGGCGAATTCGAACTTGCGACCTCTTTGTTGTTCATTCAACCTTGAACCATCTTTGCTAATTTCTGTTCGTGACAGGAATTGCAGTGTCTGCCTATTCTCTCTTCTTCGTCCTTCCTTTGTTTCTTCACAAATTGCCTCTTTTTTTCTCCTGAACATGGAAATCTTCAACTAAAACTTCCATTTTTTCCTTAAATTTCACCACAACAACTAATCTTTTCTCTCACTCTTTTCATGTCTTTGAATTACTGATGATGTCTGCTCCCTGAAAATGTGATTTCTTCCATAAAATTTCCATTTTTGAACCTAAACTTTATAGATCTAAATAAAAAGTATGAACAGTAACTAATTTTCATGGAAATTTCTTGATCCAACAAGTTACAGGAAGGACAAAATCCATTACTCTCCCTGTTTCTAGCGCCAAAAATGTAGTTGCAGGATTTTCTTCAACACACCCCCTATAATATTTTGTAGATCTAAATATTATTAATCATCTAAATTTCAAATATAAGTACTAGAAATATAAATTGACACAAGGATTTTTTACATGGTTCGATCAATATGATCTACATCCATGGTTCTTCACTATGATTATTGAGATTACATTAGTATTTCATTTACAATCTCCATTAATGGATATTTGGTAGAGCTCTAGATCTAGTTTTTTAGGGAAGAAGATGATAAAGAAAATTAATAATCTCTCTCTAAAATGTCTAACCTCTCTAAAGTGTATCCTCCCTTTTCTCTCTCCTGCCTTTCTCTTTATATAGGATATTACATAGTGGATGACAGCTCATGTACAACTAATATTTCCCTTAATTTCGGATTTACCTTGCGACATTTCGCAGGTCTACAAATGTTAGTCTTCGCAAGTCTTTTTGACTCTTCGCAGAATCGTCACACCTTTCTCATATTTAAGCTAATGTCATTTGTTGCGTCGTTACTAATATTTCTTGTGCGACATTATTAGGTTGCGTCGTTAATAATTCGCAAGTGAAGGTTGCTGCGATATTCTACTCCTACATAAACCTTGAACGTCTTCAACTTTCCTTCGAATTTGTGATGCTCCTCTTGTTGATGATGATGGTGTTTCTATGGACCTGTTGGTGTAGAGAGAGATAAAGTGGATGGTGCTAACTGCGAACAATATTACAAGTGGTATGTAAGTTAGCAATTCGATGTCACCATCATGATTGATAAAATAGCACTCAAGAGATCAAAATAGTGCTTCTATTGGTGGGAGGTTGGGTAGCTCACCATTCTACCCGGAGTTTACGTACGGTGACACACACTCTAAAAGCACAAATTTAGACAGGTACAAAGAAGTGAAGGTCGATGCCTCTCATGATGTAACATGGGTAGTCTCCACTATAGGGGACCACTACTCTAATACCGAATTCAGTCTGCACCTTATTTGCCACCGGCATGGTTAAATCCAACTTTAACTCTCATACAAGTAAGAAACCCGATCATGTTCTCTCGTCATCTCTAAGTTCAGTCACTCTTATGAGAATCTCGATGTAATCTTAGCGACATGTATACTATGTGACTCTAAACTAACCACAAGTTGGAGTTTTTTTATTCACTATTTTACACAAAAGTTGAAAATTTATGAAAAATTTACAATGCAAATGCTTAACCACTCCCCCACACTTAAACTTTACATTGTCCTCAATGTAATTGAATCGTCCAAAGAAAGTCAAGGTGGGAAATCCTTATAATGTAACAAGAAATCAGAAAAAGTAAAGACATGACAAGAAAAACAAAAATAAAAACAAGACAAGAAATACTCATCGTATGGGTTGCCTCCCATTTAGAGCTTGGTTTAAAGTCGTCAGCCCGACTATCTCCTTGCTTTATACGACTCCTCCAGAGGGAGCACTTCCACAAGGTTAACTCCTTCCACGACATCCGAAGAGAAGTTCTCATAATATGGTTTCAACCGGTGCCCATTTACTTTAAGTTCATTTCCTGTAGCTAAACTATGAATTTCCACTGCACCATGAGAAAACACATTAGTCACAATAAAAGGTCCAATCCAACGTGACCTTAATTTACCCGGAAATAATTGCAATCGAGAATTAAACAAAAGCACTTTCTGACCAATGCAAAATTGTTTCTTTGTGATCATACTATCATGAAATGCTTTTGTCTTTTCCTTATAAATCCGTGAGCTTTCAAATGCATCATTGTGAATCTCCTCTAGCTCTTGAAGTTGCAACTTCCTTTTCCTTCCAGCACCATCCAACTCCATATTGCATTGCTTAATATCCCAAAACGCTTTATGCTCAATTTCCACGGGTAAGTGACAAGGTTTACCATAAACAAGCCTAAAGGGAGACATCCCAATAGGTATTTTATATGCGGTTCTATAAGCCCACAAAGCAGCATTGAGTCTCAAACTCCAATCTTTCCTTGTTGGATTCACCGTCTTCTCTAAAATGGATTTCATCTCTCGGTTGGAAACCTCGGCTTGTCCATTTGTTTGTGGATGGTAAGGTGTGGCAATCCTATGCCACACATTATACTTCCTTAACAAGGTTTGCAAGAACCTATTTTTGAAGTGTGAACCTCCATCGCTAATTATAGCCTTTGGAATTCCAAACCTTGCAAATATATTTGCATGCACAAAATATGAAACAACTTTAGAATCATTAGTTTGGGTGGCCTTAGCTTCCACCCATTTCGAGATATAATCCACAGCAAGCAAGATATAATAATTCCCACTAGAATTGACAAAAGGGCCCATAAAATCAATTGCCCATACATCAAAAACCTCAACAAATTGAATAATAGTTTGTGGCATTTGATTACGAACACCTAGATTGCCTGTTCTTTGGCACCTATCACATGTGGTACAAAATGCATGTGCATCCTTAAACAAAGTTGGCCAAAAGAAACCACATTTTAGTACTTTGAGAGAGGTTCTCTTGCTCCCAAAGTGTCCTCCACAAGCATATGAGTGGCAAAAAGACAAGATAGAATTAAATTCAAATTCGAGAACACACCTTCGTATTACTTGGTCACTACAATGTTTCCATAAGTATGGATCATCCCATATGTATTGGTTTCCTAACTTCTTAAGTTTGTCCCTCTCAGCACGAGACAAGTTCTTTGGGATTTGTTTAGAAACTAAGTAATTAACAATATCAGCGTACCATGGTTCTCCAAAGGCAATTGAGAATAGTTGCTCATCCGGGAAACTTTCACGCAATGGGATAGTCTCCTTGTCCACAGCAAGACGGCTCAAGTGATCTGCAACGGTGTTCTCAATTCCTTTCTTGTTTTTTGTCTCAATATCAAACTCTTGCAAGAATAAAATCCATCGTATGAGTCTCGGTTTCGCCTCTTTCTTTGTAAGCAAGTACTTAAGTGCTGCATGATCAGAAAAGACAATAACTTTTGTACCAATTAGATAAGAGCAAAACTTTTCTAAAGCAAAAACAATGGCTAACAACTCTTTTCAGTGGTTGTGTAGTTTTGTTGGGCCTCATTTAACGTTCTAGAAGCATAATAAATGGCATGAGGTATCTTCCCCACACGCTTCCCAAGCACCGCACCAACCGCATAGTCACTTGCATCACACATAAGCTCAAAAAGCTTGCTCCAATCCGGTGGTTTAATGAGAGGGGCTGAAATCAAAAGTTCTTTCAAACGATTGAATGCCGCCACACACTTTTCATCAAAGTTAAAAACCACATCTTTTTGCAATAAGTTACAAAGTGGTGATGCTATCTTGGAAAAGTCCTTGATGAATCTACGATAAAAACCTGCATGACCAAGAAAAGAACGTATCTCCCTCACCGTAGTGGGAGGGGTTAAAGCACGAATAAGGTCTATCTTAGATTTATCGACTTCCAAGACTTTAGAAGATATTATATGGCCTAAAACTATGCCATGAGTTACCATGAAATATCACTTCTCCCAATTCAGCACAAGGTTTGTTTTAACACATCGTTCAAGGATTAGAGACAAGTTGTTCAAGCAAAGGTCAAATGAATCACAAAAGACACTAAAGTCATCCATAAACACTTCGATTATGTTTTCAACATATTCTGAAAAGATACTTACCATACACCTTTGAAAGGTAGCCAGAGCATTGCACAAGCCAAAAGGCATCCTTCTATAAGCAAAAGTACCGAAAGGACAAGTGAAAGTGGTTTTCTCTTGGTCCTCCGGAGCTATCACAATCTGATTTTAACCTGAATAGCCATCAAGGAAACAATAGTAAGAGTGTCCAGCTAAACGTTCAAGCATTTGATCAATAAATGGTAATGGAAAGTGATCTTTTGTAGTAGTGGCATTCAATTTTCTATAATCAATACAAACCCTCCAACCGGTTTGCACACGAGTTGGGACAAGTTCGTTCTTATCATTTTCCACCACCGTCACACCTGATTTATTTGGTACCACTTGTACCGGGCTTACCCACTTGCTATCGGATATGGGATATGGGATAGATAACACCCACATCCAAAAGCTTGAGTATCTCCTTTTTCACAACTTCCATCATGGGAGGGTTCAAACGACGTTGCGCTTCCCTTGTAGGCTTTGTATCATCTTCCAAACGGATCTTGTGCATACAAACGGCAGGGCTTATACCCTTGATATCGGCAATTGTCCATCCTATGGCCATCTTGTACGTCCTTAGCACCCTTAGAAGTTTCTTCTCCTGTAATTCACTAAGCTCATTAGAAATAATCACGGGTAAATCTTCCTTGTCACCCAAGTACAAGTACTTTAAGTGACTTGGAAGAGGTTTCAATTCTAAGCTTGGAGATTTAACAATAGATGGAACAAGTTTTTCATCACTACAAGGTAAAGAAGCATATGAAATATTTTTTAAGTGCAGATTTTTCCGGTAATGAGTCAAGAGCATCAATGGTTTCTTTAATCTCAATACCATACTCCAAACCATCATCAATGGGTGTAGTGAGCACGGTTTCCAAAGTATCAACACCATTCAACTCAAAAATTTGTTGCGCCAATATGTCCATCACATCAATGGAGAAACAAGAGTGGACATCACTAGGATATCTCATCGTCTCTAAAATGTTGAAACGTATTATTTCTCCATCGAATTCCATAGTCAGCGTTCCCTTGTCAACATCAATAATGGTTTTTTCCGTTTTCATGAAGGGACGCCCAAGTAGCAATGGAAGAGACGAGTCCGGTGAACCTTCATCCATCTCTAACACGTAAAAGTCAGCTGGAAATACTAGTTGGTTAACCTGCACAAGAACATCCTCAACAATACCCATTGGGTAGACATTAGAGCGATCGGCTAATTGCAACACAATTCCAGCCTTTTTAAGAGGACCTAAATCAAGTGAGTTATACATAGATGCAGGCATAACATTAACGGATGCACCTAAGTCCAACATAGCTTTGTTAAATGTGGTGTTACCAATTTTGACTGGAATGTCAAAGCTACAGGGATCCTTGCATTTCAGTGGGAGTTTGTGTTGTAAGATTGCCAAAGCATTCTCCCCCACACTTAGCACTTCATTACCTTTGAGCCTTTGTTTATTGGTACACAAGTCCTTCAACACCTTTGCATACTTTGTAACTTGCTTGATAGCATCTATGAGTGGTATGTTCACATGGATCTTCTTGAGAATGTCTAAAATCTCCTTTTCTAGTTGCGCCTTCTTGGAATTTGAAAATCTGCGAGGGAAAGGTAAAGGAGGAACATAAGTAGAAACCGGAGTTTTAGAGTTAGGAATAGGTACCTCAGAATTTTGGGGAGAATCCTCATTCTTCTCCTCAAAAACAGGTTCCTTTAGAGCTTCCTCTTTGCTCGAATCAGTAACTTCGGGTTGCACAAGTTGTGTACCACTTCTCAACGTAATTGCATTGGCACCCTCTTTTGGGTTGATAGGTTGAGAAGGGAGTTTCCCACCATTTTGTGCCTTTAACTGGTTAAAATCAATAGCCATAGAACCAACTTGGGTTTGCAACTCCTTAACCGTATTCTCCGTTCTTTGCATAAAAGATTTCAGCAACTCTTCCATACTACCCCTGATTTTGAGGTTGTTGTTGTTGTTGTTGATGAAATTGTTGTCGCGGCTGGAATTGTTGTTGTTGTGGTTGAAACCCACTCGGATGGTTGAAATTAGGTTGTTGAACCGCTCCTTGCTTGTTCGCATAGCTAAAATTGGGGTGATCTCTCCATCCCGGATTGTAAGTGTTTGAATATGGATCATACCGTCTTTGCTGATTTGGAAAGATCACGTTAGCTTGTTCATTGGCGTCTTCATACCCTTGAGGAGAACTTGGTATCACCGCGGCTGCAACTTGTTACATCATTGCTGTCATGTTACCCATTTGTTTACGAAGTTCCTCGACCTCGATCACTTCATTTACTCTCCTAAGAAGCACATCTGAACCACGACTCAAGAATTGTTGGGAGTTTTCTGCCATGTTTTCAATCTCTAGCTTGTGCCACCGTCTTGTTCACTAGTGCACCACCACCGGCAGCATCAAGAAGATTCCTATCACTTGTTTGGAGTCCTTCATAGAAGTATTGGATTATCATAGCGTCACTGAATTGGTGGTGAGGACATCTTGCCACCAATCTCTTGTATCGTTCCCAACATTCATATAAAGATTCTCCCACATTTTGCTTCATCCCACAAATCTCCTTGCGAATTTGAGTAGCCTTTCATGCTGGAAAATATCTCTCTAAAAAGAGTTTCTTCAACCCATTCCATGTTGTGACACTTCCGGAAGGCAAGTAATACGACCAATCCTTAGCACTATCCGCCAAAGAGAATCGGAAAACTTTCAACATTGCACCATCCGCATCAGTATCCGCTGGAAGCATGGCCATGACAATGGTGTGGAAGTTCATAAGATGCTTGTTTGGGTCTTCATTCACCATGCCATGGAACTTTGGTAATTCTATAAGCAACCTCGGCTTGATCTCTAAAGTAGAGTATGTTTGAATACACCCCTATTGTGTATCAAGCCTATGAGAAGCCAAGTCCTTGAGTGAACGATTTGGATCACCCATTGCTTCTTATTCTTCTTCTTCAAAAGGTGGTTCTTGTTCACCCGGAATCTCTTGTTCTAAAACTTCTTCTTCTTGCTGGAAAGTCCCTTCTTCTACTTCCAACTCTTGTTCTTTCGTTGTGTCTTGACTTGGTTGGAGTATTGTGCCTCTTCGAGTAGCTATCCCGCACCTTGGATAATTCCAATCTTTAGAAGCCAGGGATTAGGTACTTGAAAACAATTCTCGCAAACAAGTGAGAAACAAAAGACAAGAAACAAAAAGCAAAGATATAAGCAAAAACAAAAATAAGAAACTAAAAACTTAATAACTAGCCGTATGCCTCCCCGGCAACGGCGCCAAAATTTGATCGCTGTCGTATGCATCAAAAATAATTTCACTTTCCTAAAGTATATGATAAGAAAGAGTTCGTTTCCACAGAGAGGCAATTGTAGTTATTATGTATTCAATTTCTTAAAGTAACCAATTGGGGGGATTTCTGACTTTTATGTAAGCAATAAAAGTAAATCAAAAACAAAGTAAATTGTAGAAAGTAATCAATAGAGAAAGATATGGGTCAAGGAATTCGTATTCAATCTTAAACATGTGCTTGCATATATGATTAGAATTACAATTTAATTTCTTTATCATCAAATGATACGTGTTGATCTCTGTACCTTGGTAACTATTACTATAAAGGCGAAATTCAGAATAATAATAGACGAGAAACTTAGAAAACGGAACACAAGTAATAATTCGAAGAAAATATATTCTCTTAGATTATGAACAAGAAAACGATTAAAATTCTCTCTTTGTTACGCTCACAATCTTCTCTAAACAGTGGATTAACCTTAAACTGTTTTCTAAGCTTGCACAAGTATTGTCGTAAGCTTTCTCTAGGTTTTCTGTGCCTAGTATCCGTAAGTGCTTCAATAACAAGAACACACTAACTAGATGTGTTTAGTTATGAGCTAAACATCTCTATTTATAGGCTTGGTTTGGTTTCCTAAACCTCTTAGAAATCTATTTCCTTTTGTAGGACTAATTCCTTTTCTAGGTATATTACCTAAACTAAGAATACTGCTCAAAACAATACTCCTTCCTAAACTAGGAATTTATCCTAAACAAGGAATCCTTCCTAATGTAGCATTATATCCTCAATTCGTCTTGAGGATCACTAGTTCCCAGGGAAAGGAAGATACACATGTATCATGCGCCCCCCCTTATGAACTTGAACTCCTGTGAAAGTTATATTTGTAGGTTAGGGAACTCGTGAGTTCCTTTTACCCTGCTGAACCATCTCTCCTTGTCGGGAACTTGACCTTGACATCTACTTAGGAAAGTATCATTCTCTTCCTGGCGTGTCTCTGTCGCTCTTCGCTCCATAATGCAATCTTCTTCGAGTGATTCTTCTCTATCAAACCACAAGTCTTCCACATGTGGCAAGATCATCTTGTCATCTCCATCATCATCTAGTAATGATGTTTCAAACATACTTAACCTTCTTAGGCCTTCTTCTTGTTGTTTGGTAATGTATTCCAAACTAACTCTACTTGGCTTCTCGTCAAGAGAAGGATCACAAGGAGAATGAACTTTGTGCTAGCATTCACCAACCGCTTAACCTGAGTGGCCGTAATAAAACTTGCTCCCTCAAGAGGAGAGTCAATAGCTCGTATTACAAAAGCTTTCCCATCTTTGGTAAAGGTATACTTCTGCTCCCTCCTATGTAAAACCGCATCTCGATCCCACAAGTAAGGACTACCAAGTACAACTTGACAAACATCCAATGGAACCACGTCGCATGTAACCTCGTCAATGTATGACTCATCAAAAGCAAACTTGAACGTGCACTGTTATGCAACCTGTAGCCCACCTTCCTTTTGAAGCCACCCTAAAGGATAGGGTTCGGATGTTTGAAAGTCGTCAAACCCAACTTCTATACCAAAGAATGTGAAAGTAAATTCTTCTGACTTCCCGGGTCAATAACAGCATCTATTAGTGTTGTCTTAACCTGCATCTTAACCGTGAAGAGTCATTACCTAGGATGGTCCTCCATAAGTTCTTCTACGCCTCCTGCCATTAGATAGAGCTTTTGATTAGATTCTGTTAGTCCTTTGACTTCTTTTGGAACTTGTGCGACTAGTGTTGCCATCATGGCTTCTTTCTTCTGCAACCCTTTTGGTTTTAGATTATGATACTTTATCCAACACTTGTCAACAACATGCCCTGTTTGTTTGCAATGAGTGAAAACTAAACCAACTTTGTCACTTGACTTCCCTTCTTCTTTGCTTCTTTCATCTCCTTTAGCGACGAAACTTCCAGACTTTCCCTTAATGTTTCCCTCGACATCGGTTTTCTTCAGCCTGCCTTCAATGGCATTAGCTTTTATACTTGCTTTGGAGATTGTATCCACCGAAAACATCTTCAACTCCTTCCGTATATACTCATGGAACCCGGAAATATATTTCATGTAGATAACATAATCTCCCAAGTCTAAGTCCAAAATCATAGCTTGATTCTGAAATTCCGAAGTATATTCTTGTACGGTTTGGTTATAAGTCTGTTTCAAGTTGTACCACTTGAACCATCTCAACTCAAGGTAGCCAACCGGATAAAACTGTTTCCTTACAACTGCCTTGAATCTTTTCCACGACAATACTCTTTTACCTAGGTTTTGTCTTTGATAAGCCTTCCACCAGCTTAGAGCATGCTTTTGTAGCTTCAATGCCGCGAAAGCTATCTTTTCATTTGAACCATATTCAAAGAAAGAGAAATGCGTCTCTAGACGTTCAATCCAATCATCCAATTTTTCTACATCGACACTCCCATCGTAAAGTGGAATATCAACTGGAAAATCAATTTTCAGATTCTTACCATGAGGTTTAGTTGATGTAGAACTTTTAAGAAACTCACTTTTCTTCTTTTCTTCATCCTCATCTTCTTCTTCTTCTTCTTCCGAATCATCTTTTTCCGAAGCTTCAGGTGAAGGTGTAACCTTTTTCTTTGTCTTCTTCTTAGGTGTATGAGAATGAATACATTCACTCAATTCCTGAAGGGTAACTTGAATAGACTTCATGTCTGTTTGCAACGTAGCCACCTTTTCTTCCATAGTTTGTGGTTCGCCTTCCTTAGGATCATCATCTGACTTTGTCATCCTTGATCCCCTTATTTTCTTAACGTCTTCCAACTTCTCGAGTACCTCACCAAGCTTTATGTAGAGAGATCTAGTGAAAACCATAAACCACAGGGATTTACCCTAAAAACTAACCTTGCTCGTGATGCCAACTTGATACGTGTTGATCTCTGTACCTTGGTAACTATTACTATAAAAGCGGAATTCAAAACAATAATAGACGAGAAACTTAGAAAATGGAACACAAGTAATAATTCAAAGAAAATATCTTCTCTTAGATTATGAAAAAGAAAACGATTACAATTCTCTTTTTGTTGCGCTCATAATCTTCTCTAAACAGTGGATTAACCTTAATTCTAAGCTTGCACAAGTATTGTCGTAAGCTTTCTCTAGGTTTTCTGTGCCTAGTATCCGTAGGTGCGTCAATAACAAGAACACACTAACTAGATGTGTTTAGTTATGAGCTAAACATCTCTATTTATAGGCTTGGTTTGGTTTCCCAAGCCTCTTAGGAATCTATTTCCTTTTGTAGGACTAATTCCTTTTCTAGGTATATTACCTAAACTAAGAATACTGCTCAAAACAATACTCCTTCCTAAACTAGGAATTTATCCTAAACAAGGAATCCTTCCTAATGTAGCATTCTATCCTCAATTCGTCTTGAGGATCACTAGTTCCCAGGGAAAGGAAGATACACATGTATCATCAAAAGCCTAGAGTATCAAGAGAGCAAGATAATCTATTAATTTCCTAAGTTCATCAACACACACATTAGAGATGCGTATGTGAATTCTACCTAAATAATAACCTAACGCCTTGCGCTAATTAAGTTCAATTCCTAGGAGCATTAAGTTTCAGAAATAGGCTAATCAATGCAATTGTACATTGCGCATAACAATTCGGACAATGGTCAAACTCTACATATGATTACGAGAGTGTATCACTACAAACCGTAAACATATCAAGCTACTTGTATTCAGGGTTATCGCTCGATGAAAAACCCTAAAATAGCTATGGACAAGGGTGCAAGTTCAATTAATTGGCCACTTAACTAAGCAAGCATCTAATCCTATCACAATACATCAATCATTTGATCATAAAAACAGTAGATATTTGAACGATAATCAAGAGAGAAAACTAATGCATTAATCAAGCACAAGTTTTAGAAATAGGACTACATCCTTAACCAATAATATAGAATTTAGCTACTCATATCTATGGAGTTCATCACAAAGAATATTAATTGAATAAAGAGGATGAAACAAAAGCAAACCCTAGTAGCGTAAACAAAAGCGGCTCTCTCCTTAGCTCCAAGAATAAAACGTGATCCAAGTTGTAAAAGTCTTTCTTTTATATTCCTTTTCTTTCCAAAATTAGGTCTAGTCTTCAAAGTCCATTAGATGAAAATCCACCAAGCCCATATGAGAGAAAACCCATGTAGAAAATATGCCCCAAAAATTGTCGCAGGAAAACTGGTGACATGCCGGAAGTTGGTCGGAAAATTAGCTCAGGTGACCGGCAAAGTCCACCCTGGTCACCTGTTAAATCCCCAGTCAACTGAGTTAACTCGGGTCAAGCACCGAGTCAGATCGAATCGGCTGAGTCAAGTCAGAGTCAGCTATTCAGGTAACCTAACTAGGCTGACTTATCTGACTTTCCATAGCTTAAGCCATTTTGCACAGGCAGTACTCGATGTTGCGCCATCATAATGCATTATTCATTTCAATCCCAACCATAATGGCCTACACACTTCTCTGTCACTTCCACAAATCAGCTGCATTTGCACTACAACCTGCAGTGCCTCAAGTCCTTCAGCTTCAACCCAAATTCAACAGTACCACTACCACCTGTAACAACAGCAGCTGCACCATTTTTTCTCTCGAACTCAACACTACTACCCAGTGCAATTGACTGCAATCTCTCCTGTGACTTCAAACACCTGCTCAAGCTCACAACTGCAACATACCAGTGCCAGACTCATGTGCACATCCACCATTCAAAACCATTATAGATTCCAACCCTTCTTACAGCTTTAAGTCATTTTATCTCAGCTTCAATCCCTGCAAATCCTTCTCAGCATCATTGCTTCTCATCAAATTCGGTACCACCATATTCGATCATCTGCAGGTACCCATTCTCATCAGGCTCTTATTACAACACATCTTTAGATCTCTTCAAAACCCATTATTTCATGTTCAACATCAAGAGCAACATAGCTGTATTTGCAACTGCACCCTACCAGAGACAGCCTAGCCATTCATCTAATCATGTAATTTCAGTTCAAATCCAATCCAGAACTCACACATACTATGTATCATTAGAACCATCACTTGCAATTTCACCTACACGACTAACTCCATATGAGATGCAACCTCAGGCTGTTGCAAAGGCCAACAAACTCAACCTTCTTCACATTTCAGCTCAGGGCAACAGTACCACTAGGCCAAGCAGTAATTTTAGTACCAACATCAACTTTTAATCCCAGTGTGTTGCTCTCCCATTCTCTGCCTTGTAGCATCACCACCTGCAACTCCTTTCGAGCACATCCACCAGTACCACTACCACCTTCCATACATGCCTGCACTGTCTCCATTATCAGCTGCTCCATTGCACATATGCTGTTTCATACACAACCAACAACAGAAACTCGTCTTCACAGCACTGAAACTCCTATCAATTTGTTCTTGTCCATTTGAGCAGCAACCAATTCAGTTTCTCCATAGAGCGTGGCTTCAAATCCCTGTCCTAGCATTCATCTATTGTATACACACTCTGCAACACCCATTCATGTAGCTTCACAATTGCAATTTCTCTTCTTTTCTTCAATTTGATGGCCGCTTCACAGCAAACACCACATTTCTCTGTCTCAACCCACAGCCTCAATCAATGTCTCTCTTTTACCACCAGAGCCATTTCCTGCAGCGGCTACTTGCAATAAATAACAACAACACCAGCTTCGACCACTTTGCAACACTCTCATCTACATCACTCCATTTCAGCTTTCCCTGCAATCCATTTACCCATTCTACACTCTCTCTTCTCAGGTTTCTTGCTCCAACTCCTCTTACTGCAAAACTGAGTTCATACACATACACACACCATTGCGATATCACAGCAAAAAACCATCAATTCCTCCCTGTCTGTGTAATTCATTTCCTGCTCAAAACAAACATCAGTAGCAGCAACATCTAGCTCTCTTTCTTGACGGCAAACCCATTTCATAATCCAACTTCAATTCAAGGGAGATAACAAACCCTTCTTCGATTCCACAGCAACCATTAGATCTATCAATTAATCCACCTTCTTCACTGATTCGAACAACAACAATACTCTCATCTCTGATAGACAACATCATCTTCTTCTTCACTCGAACCCATACATCCATTAGCTTCAATTACAGCAAAACCCCAAATTCTAATCTCAGATTCAATTACTCCTCTCTCTCGATTCAGTTCTTGATCTCCTCTCACCGAGCTTCATTGATTCTTCCATATCATCTCAATATTTCATTAATTCTTCACTAATCCAGAGCAGCAACAGATCCCAATTTCTCTCGAGATCAACAGTAGTCACAGCTGCTTCTCTTTCTCAACTTCTGGTGTGTAAGAATGAGAGAAAACTCTTACGATTTTAGGGTTAAAGAGGTTGGATTGGATAATGACACCCCCTCCTAAGAGCCACACCGGATTGGGTGTTTTTAACATATGGTTATGCCTTAACCTTAGCTAGATGTCTCTAGTATTCTTTCAAAAGAGAGTTGCCCCTTAACCTTTTGGCTCAGCTCCCAATAGTGTTTGCCTGTAAAATGACAGTTGTGCCCTTCTTTCTCAATTTCATAAGAAACAATAATTGAGCGATTTATTTCTCTGAATTTTAGGGTGGTGTAGTAATGGGAATTACTCAAGGCACCCTTTCTTTGGATACGGCCTACTGTGTCCATACATGGCTTGTTGGTTTCAGAAAACCGATAGGCCACAACCTAATTCTCAGTTCAATTGTCAGTTCCGAGGAACCGACAGTTCATTCTTCACCTCCTTTTCGCGTGCCTTAGTCTGGTTCCAAGTATCACTCGCTAGTGAATTGATCTTATTGCCCTTTTCGTTCCAAATGGACTTTTCGTCTTCTTTTGCTCTAAATGACTCCAAAGTACCTGATTAGCTTAAAAGTAATCATAAGATACATAATTTACAAGAAAACTCGCAAAGAAAGCATAAACAATAGATAAATATCACGCTGTTTAGAACACCTATCAATAGTCTCTCTAGATAGTCAGGGAACAGCGAGTGTCGCCGACATCCTGAAGGCGTTAAGCCCTCTCAACAAACAATTATGTAGGAGGACCGCCCAATGGTTCTTCTATGTAGAGGGGGGTCTCTCTATGTAGTCAGGGAACAGCGAGTATCGCCGACGTCCTGAAGGCGTTAATCCCTCTCAACAAACAATTATGTAGGGGGACCGCCCAATCATGTTATTATATATAGAAGGCATGATGAAATGCGCAGCATCGAACGCTCAGCTAGTGGGAGGCCTTTCGAGAAACATATTCATCATGGCTCTGAGAGGAACTCGATCAGAGCTCGTGAAACGATTCACGGATCGTAAAATATGAATCGTCACATGCGTTCCTGAAGTCGGGTCAAAGACATGCAATATCATGATTTTACGATTTTGACCTTTGTCGAAAATCCACCATCAACATTAAGTCCCCTGCTTAGTGAGGGACAATCATGTTCCGCAATAAGCATTAGATGGTGATTTTCCATTCGACGAGATAAGCAGTTGAACTCGGTCGTACAAAGGCATTTTCAGAATCCCCGATTTGATTCAATGGTGTCATGTACGAGCAAATGCCCAGGTACGGACCCTGACAGTATGATAGAGTGTCATCTCACGAGCACGGGAAGATGGAGCACTGCTGATTTGGACGACCGGAGGTCCAGTTTTGGTCAATTTAGCGTTTTTGGGCCGGGCTCAAAAGGAAAATCCTTGTTTTAGGAACGGATGTTTGTTCGCTAGTTTAAGCAACAAACAATGATCCCTAACAAACAATGATCACAAAATGGAATAAACTCTCGTTTCAAAGTTGGATGCTCGGACGAGAGAAAAAGTTTTTTTTTTTTTTAATAGACGTGCATCTGTTAGTAATAAATTTTTTGTTTATGAGCTTTCATGAATTTTTTTTATTTTCGATATGTGAGCTTTCATAAATTTTTTGAAAATATGCTCTCTTTTCAAAGACGGATGCTCGGGAGAGGGAGAAAAAATATATATACATATATTTTCAAAGTTACGTGAGTTTCACGTTAAAATATATATTTTTTGTAAAATCAATGTTTTGATTTTGAACTAATGTTGAAAGTAGGCAATTATTCACGGTGAAATAATGTTTGTATGTGAGTTTTCACAATTGTAGAATGGACGTCTGTCCAATTTTTGAAAAACCAGTGAATGTTCATACAGTGAAAATTTTTGTGAAATCAAACTTTGATTTTCAGCAATTGCTAGAAGTAAACCATTTTTTGATAAAATATTGTTTGTATGGATTTTGTGATCAGATAGTGTATGCACAAAAACCAATGAGTGTTCACTCGGTGGGACTCGCTCACACGGTGAAAATTTTGTGGATTGCTCACATGAAAATCAAGTTATGATTTTGAATAAAATTTTTGCTCGTGTTTGCAGGTTCGAGGAGGCGAGCAAATTTTGAAGTATTAACTCTTGTATCACAATCACTGTTAGTGGAATCGTAAACAGGTAAGAGTTGAAAGTTACCATTTTTGTAGACGCTGTTGTGAGCACCTTTATTCCATGATTCATTATTTTGTTGAATCATGCGCTTTGTATGAACGATGTACTGAAGTAGAAATGTTATGCATCTGTCACAGCCACTTTGCAAGAATGAATGACTCCCATGATGACACTTCCAAAGATGGTGTTTCCAGAGATGACATCTCTACGGATGCAACTTTAATAAATGGTACTTCTGGGACCTCTGAGTGATGGTGAGAGATCCTTCATACTGAGTTGTACTCCTGGTTATTTCATTAACTTTATCACAGGATGATCGTGTAGTGAGATCCCGGATCAATTTAGATTTCACGGCGATGGAAGAAAGTCTTCGGGGCAGAGAACCCAGAAGTAAGGACTACAGGATGTTAGTAAATGACGTGCAGTTCCCAGCCGTTTCTTTAGTGAGTTGTTGATGTTTCCTCCTTCATGACTTTTCTTATCCATACAATTAGGATCACAAACAAATGTTTGTTAATCTCAGAATTTTTCTCCATTGGTCATTAATGGTCTTCATCTTGCTCCTGGATAAACAATTCAGGAATCCAGCACCGATGAGGGAGTTGATGTAAGTATCTCTTTTCGTGCAAGCGATCATGGCATCTCCTTGAATGAAGTAATAATAATTGTTGTTGATGTATCCAGGAGGAGATTATCGCGGATAAACAACATATTGATGAAGCACATTCTTCCTTGGAAAATGAGGAGACAAAGAATCTTCAAAACCCGGAACTGAATGGAGGTAGTAATGTCACTAACGGTGACTTCAACAATATTAGCCCTTTGAACGGCTTAGAGACTCCTCAAGTAAGTATTCCTCCTGTAATTTCTTCATAGAAGTATGAAACTGCTGACTTGTGAATGAATGAATGAGAATCCATACGAATATATGAGAAATTTTGCCGAAATACGTCACCAGAAGAAAAATCCAGACTTCAGTCTTTCAGTAAAAACGTTGTAGAATCTTCGTCCGATGTTGGATTTTCGCGATCTACCCATGTTTTCTCATGCCCAGGAAATTTCCAAGCTTTGTGTAAGAAGCTTTTTGAGTTTTGAGCATTTTTAGGGTCCGAAATAGGCGAAACAGTAAACATCCAGGAGATTTCCAGAAATTTTTCAGCTGGCATGTAGTCCAATGTTTTGGCCACATCTCTTTGCTCGTTTATCCAATTGCTGTGAATTTTTGATATGTTGTAGAGGACATCTATACAAAGAGAATGACATATTACTAAACCTTATATTCCTTACCAATTGCTCCCAGATAGTCACTTTGTACAGGGCAGTGTAAAATCACTTCAGACAGTCTTGTTGTAAAACGTCTTTTTGTGTCTTTAGACCATTTGCTTGTGTCTTGAACGCTTGATGGGGGATTTCAATGCCATTTATTAATTTTCAATCTGAACCCCTTGATTGATACATGAGCATGGTGCTTGCAGTGCCATCTTGTTTCTGTCGGTCGTAGAAACATCACTTCTGAAACCCTGGTCACATGGCCATAACTGAGGTTGCTCTCAAGAGGGGATGATGTAATGACCATGGTTGCATGTTTCGGTGGTAGAATTCCTTTTTATGATGAATGATTAGCATAGGAGAGTCCGGTGCCACGGGTCTTGGATTGTGAAACTGATCGTCATGATCAGTGGACCGTCAGTCCCCAGTGTTTTGTTAAGTCTCTCCCTTTCGTTTTCCCTTCTTCTGGCAGGACCTAGATAGAGGACCCAAGTAAAAAAGCATGATGTAAAGACCTAGGTGGTCGAAGTTGGAGGTACCTTGATGAAGGACTTAGTGGAAGGGCCTGGTGGACATCGATCGATTGTGGAGGTTATGAATCCCGTCTAAGAGTTGTTGCTTGCATGTTGTATGCTCTAGAAGCTGTAGGAACCTCATACGACGTTGAAATTCGGTGATTGACCCCAACTTTTAAATCTAAGAGACTGAGTTATCATATGAGAAAAGATTTGCTCCATTTGGAGTTTTGTAGGCCAGTCAATGACGCATGCACATTCATATATTCCCGTGCAAATTTTCAGATTCCATAGACCTGACGGTAAATGGCATATGTTTCAGCTTGAATGTCCGATGGATGTGCCATTTTGGTATGTTGTATCAGAGACATAGACGAACATCTTTTGTTGAGGAAGCATCGTCCCATTCCTTACCCATTGGTACGTTTTTGTAAACCCATGGGCTGAAGTATGTTGTATCTCATTTATAGAGGTGATGAGAACATCTTGTAGAAGACTTGGGATTGTGCCCGCCCGTCGTGCAAGCTTCGGAAATACTTTCATGTGAACATATTTCATGTGTACACACCTTGATATGAATCATTAGTGCTTGTAGAAGTCCGAGAAATACTTCAGAGAATGGTTAATTGATGAAGCCCTGTCATGAGGGTGTTGCTCTTGAGATCGTTGTTGATGCTGAGATCACGATTGAATTTTCTCCATAAATTCTTGTTGATGTTGAGACCATGGAAGGATTTCCACCAGATATCCTTGTTGATGTCGATACTATGGTCAGAGTTGCTCCAGAGATCGAAAATGCTAGAACCATGATTATCGACATAGTCGTTGCTCCTCCATCCAGTGAGCCTTTACATTCACGAACTAGTTGGTGGGTTGAGAATCCCTAAGATGAAGGTGTATTGGGAGTTCAACCCAAATTCTCCTGAAGCAAAAGTATGACTTCGTGAATTGGCTTCGTGGAGAAAAGCTATAAAAGGGAGGTTTTCTACAACACATGAGGTGAATCGACGTTCTTTGCGGCTATATTAGGGTTTTCAATACTAAAAGTTGTTTACAATATCGGCGATCTTCATTCGGATGTGATGGGTGAGGAGAGGAAGTTCCTAAGTCGTGCGCACAATATCGATCTTCATTCTCGGATGTGATGGGTGAGGAGGGGTTTGTGATGTAGAGAGGTACTGTTCGACGACGTTTCATGGAATCACATCAGGTTGCAATGACTTGTGGATAACATTTATTGAAATATATTGAATTGATCTTTCCAATATGATCAAGCCCTCGGTGATTCTTTATTCCCTTATTCACTTAGCAGAGTTGAAGGAGTTTGTAGCATCCCTTGATGAATGATGTTGCATCTGCTTCAGAAGTCTTATCATGGGATAGTGAAGACATATCGATTGTAGTTCAGTTACACTTTGATCGTCTTGGTGTTGAATCATCGTCGAGATATTTGTGCTGAAGCCAGAGGCACTATTATCGAAGGTGTACTCTTTGATTGGGAGTACAATTTGAAGGCTTCTTAGATGCTTGAGCATTGAAGTGTCATTTCCCTTGAGCGTCGAATGTCTTAGGTTTGATCGTCTCGGCCCTGAGTAACTTCTATTGATTCAGCATCATTTCGTTGCGGTAGTGGGATTCAACACTTGTGCAGACATCAGAGCTTTCTGATTTTGTGGCACACATGGACACTTCTGCAAGGCTATGTATAAATGCCCAAATTATTCTTTGCCATGCTTGAACATCATCTCAGTAATGAATGTCTCAGTGAGATGCTCGATTCGGAGAAATGTCAGATTCAACCACTTGGTAAAATATTACTGAAGTGAGATTACCCACTTATAGCGTCTTGCAATAGCAGAGATGCTAGCAGAATTGAGTCCCCATGCTAGAATAGCATGTGAGGAAATGAATGACATAGACATGGGAGAAATGAGACTTGTCTGAGTGCAGGACCTTTTGATGAATGTCTATGCATATTTTGCTGGTTCTTGTTTCAACCTCGTCAAAGTTCGAAATTCCTCTAAGTGCTCTGATGATGGAGCGTCCGCCAAATCTTCTGGATCAGAAATTTCTTCGTTGGAGAGATTTGCAACCAAAGACGCTTTGTCAGTAGTCATCTTCTCAGCATGAATCCACGTCCGTCCGAGAATCATGTCGTGTCTGGGATCTTCCCTGATTATGTGAAACTTGGTTTCCGTCCAGGTTGAGCCAACTTTCATTTTAAGAGTGATGAAACCGTATGCATCTCCGAGCGTTCCTTCATGGTCTCTGATTGAAATGGGAGCATGAGTATCTTCTTGTCGAGTGATGCCTGCGACTCTGAGGGATTTCAATGGAACAATGTTGATAGCGGTGCCAGCATCGACCAACGTTCTCCCAAATTCGTTTCCTTTGATATGGACTGCGGTAAGCAACCCCATTCGTACATCTCTTTGCATGTGGCTAAGGCTCAGGAAGTATTTTCGGATGTGATTCAGTGTTGTGAGCATGTCCTCCTTTGAGCCTTCGAAAGATAGAAAAATCCACATATATGCTCGATCGAGGATTGAATTGCCTCTTTAAAAAGTTGCTCAGAGAGAGTGAAGGTTTTGATTTGGAGAGGGTCATGTGTACTCCTTCAGTCCCCAGTTGAAGCTCTCCTGGCTAAACCTTCTCTTTGAAGATGCGCTTCAAAACACTGCAATCACTTGTTGGATGATTGATGAACCTATGAAGGCGACAGTTCCTGGGTTCTTCTTCAATGGGCTCTCCCCTGATGAATGGCAATTTGATTGCACCATCTTGAATCCAGACTTCCAGTAACTCGATCACTTCTTCAATGAGAAGAGGGAAGTTTGAGTCTGTTTGATCATTTCCCCATTTGTTGATGATGGGTTGAGGTTTGTGCATGTCAGGAGTGGTTATCTTTTCTTTGCACCTTCGGAGGAGCCTTGGATGTCGCATGTTTGAGCAGAAGATTTCCTTTTGCTTCCTTGAGCAACAACGTTCATGGAAGGTTGGACATTGTACTGTTTGTTGATCAAGCGCCTGGCACTGCCTCGAGCTTCTCGCGGTTCATCGACTTTTGTAGTTCTTGTTTTTTCTATTACAACCGGAGCAATAGTTGATGTTCGCTTGGCTGCTTCATGGAGTTCTGAGAAAGTTTGGAACCAGAGATTTTCCAGCAAGGCTATGTAGACTGGGATAATCCCGTTGATGCATGATTCCACCAAATGTTGTTCAGTGACATTAGGGTCATGACAATCCAAAGCTTCAACTTTGAATCTCTTCACATAGTCGTTCGGATGTTCAATGTTCTTCTGATCCATTCTTCCTAAGTCAGAGAGAGTAATGTGCTCAAAGACGAAGAAGTATTTCCTGTAGAAGGCATTAACCATTTCTCCCAACTAGCGATGCTCCCAGGTGCAATGTTGTTGTACCAGGTGTATGCTCGGCCTGTAAGCGATTTCGAGAACTCATTCAGACGGACAACATGGTTGTGTTCGTGCTCACCTAGTGCTTCCAGGAATCGAGAGACATGTTCTCGATCATTCCCCGTTTCGTTTTACAGTGTGAACGTTGGAGAAGTGTAGCCCTTTGGGAGAGGAATTCGTTATGTAGGAGCAGGATATGGAGGTTGATGACGATGAACCTATGGTGTCTTATCTTTTCTTCGATCCTCCATAAAGCGTTCCAGGTCTTCACGGGTGATGAAGCCTGTAGGATCCTTTGTTGGCGAGTTATCTGCAGCCTTGTGGACTTCATCATCATCTACTACATGGATCGGAGTGACTTCAGGATCAACAGCCGAAGATGTTTCTTTGGCTTTTCCCTTCTCCTGAGTTTTCTCTGACATCTTGTCAGTGAGAGTTTTGAGACAATTGCACAACTCCTTCTGTGTGTCAGCCATGCTAATTTTATTTTTGGCAAGAGTCTCTTGTACCTTCATGAGATCACCTATGGTAGGTGTATTTTCTCTGATTTCTTCAAGAGACCGGCCGAAGAGGTGATTGTCTCCAATGTTGGTTTGAGGAGGAGGAGTGGTATCACCAGTGTTGTTGTTGGGAGCAGGAGTAGTTTCTGGAGTACCACCAGTGTTGCTAGTGCTAGCGTCGTTTGTGTTGGGATTTGTAACTAACCCAGATCTAAGACCAACCATCTTTGTGAAAGTTTGAGATTGCAACCGAGAGAATAATCTCCCACTGTGTTCGCCAATCTGTTGATGGGGAAAAATGATTTGCTGGTTTTTTAGGGAAGTGAGGAGATGACGGTTCGGGCAAAACTCCTCGACCGAGCAAACTGCTTAAACTCACATAGATGCACTGCACGAGAGTGCTTTGAGTTCGAGAGATCAATCTATAATACTCCGGCCTAAACCAAGTCAATGGACGTTCCAGAATCAATTCGGTCACAAAGAGGGAGATGGGTTGATCTGTAGGAGGGAAGCTGAGAATTGTGGGATCAATGATGATCAAGGATTGTGGATGTGTTGAAGGTTTCTGCAAATATGTGTAAATATGTTTGATCGAAAGGACTTGTGTGTAGACGATTGTTCATATCTCAGTCATCAATTCAGAACTTATTTATATTGTCAGAATAGTAAACACCTTGATCCCAGTAAGTGTGACGGTTTCTTGAGTGAAAGAGTGGGAAAGTGGGAGATCGTGGTGAAATCAGTTCCATGTCATGCGGTACTTGGTTGATCGTCCACCCACTACTTTGCTAACTCCCTCAACCGCTTGCACGACTTACTCATGTTTCTTATCGTGGATGAACACACATGTTTTAGGCCGCCAGACCAAAACCCTAACTTATATCCCCCATGTGACGTGATTGATGTCTTACGAACGTGGAGTCTGCAAAGCAGACGTGTATTTGATTAGTCAGTCGTTGACTTATTAGACGGTGAGTCTAAGTTGTGTTGAATCGAGCTAAAGTGACGAATGCTCAATGATTCATGGATTGAACATGTTAGACCTAAAGTTCTTAGATATTGCTCGTCTGAGCAAATATTGTAAATTCGAGCAACTGAGCAAGTATTGCTCAATTCGACGAATTACTGAATATTGATAGTTGGATCAATATTCAAGCAACTGAGCAAGTATTGCTCAATTTGGCAAATTACTTAATATTGATAGTTGGATCAATATTCGAGCAACTAAGCAAGTATTGCTCAATTTGATAAATTACTGAATATTGACAGTTGGATCATTATTCGAGCAACTGAGAATATTGCTCAATTCGGCAAATTACTGAATATTGATAGTTGGATCAATATTCGAGCAACTGAGCAAGTATTGCTCAATTTGATAAATTACTGAATATTGATAGTTGGATCAATATTCGAGCAACTGAGCAAGTATTGCTCAATTCGACGACTTATTTATGGGTAACGTGACCCAATGTAGATGGTGGATTTTCAACAAAGGCTAAAATCGTAAACCCATAATTATATGTATTCCTGATCCAGCAATCAGATGAATATCGAGGCTCATGTCTCTTATCGAAAGCATGAAATATCATGCTATGAGAATCTCTCGACCGAGAATACTTGTCTCTCAGAGTATAGATATGTAGTCTCTCAGCTGAGGCAACGGCATGTCTCATGAATACTGAGCAACTTCAGTAATTACTTCTATATAGAATCGAAAGATTAGACGGCTCCTAGACAGCTTGCCTGCTAGTGTAGAGCAATAACGTCTTCAGGATGTAACAATGTTTCCCCTGACTATATGAAAGAAATATGACGCTTCAAAAAGCTCATAACACTAGATTCGTGAATAATTAATGCTCCTAGACGATCGTACTAGTATAGAGCCATTAATTAATTATTCTCAAAATCAACAGACTCATTAACTGAATCCCTGGAAAATATTCAATATTTTCAAAATATTTCGTTACTTCAATTTATGGTTCTTCCCAGCAGAATTCCATGGGTTAGTAATAAATATTCAACACATGGGCATCTGATTTACATTCGAGTAAGACCCAACCAAATGGTGTAAATGTATTCGACAAATAATGCATTAACAAACACCTGAATGAACAGACAAGTATTTCAAAATACGACGAGACGATGAACCTATGCAAATAGGAAAGAAAATAATAAAATAATAGTCAAGGCGCTAGGGACTGGCTTACCGACTGCCAACGATCATCATGCCGTGATCAGTCCCACTCCCAAATTCTATATTTTATTATTTTCCTTGATCTCATGAAAATCCTTTCATTTGAACAAATATCCTTCGTTTTGAGGAAACTCCTCAGTTTCATGGTTTTCCTTCACACTGGGAAATAATATAAAATTAGGGAAAATATTGTGGAGCCATGATTATTGGCCAACCGGCCATGCCTTGATCCCGGCCGGCCCCACACCTCATGGTTCCTCATTATTTTATTATTATTTCCCTAATCTTATGAAAACTCCTTAATCTCATGATATTTCCTTGATCCTATGAAAAATAATATAAAATTAGGGAAACCCGTGGGACCGGCCATAGCCACTTGGCCATGCCCTAGCTGGCCCCACACGCCCTATTTTATTATTATTATATTTTCATGTTTCCTTAATCCCATGAAATTCCTTGATTTCATGATGTTTCCTTCAAATTATGAAATTCCTTCAAATTATGGGAAAATACACAAAAATACATAAAATTAAGGAAACTTGTGGGACCTGGCCCAAGCTGGCCGGTCCCACAAACCCCTTATTCTATTATTATTATCATTATTTCCTTGATTTTATGAAATTCCTTGATTTCATGATATTTCCTTCAAATTATGAAAATTCTTTCAAATTATGAAAACTCCTTCAAATCATGAAATAATACATAAAATAAGGGAAAACTCACGGGATCGGTCCCTAGCCGGCCAACCATGCTCAAGCCGGTCCCACACGCCCTTATTTTATTATTATTAATATTTTGTTTCCTTCATCTCATGGAAACTCCTTGATTTCAACAAAAACTCCTTGGTTTTAACAAATTCCTTGGTTTTATCATATTTCCCTAAAATCATGAAAATATTATAAAAATTGGGAAAAACGTGTGGGACCAAGCTCCTCAGCCGGTCGGCCATGCCTTGGCCATGACCAGTCCCACACTTCATGATTCCCTCACTTTTTATTATTTTCCTTCATCTCATGAAAGTTTTGACGGTTTCGTCAAAAAAACCCTGATTTCTTCATATTTTCTCAAATGATTGCTCAAATGCACACCAGAAAATATCAAAATTCTCAGAATTGACATACGGACACTTTGGTGACGTGAGCATGTTACCTTGACTGACCAAGGTTGGACTTTTTGCTTGCAAGAAGCCGGTCCCATGTATTCTCATGATTTGACCTAATTGCACGTATTAGGTCCAAAACTAGTCCAAACAACTTGGAACTTGATGGAACGATCATCAATTGATCCCGTGAACACCCAGGGCCGGTTTCATGACCCCTTGGTCGGTCCATCATCTCTTCATAATTAATTGGGTTTTATCACCTAAGGTTCAGCATTATTTTAATAAATGATTAAACCAGCATTTAATCATCCTTTCATCAACAAATTAACTGATCTTCAGGAGATCTTGATATTTGCTCACGTGAGCATATGGGCACTACGTGGTCAACCCATAATCCCATGTAGCCGGTCCCTCCTTTTCTGTGGTTAATTCTCAATAAACCATCAATAAATCATCAATTGATCAAATTATGGTTTTGAGTCCAAGGTTAATGATTCCAGATTAAAACGCTAATAATTTTACGTTGATCCCGTGATCAAAATTTTATTTATCATACTCGGTTCAATTGCCAGTATTCTGATTTAATATTTTATTTGGTCATGCTACCATAATTCATCAAACGAGCAATATTTGCTCAGATGAGCCATACTTGCTCAAATCAAAGAATATTGGTTCAATTATCAATATTCAACAATTCATCAAATGAGCAATATTTGCTCATGTTAAATTTTTCACACATCATATCTCTGTCTCAACAGACATGTTCAATTCATGAGTCTTAGAACATTTCCAAACCACGTTCGACTCAACAATACAAGGACTCATCGTCCCATGAAGTCATGAAGTCAGCAACTGACTAACTAAATACACGTCTGCCTTGCAGTTCCACAATCACACGAGACATCAATCGTGTCACATGGGGGATATTAACTAGGGTTTTGGTCTGGCGGTCTACGACACGTGTGTTCATACACACGATGAGAATGTGATCAAGTCGTGCAATCAGTTGAAGGAGTTAACAAAGTAGTGGATGGAAAATCAACCAAGTCTCCGCACGTTGAGCAATTGGTTTTAACACGATTTCCACTTCCCCATTCTTTGATTCCATCAACTGTCACACTTCATGAGATCATGGTGTTTTCAATTCCAACAATATAAATAAGTCTCTGAATGATGATTGAAACAAGGAAAATCTCAGGTCAAACAAACAACACGAGATTAATAATCCAATTCTCAACAGAGCAAATTCAATCATTCAGAATTTATCTTATTTTCAGAATACTCAACACACCTACAATCTTCGATCACCATTGATCTCACACATTTCTCCGCTTCCCTTCTACAGACCGACCAATCCTCTCTTGTGACCGAATTTACTCTGGAACGGCCATTGTCTTGGTTTAGGCCGGAGTACTACAGATTGATCTCTCAAATTCAAAGCACTCCCTTCTTGCAGTGCATCTGTGTGAGGTTAAGCATTTCGCTCGGTTCAAGGAGTCTCCTCCGCGGGATCATCTCCTCCATTCCGTAAAAACCAGCGAATCGTTTTTCCCCATCTACAGATTGGCGACCACGGTGGGAGATCATTCTCTCGGTTGCAAATTCACTTATCACAAAGATGGTTGGTCTTAGGTCCGGTTCAGTTACCAACCGGATTCAACACCCGGTTCTAATATTGCAAGCTCTAGCAGTCATCGCTAACACCGATCCTCCGGTGCAACCTGCCACTACCACTCCTCCGGTACAACCTGCCACTACTACTCCTCCAAGCATTGGTGCTCCAGTGATCACCCCTGCAAGCGGCAACGCCGACGCCATCAATAATCCACTCTTTGGTCGGTCTCTCGAAGAAGTCAGATAAAATCCACCTACCATAGGTGATCTCATGAAGGTACAAGAAACTCTTGCCAAAAATCGACCGACATGGTCGCTACTCGGGAAGGAACTATTCAACTATCTCAAGACTCTTACGGACAAGATGTCGAGAAAACTCAAGAGAAAGGAAAAGCTAAAGAAAAACCTTGAGATGCTCGATCCCGAAGTCACTCCAATCCATGTAGTAGATGATGAGGAAGTTCCCAAAGCTACGAGATGATCCGAAAGAATCATCCGGTTTCATCACTCGTGAGGACTCCGGGCGCCTCTTGGAGGATCATGGAAAAGACAAAACGCCTTCGAGCATCGTCACCAACCTCCATACCCCGCAAATACGCAAAGAATTCCTCTCGCCAAAAGGTTACACCTCTCCCACCTTCACGCTTTATGATGGAACAGTAACGCTCGAGAACATGTTTCTCGGTTTACGGGAAGCACCTTGGAGAACATGAGCACAACCATACTTGTCCGTCTGAAGGAATTTCGAAATCTCTGAAGGGTAGAGCATATATCTGGTACAACAACATCGCACCAGGAAGTATCAAAAATTGGGGAGAAATGGTTAATGCTTTCTAAAGGAAATACTTCTTCGTTTCAGAACAAATCACCCTCTCTGATCTCGGAAGGATGTTTCAAAGGAGCAACGAACATCCTAACGATTATGTGAAAAGGTTTAGGGCTCAGGCCTTGGATTTCCATGATCCGAACGTCACAGAGCAACAACTCGTGGACTTATGCATCAATGGAATGATCCCAGTCTATAGAGCTTTATTGGAAAATCTCAGGTTCCAGACTTTCTCAGAACTCCATGAAGCCGCCAAGAGATCAAAGAACTCACCGCACCCGCTCTATTGGAGAGAGCTAAGACCACAAAAGCTGAAGAGCCACGGGAGACCCGATGTAGCAGACGTATAATCAACAAACAATACAACCTCCAACCTTCCAAAAATGCTGTTGCAGAAGGGAGTAAACGAAAAGCCGACCCGCAGCGCAAACATACTTCCTCAACCCCTTCAAAGGCGCAAATGAAGGATGATGTGCAAGTCCCTACTCAACACACGGGAGCTGATACAGAGGCGCCTGACTTCCCCTGTTCCATTGAAGAAGTCATTGAACTTCTAGACGCCTGGATTCAAGACGGCGCGATCAAGCTCCCATATGTCAAGAAAGAACCAACTGAAGAAGCCATGGAAAATCCTCGTTACTGCCGCTTTCATAGGTTTGTAAACCATCCCACGAGTGATTGCAGAACTTTGAAGCGCATATTCAAAGAAAAGGTCGAAACAAACTCAACCTGGGGACTGAAGGGGTACACAGAGATCCTCTCCCTGTCAGAACCTTCACTCCTTCTGAACCACCTGTCAAAGAAGCAGTTCAATCCTTAATTGAACATATCTGCGAATTGCTATACTTATCAAAAGCTCAGAGGGGAGACATGTTCGCTGTACTGAACCACATCGTGTCAGGAAAGCGTTTGTTGATTTGAGAAGCATTCCCTGAGCCGTCCTCAATAACAGATGAAGAAATGTGCCGGGGACCTGGGACTCAAGGGAAACGAGTTCAAACGAGCATTGATTGATGTTGGAACCATTTGTTAATATTATCCCTCCGAAAACTCTCGAGCTGCCGGCATCACACGACAAGAAGCCATTCATGCTCCAAGAATAATCCTGAGATCATGAAGGAACACCCAGAGATGTTTATGGCCACATCACCCTCAAGATGAACATAAACTCAGCCTGGACAGAAACAAAATTCTTCATAATTCGAGAAGATCCAGGATATGATATGATTCTTGGACGAACGTGGATTCATACTAGAAAGACAACACCAGCACCTTTAGTTGCACATCTCTCTATTGAAGAAACCTCCGATTCGGAAGAAGAAAAAGAAGATACTTCACCATTCGAGTATTTGAAGGAGGTCAGAACCCTAGCAGAGCTAACACAAAAACCTGAAGAAGATGCAAATGCTTTCATCAAAAGGTTTCGCACTCAGGCAAGTCTTATTCCTCCTCATGTGTCTATATCATCAGTTTTCAAATATACTTATTTGGTCCGAGGGCTTTACTCTACCAACAACTTAGCAATTGCAAAATGCTATGAATGGATAACCTCGCCCCAATAATATTTCACCAAGTGTTTAAGTTCAGAGCTTCTTCAAACTGAGCATGTCATCAAAAGGTTTATTGCTGAAGACATAGCCAAGCATGATAAACAGTACCTCAAATATTCTCCTCGGCATGAGTGTCCATACATACCACAGCCGTGGAACTCCACTGCACGAAGAATTCCAAACCAGCAGAAAATATTCAGGGCACGAATGATCAAGCCTAACAAATTCCAGGAAGGATATTTGGTTCTCAAAGCAACTAAGCGTAACTCCCATTCTGCAAAGAATTCGAACTGGGAATGACCCTACATGGTCTCTAAGTCTGTCGCCGGTGGATACTACAAGCTGATCAACATGGATAACAAAGAAAGCATGGCCGTGATACATGAGAACTGGCTCAAGGCCTTTGATGTCTAAGGTTTTGGATACTCGAGGTATTGGATGTTCATGGCACGAACACCTAAAATATTTGGCATTTAGAGTTTTCTTTCATTGTGTTTCAATTCCTCCAAAATGTTTGCAATACTTACATTCAGTAATTTAAAAATCCAGCAATTTATCAAAATTCAGTTTGCTTAAAGAAAATCTCTATCAAACCCAAAGAAATCCTCAATCATTTATGTAGGATCATAATATCGCAACGTGCAGGGCTCGCGGGGTTAATAAACAACGACATCGCGAGGCAGTCGCAGACAGATAAAATAAATGACGCGATGAATAACGACACACAAAACGGCAGAAAGATATGGAACCTGGCGAGGGTTAAGAAGTGTCGCGAGAATAAATGATTGTACATCTGCGACACTTCGCGGAACGTTTCCGAAATAAAAGGATAGATTAGCTGTCATCCACTGTGTATTACCCTATATAAAGGGCTAAGTGAGTCTGTTGTAGGGAAGAACTTTTTTGAATAGTTGAGCAAGTCATTAGGAGAGAGAAAGTTTAAGAGTGTCTTACTTGCTAAGTGTAATTCTACTTTTCTGTGTAGACAACTCATGAAATTAATCAATAAACATTCTCAATTATACAACTTTCAATGGACTAATTAACCAAAATATAGTGAGGGGTGTAGTGGGAAAACTCGCTACTACATATGCGCTAGAAACAGGGGACGAGCAAGTGATTGACGAAGAAATTGGAAAGAATTTGGATTAACAGAGAAGAGATTTGGAAAAGATACTCAAGAATTCATTGAAAAGAAAGATGGCTAGAAGAAGAAATGTACAAGAGCAACCGGCGATTGTAAGAAGAAGTGGGAGACTTCTTTGGAGAAAGGAGGAATGAAACGGGAGAATCGTCAAGGATGAATATGAGAAATGACAGAGAAGATCAAAATCAACCACCGATCTCCCGGTAGCAAACGCGGCTGTGGATTATGATAGAGTAAGTGTACATACTTGGAGATCGATTCTGAAGACGAGAGAGAAGGGGAGCAAGAACGGTTGGTGAACAATGGACAAGGAGAGCAAGGGATGAATGGAGAAATGAATCCAGGAAACGAAGAAATGGCAGCGTTAGAAAGATTGAGACAAACAATACACGAAGAGAGACGATTAGAAGCGAGAGGAGCGAGCAAACTTGACAAGACAAAATCATGAATTGAGGATGGAAAATATGAGATTGCAAAGTAGGAGATCTAGAAGTAGCGTGAGATCAAGTTCTAGATCGAAGCAGAAGAAGAAAGAAGGAGAGTTTTACCAACAGAAAATACCTAGGAAGAAACACAAGATCCAAACGCAGAGCATGGCGAGAGAAGAGGGGAAATAGAAGATCGTTATATTCCTCGGCCCGAAAATCTTCAAAATGAGCGAAATAGGGAAAATCAAGAAAACATGCAATTCCAAGGGCCGAATGATCCATTATTGAAGGAAGAATAATTCTACACGGGAGAGAAGAATTGAGAAGAAACCGAGAGATCGAGGATGACATTGAGAGACACTACATAGAACAAGCGCGACTAGCTCGCGAGAGAGAAAGAATAAGAGCGGAAATAGAAAATCAAGAGATGGAAGAAGCAATCCGGCAGAATAACCATGACAACCGCGAAAGAAGGAGGGAACAAAATCGTAACAATAGAAATATCAACGAAGAATATGAGAGGGTGCAGATGATGAGAGCGGAGAAGCAACCAAGAAGAGAGAACAACCGATATAATGGCGTGCGAATTAACGAAAGAGACGAAGAAGAGCACCGCGAGGAAAGAAGAGGAGAAAATAATGAGCAGGAAGGTCAAAATAGGCACGAGCGAAGAAGGAGAGAAGCAGAGCTAAAAAGACCAGTAGAAACAAATTCTGAGGCAAATGAACAAATCTTAAGAGAACTAGCTGAAATGAGAGGATTCTTGAACAATAGAAGGGAAGGAGGAAGGAGACAACTAGACGAAGCCATCGCAGTAAGCCGCGAAGAATCCCTTCACGCTAGAAGGCTGAGATGGGAGGAATACCTCCTAAGTGCAATCTACCCGCATTAACCAACATCTTTGATGGAACAACCCGTGCGATACAACATATTAAGGCTTACATGAGATGTATGTTACAATGGGAGAATCATGATGCCATATTGTGCAAATATTTCGCGTCAAGCTTAATAGGAGAAGCACTAAAATGGTTTGAAGGTCTGCCAAGGAACACAATCACATCATTCAATCATTTACAAGCCACATTCCCGGGAGCATACATAAGTAACAACTCTTCGCGACTGTGTATTGAAGATGTATTCGGGTTGAAACAAAGGATTGGCGAGAGCTTAAGACAATGTGACATGAAGATGGAGGACCATGTGTAGCGAAATGGCGGGGACGGGTTGAGGAGAGATATCTCATACTCTCATTTGTGAATGCTCTCTTCGCGACCAACTTGTTATACATTCAAATTTTTAGAATCAAAAATACAATCACGATGGCGTAATGCGAGAATTACAGGAAGAATATATTGCCTTAGAAGAGAGACAAAATGAAATGAATTCTTACCCGATCGCGAACACAAACTCGAATGCTGCGAACGCAAGTTTGTTACCTCAATTCATAAATACAGTGGCGAGCACTTCGCAAGGACAGCAAGCAAGGAAAGCTGATGAGGGACAGCAGAAGATAGTAGCTATGGGAAGCCATGATCAAGAAGAGTTTGAACGTGAAAGGAACTATTACAACCGTAACAGCAATAATAAGATTCAGAGGCTAGATCATGTGCAAGAAACTTATGGTGGACGAAGGCAAAATAACCGTGAAGGGCAGAGAAATCACAGAACAATATGGGAGCAGATTAAGATGCCTCCACTGAATGCTAGCGTTGAAAAGATCTGGGAAGCTATACTTGTGATGGAAAATGTACCAAAGACCTTGGAACGTTGGAATGGAACCCACCCGGGTGATAGAAGCCATGAGTTTTGTTCTTACCATCGCTTCCATGGGCATCAAACAAACGATTGTAGAAACATAAAGAGAATTATTCTCAGGATGATTGATCAGGGGAAGCTGAATCACTTTCTAAAGGGAGAAGAAACAGGTCAGACATTACCACCACCACCAGAGATGCACAGAACAGTGTCAGCGAAAGGAAAGGAAACATTTGTGATAGAAGTAGGAACAAAAGCTAAGAATTTGAACTGCAACTCTATCGTCCATTCCTATCGCACCATCGAGGATTTTCATGACAACGTGCTCAGTAGAGTCTTCGCGAGAGATGCTAATGATAAGGAAATAATGAGCTCGGCGAGAACGACTTGATTAGAAAAGTGGCATTGAAGACTATTTCTTTCTCTGCAGATGAAGTACCAAAAGGAAGAGAAACACATGATAGCCCGTTGGTTGTGAAACTAGAGATTAACCCGGAAACCTGGTCGATGGAGAAGATGATGAGGCGAAGCTTGTTGGGCGATCAACCGAATTCTAATCGACAGGAAGTTCGGTGAATATTCTCTTCTACCACACTTATAAGACGATGGGAGGAAAAGATGAGGATTTGATCCCTCGACATACAAGATATATGGCTTTAATGGCACCGCAAACAAAACCGAAGGGAGAGGTTCACATGAGAATACCTCTACAAGGATTATCAAGCGATATTTTATTTCGTGTAGTTGATGTGGAATCCCCCGTATAATGCACTAATTGGGAGGCCATGGCTTCATGAAATTTTGGGGGTCGCCTCAACATACCATCAATGCATAAAATTTCCACACCCAAATGGTATTGGTATCATACAAGGAGATTGGAAAGAATCGCAACAATGTCATGAGGTCGATATAGAAAGTGCACAAGAAAGAAATGCCAAAAGAAAGGGTTGGAAGCAACATGTGAAAAATGAACAGAGAAAGGAAAACTGATGGTGGATGCTATAGAAGTAAGGATTGAACATACCTCGCGAGGTGAATATCAAGAGACAGTGAATGTTATGATAATGGAGGAGCAAAATATATGAGGAACAAAAGGCATAAAAAGTGAGTAATCAACAAAAGCAGGAGCTGGAGTAATGATGTGCGAGAATCTCGCAGCTAAGAGTAAAATGAGAATTCGACTAAGAAAGAAAAGTGAAATACAACAAGTGAAATGTAAGGCGTGCGAATACTTCGCAAACAAATATCAGCAAATAATGACACATGAATGATTGAATGATTTAACAAATATAAATGCGCAAAAGAATGGGACGAACCTTTATGGCGTACACCCTAGTTCGCGAATAACATTTCGTAAGAGGCAAATGTAAGACCTAAAGTGCGTCATATAAGGGGTATCTCTCGCCGTGGCTCGGGGAAGGTTACACCGCTCCTCAAGCCTCGAGCCATGAAACTTTGGGGCCCATGAAAGCCTATCAGGAAGAGGTACCTTGGATTCCCAACTATATATGTAGGTTATACTCGGTTGGGCGACCGAGGGTCTCTTCCTAGGAGTCGGTGTATGCTCAAGGCGCCGAGGTACACGGTTGAGCGAGTGCCCGGGATGGATGAACCTACCCTGGCCATTCTTGGCAAGTCTTGGCATGCGTTGCACTCGCCCAAGAAAACTCCACTTAGGGTGCAGTCTCGTAACCATAAACCCTATAGGTATAAGGGATAAGAGAGTCGCGAAAACAATCGGTTGTTGTTAAGACCGGATGGGAGGAGCTAGTCTTGTATGGCCGATGTTTCGCCTCCTTGAAGGGGCAACCGGGAGATGATAAGGGCGGTGCTCTCCATTAGGGGAGTGCCAAAACAGACGCAAATGTCATGAGGCTTTGTTTTCGCAAGGAGACTTAGGCTTGTCATATTTGTGCAATGATCCTGCAGAGGCAATAATACTAACGCGAGGGTAAGGCGAGATCAATGGGTCTTTGCACGAAAGTGTACGGACGTCCTGCGATTTCGTCGCAAGACGGCAATGTCATAGGGCTTTATATTCGCAAGGATATCTAGGCCTGTCATATTGTTGCAACCAAAACATCCTGCAGAGGCAAAAATACTTGAAAAATGATAAGGCAAGATCAATGGGTCTTTACATACAAGTGTAAAGACGTCCTGCGATTTTGTCGCAATGAACGGTGGCAGGGGAGGACCTCTAATTAGGGAGGTCTAACTTGGAAGACCACACAAAATGATAAGGCAAGGTCAATGGGCCTTTGCATGAAAGTGTAGAGGCGACCTGCGACCTTGTCGCAGCAAAAAGAGATAGAATTCTCAATTCATAAAGATATCTGCGACCTCGTCGCGGCTATACATTTCAATAACACTAAAATTATTACCCAACAAAATACATGAGGATAACTAACTTCTTCCATCGAAGATAAATACGAGAGAGGCAAGTATGGGAATGGAAAAGATGGAATATTGTTATTCATCTTCCGATGAAAGAGTTATACATCAATAAAGATAGCCAATTATATTACAAGGAAGAATTGCCAAAAAAGGGGAGTGAAGGTTGAATTGTGGGGAAAATCCAAGAAGCACACTACAATAAAGATACGAAATATCAGATATTAAAAAAGAAAAGAAACAAAAAGAGTTATCTCGGGGTGATTTTTCTCCTTCATCTGATTCTCCAGTTTTATTATTCTCATCGCCAGAATTTTCTTCTTCGCCAGCTTCACTATCAGAAACATCAGAGACAGGTAGATTCTCAGGAACCTTTTCAAGAAGCCAGGGATATGTATGCAGAGGGATGTTCTGGTGTTTACAAACATACTCCATGGCTCCATTGCGAAAACGAACGGCATCATTATTAAAGTTTTTCACTGTCGTTTCAAATTGTTCCTTCAACTTGGAATACTTGTTATTACGGAGGGAGAGACTCTTCGCGAGCTGTTGTTTTTCAGATTCAAGTTCTTCAATTCTCGCTGGAAAATTCCTGGCGAGTTGTTCTTTCTCAGATTCAAGCTCTCTAATTCTAACCCGAAGCCTCTTCTCGCATTCTCGCAAATAAGTAACAACAAGTTAATAATTTACAAGCAATACTACAGAAGTAAGAAGTAGTAAGGTGTAATAAATAACCTTCTCTATCAGATATCATATCTTTAATCAAGGAAGTATGCTCGGCGTGAAGACTAACATCAACACCTAGGTTATTCCTGGCATTATCTAAAACTTTCGCAGCCCGGGCGAATTCATCGTCACTATTTATAACAAGGAGGGAACGAATTTGATCTTCTCGCTCACTAAGCAAGGAATTCTGGCGAAGCAATTCATCCCGTTCAATTTGTAGTTCAAGGAGAGATTTTTGAAATGTTGCTAATGCCTGTGCACCATTGTTAGCAATGCGATCTTTATCATCTATAAGGTCACTAATTTTCTTCCTTAAAATTTTGATTTCTTTATTGGACTCGAGAAACATTCGTTTAAATTGGTTGGCAGACTTAAACCAGATCTATGTTCAATTTCTAAAAAGACGATATTTGGTCCAAGTTCATTTAATGAAAGGGAGTTAATTTTGTTTGATGAACTACTTAAAGAGTTGTTGAGGTGAGCGAGAAGAAGGTTATTATCCATAGGATCAGAAATGTATGGAGAAGAATAGCCTCATCGGAGAGATTATATACATCTGCGAAAGTAATAAGTTAGGTAGCAATAGGCGACCGATTAAATAAAAATAGTAAAAGGAGGTAAAATTTTATACCATAAAGTTGTTGATTAGCGTTTTGAAGAGTGGACACCTTATCCCTTTGGGAGTCAAGTTCGGTATTTAACTTTTGAATCGTCTCGTCTTTATCGCGAGATAACGCAACTTCCGGTCTCCAATTCTCGAATCTTCTTGCTCAATTGTGAATTCTTCTTCTCAAGATTGTTGCGTCTTCTCTCAAGGTCCGAGGCAACTACAAAGGAAGTTCTTCCAACCTATAAAAGAAGATAGAAAAATCATTAAAACATATATATATACTTAAACAATTTAAAGTTAGAAGGGAAGTATGACTGTACACATACAAGAGACCCAAGTGCATTCAAAAGGTCAGGAGACACAACTCTAGAGACTCCATTGAATGAATTATTGCCTTCCAGTAAAGCAGCATTACACACGTTTGCGAGAGCCCCGCAAAGAGAAGCTAGGGGAGCATCTCCCATTCCTTGGAAACAGTCTGAGAAGATGTTGGATAATTGATCCATGGAAGAACCGGTCAATGGAATCTTCTTGGCGAGAGAGGAATTCGATTCATGGTTATCCTCGTCGAGAAGATTCGGAGCTTGAGCCGAGGCGAGAAGAGGATTGGACCTTTCGCTTCTTAGTTAAGGGGGCAGAGGATTTACTCCTGGCGAGCGCAGTTTACCCTTACCTTTAATCTTCGCAAAGAATAGTTTCTTCAACTCCAACCCGCATACGCGTAAAGATAAGAAACAGAGGCAACAATATTGTTTTAAATAAGAAGAAAGGAAGTGATTCTTACTTCACTCGTAAGCGATCGGAGCAATGTCGAGTATCCTCCGACGGATCCTTTTTGTAGCTTCTTCTCAACCTCGGCTATCCGAGAGATTTCACAAACTCAAGCAATTATAGAAAGAAAGTTACGAAAGCCAAATTTGAAGTCGGAAACATACCTCTTTCTTCTTCTCGTGCCATTTGAATTCCTAAGGATGATACCTGCGAGATTCGCAGGAAGAACGTGCGGGCCCGCGATATAAGGACCATTTAAAATCAAGGGTACAAGCCACCATTTCTCATCTTTGGAGTGGCGAGGAGTAGTATTATTACCGAGTGCCAATCAATATCCTGCATGAGCAATTTATCCTCAGAGACATTATCCTTTTTCTTCAGGCGAACGCCCCAGCGAGATTTCGCATTCACCATAGTTATCACCGAGTAATTTTCAAAAAAGTTTTCCACAGTGTATTTTTCAACAGCTATTTCCAAGTCTGCGAATTTGGGATTTCTGACAGAGTTAGAGTATAAAGATCCTTTGCCACACCGCGATTCGCGAACTCAAGCATTAGGCGAATGCAATCGCCACTAACCGATAAATGGCAGAGAGAATTTTTCATGGGCTAAGATTTCATAAAATAGAGGCAACTCTGGATCGTATAAGGGAATGGGAAGTCCCGCGAGAAGCTGACCTAGCGAGACTATAATCCTTTGATCATCACATTGATGATCAGAAAATAACTTTGCGTAAAGAATGGATGAAGGTTCTTGATCGGGGAATGGTCGATAGAGTGAAACCCTTCTCGAAAGCAACTTCGTTGAACTTCATCAAAAGAAGCTTTGTATGCACGACTAATGGCAGCCATTATCAGTATGGGAATGGATGAGAGGTTAAAGGTTAAAATCGATGCTAGAAAAGGACGAAGAGAAGATTTGCAGTAGCAGGAGCGCAAATTGCGGAAGGAGAAAATCAAAGAAGTTGCAGAGAGAAACTAAAGAATGAAAGGGAGGGGAAAAGAAAACTATATATAGGAAAGAAGATCCTCGAGAAAAACGAGGTCATTTAATGCGAGAAGAGACATGAACGGTCACGAATAAACGGTTGGAAGAGACGTGTCGAAAAAGGGCTTTAATGGTTAAAAAGCGTGGTACGGAGTTGAAACAGATAAAGATAAGCGATCGCGGCAAATCAAAAGAATCGCTTTCATGATATTCTTCCCTTCGCAAGAAAAGTATGAGGAGAGACAGGAGATGCAAAACTTCGGAACTTTGCAAAAGAATAGAGGCAAGTACGTACTTTTCAAGTCCAGTATTCTTTCGCTCGTTCCTTCGTCAACAAAGACCAAAGATTACTACAACGACAGATTTTTCCTTAAAAATCGCTCTTCAAGCAATATTCAAGGAAAAGAGGCAAGATGTAGGATCATAATATCGCAACGTGCAGGGCTCGCGGGGTTAATAAACAACGACATCGCGAGGCAGTCGCAGACAGATAAAATAAATGACGCGATGAATAACGACACACAAAACGGCAGAAAGATATGGAACCTGGCGAGGGTTAAGAAGTGTCGCGAGAATAAATGATTGTACATCTGCGACACTTCGCGGAACGTTTCCGAAATAAAAGGATAGATTAGCTGTCATCCACTGTGTATTACCCTATATAAAGGGCTAAGTGAGTCTGTTGTAGGGAAGAACTTTTTTTGAATAGTTGAGCAAGTCATTAGGAGAGAGAAAGTTTAAGAGTGTCTTACTTGCTAAGTGTAATTCTACTTTTCCTGTGTAGACAACTCATGAAATTAATCAATAAACATTCTCAATTATACAACTTTCAATGGACTAATTAACCAAAATATAGTGAGGGGTGTAGTGTGGGAAAACCTGCTACTACAATTTACCGATCCAAAACCGATCAAAACCAAAAAATAAAACCTCACATCTCTCAAAAGTTCAGAAATTCAAGAGATTATGAAAAGAAATTAAAGAAAATCAGCAAAGAAGGACTTTTGCTCCTCTGCATCCTTCAAGACTTGTAATGCTGCTTTCTCCATGTTCAACTCTTCAGTCATCCTAGCAATCTTGTCTTCCTTCTCCATCACAACATCATTGGGAAAGGGTATGTTATTCTCACATGAGTCCTTAATAGCATTCATCTTCTTGCGAAGCCACTTCACGTTGAAGCCAAGTCTCTCAGAATTCTCCAAGTTGAACTCCCAATCAAAGAGTACATCTCGATTCACAGTATTTCTAGCTCTAGTGCATATATCGCTTACAACACGCAAGATAACACTTACTTGCATGGTTAAAGAATAAGCACGCTTTGGGTCCCTAGTAATGACAATGTGACCGAATTTCTTCCATATTTTCTCGTACAAGTCGGCATATCCAATGGGAACGCTGAATCCACCTACTAGTTCATGATACGGGAGTGGAGCATCAAAGGGAGGATCAAAAACAACTCCTGCACTTGGATACTCATGAAACACTATACGGTTCTCAATTACTGGGGCAGCTTCTATAATTGGGGTAACAATTTCTTCAGTATTCTCTACTGGTGTTTCGGTTTCTTCTATCACTGAAGCATCAACAATCTGGGTTTCCGTAACTTTAGTGACAACCTTCTCATGGCCTTGAAGTGCAGGGATGGTTGTCTCTTCATCAACAACCCTAGGGCGATCCGGATTATCCTCATTGGTTTCAACATCCTCAACTTCCGTATTTGACACCTAATACGAAGATTACATGAGGTTAGAGTCGTTTAAAGCATGAAACCAAGTGAGATTATGAAATACAGCATACAATCAATACCACATCATCAAATTTCATCATTATACACTCAAGGCACGAGCAAATGGCATGAAAGTCACAAAAATACGTTTTATGGTGATCTCGTCTAAAAAACTGTACTCTACTCTGTATTAAAAGACAAACTGGGAGCAACCTACAAGGAACCTGAGGATGGTTCATATACCATCTCTTTGTATGGATTTCCTCTACCAGGTGTCAAAATTTCATGACAATTCGATGAACGAGCAAAAAGATGTGGTCGAAACATCGGGCAACATACAATCTGAAAAAATTCTGGAAGTCTCCTGGAAGTTTACTGTTTCGCCTTTTTCAGGTCCTAAACGCGCTCGGAATCCAAAAAGCTTCTTTGAAAAAGTTTGGAAATTCTCTGGGCTTGAAGATACATATGCGGATCACGAAAATCTGACATCGGACGAAGATTCTATGGCACTTACGCTAAGAGGCTGAGTTCTGAATTTTCTGGTGACGTGTTTTCGGCAAAGCTTTTCATATATTCACATGGATTCTCACTCATTCACTCATAAATCAGCGATTTCATGCTTCTATGAAGAGGTTATAAAATATGTGCTTACTTGGGGGGTCCTCGAAGTGTTCAAGGAGTTGGGATTGCCCGTGTCAACATCAAGAGGTTCATCATTTTCATTCGGTTTCAAATATTTGGGACTTCCTTCGCCTCTATTCTCGGGAGATGACCGAGTATTAGCACTCTCTACCTCCACGGCAACATCCTCCTGGACACATTCTCAAATAATTAGCATTTTCTCATGAGACTTTCATGATTGGCTATGAGGGACAATACTCACTATATTTTCTTCTTCAACGCTCAAGTCAGAGACCTGCTGCCCAGCAGCAGAGAACTGAAGACCGTCAATACTTGATGGAGTGAAATCCTGCAACGGAATAGCAAAAGTCATTTTCAAGATCCCAATCACATGGATGAGAAGAAGTCATGACGAAAGAGATATCGATAAACTCACCAAACAAATTACTGGGGATTTTATGGTGTTAGGTATCATCTTATAATTCTTATTCCTGCCTTCTCCACCATGAAGAGTCGCTTCAGCTTCTGAGAGGTTTACATCAATTCGAGGTCTTACATTACGACCGCCCAGTGGAAAAGAAAATTTTGATACAATAGTCAAAATACAATCATCATAATCTTATGAAGACTTTATACAACACTTACTTGTGAACATCCTGGAGATGTTTTCCGTTTGTCGCTACCAGGGAAATGCTTCAATCTTGGTCGAGTAGCAATCAACCCAGAAGAAGGAGGCTCCTTCACTAAGGGTTGATTAACTCTTACAAAATCAGATAAGCGCTTGAGTTGTTGATCCCAAAAATCTATGTAACCTGGAGTTACATACGAAACTCTTCCAGAGCTAGGAAACCATAATTCACTTCCTTCCACATGTGTGCAGTCCAGACGAGTCATAAGTTGATGAACTGAGGGTTTTATTCTTCGGAAAGTCGGAACACATTGATCCATACCCATTTGCCGAGACGCCCTATCAATATTGTATTCTTCCACTAAGAATTCGCCATGCATTATGGACACTAGATAACCGGGAGTACAACTTAGCATAAAAGCTCTCTCGCCTTCGTCCAAATCAGCACCAGATTTCAAAGTCATGCTCTCTTCATCATTAAAAGTTCTCAACTGAGAGATGTAAAGGGGAAATGATACCCATGGGCGGAAGTTGAATTCAGACTCACAATCCAGAACATCGACAAAGCAGGTCTTCAGTTGAGGTTGCTTTGTGGACCAACGCATGATCCTGACATTAACTTTCTCAGAGAAAACATGACGAGCATCAGTATTCAATCCTTGCAAAATGGTACGAGGAATAGGTGCATAATTCTTGAAATGCTCCCACATCAAAGCTTGAATAAACATTGTGTTAGCGTAATATTCAATCTTCATAAAACCGTTCGAGACACTAGAGTCCATGATCAAGGAATCCAAGTTGGAATACAAAGAACCCAGGAACAAGCTACCTATTGGGAGTTGCTCACCCTGAGCATATTAATCGCAAAAGGAATCACGAACTGCTTCAACAAGTTTCCAGCATCTTCAAATACGTCTCTGGACAGCCATAAACACAAGAAAGCAAAGAATAGATAACGTATCATCAATGTGCCACTCCATAGGAGTATCTCTCGGCCACCAGTATATTAACCAATGAGCATAACAACCTTTGCTGCTAGATGCTTTGTTAATCTCATCCATTGTGGTTGTCAAGATGTTAGAGATCGCAACTTCCTCTGGTGAAGAAAGATTTTCAGGAAGATTGCCCGTGATCGGAAGATGCAAAGCAAGTACATCTTCTAAAGTAATGGTAAACTCTCCCCATCTGCATATGAAAGAGTGAGTTGGAATACACCATCGAGCAAGTAAAGCTACAATACCTCTCGCATCATGAAAAATGAACAAGTCTCCAGAAGTTTGAATAGCTCGTATTACTCGTGCGTCATACAACTTAGCTCGAACACGAGGAAAACCCAGCATGTACCTCACTCATCCAGAAAATTTTTCCAAGGGCCGTCGAGAAAGCTTGAATTCAATGATTGATGCAGAAAAATATCCTCGTTCAAGAAAGAACCGAATAGTTGCCTAAGGAGTCACCAGTTTTTTCTGAGTAACCTCTCTGGGATTTATCAGAAGACGAAATGCTGGAGTTTTGAGACGCTTTTCAGGCCCTTGATCTATGAAGAATGCATCCTCTATGTTCGGAACGTTCTTGATTCCAGGAGTTTCATCTTCACCAATGGAGGTCTCATCCATGCATGAATCATCCCTGGAGGCATCATTATCAATATGTGAGTCTTCCATGGAAGCATCATTGTCCACACACATATCATCTCTGGAAGCATCATTAACTTGAGAATCAGACATCCTTGCAAAGTAGCTGTAATGTGCACACAATACTTCTCTTCAGTATACCATTCATACAAGATGCAAACGTCTACAAAATGGTAATTCTCAACTCTTACCTTTTTACGATTCCAATAGTAATGCAAGAGTTAACACTTCAAAACTTGCTCGCTTCTTCAAACCTACAAAAGACGAGCATAAACTTAGATTTTCATAAAATCATGAATAATTCTACTGCGTAAGCATTAACCATGGAATTATGAAAACTAAAACATTATTTCATTATAAATAATTGTTTATTTCTAAGTAGTATTACACAAAACTAAAGTTCTGACTTTAAAGAAAATAATATATATTTACATTTATATATATATAAGAAAACGTGATTCAATCACGTAAATAAATATATATATATATATATATATTTTGATGCAAGCAAGGCTCATGAAAATAAATTTGTGGACACTTCACGGTTTTATATATATAAAAAAAAATCTTTTCCTTCGTATTGTCATACGTCGTTGAAACGAAGGTTTATTTCAATTTTTGTGAAAACTCACATATAAGATAAAGTTTTGATTTACATGAAAGCTCATAAACAAAATCTTATCACTGGACACAAGTTCACACATAAAAAAAAAAAAAACTCTTTCTTCGTATCATCGTCATTCTTTGAAACGAGGTTTTATTTCGGTTTTGTGAAGATTCACCTTTTCATGATAAGACTTTGTTTCACATGAAAGCTCATGAACTTAGTTTTATCACTGAACCTAAAACTTCATATGTAAAGAAAAAATCTCTACTAGGTCAGGGATTATTGATGGGTTCTCAAACTAACGATGAAACGGACATACGTCTTCTAAAAAAAGGGTTTTCAACAAAACTTACATTCATATATACACATATATATGATTACAACATGATCACTTCATGAAACTCATGTAAACATCAGCAAAGAAAACCCGCACCTGGTCAGCGCCGGCCGGAAACTGGCCGGGCGATGATCGGACGGCGACGGCAGATGGTGGTGCTCCGGAGAATTTTTTTTTTCTCTCCTCCTCCCTGGCGTGAAGATGATGAAGGGATCAAAGCACTGGTCGTGGAAAAATAATAAAAAAAAGGGATTAATTCCTTTTATATCAAATTTTATTTCCAAAACCTAATTTTCTAAGGACTTCCTTATTGGGCCCGGCCCGTGAATCCTGAACGACCAAGGTCCCGTTGTCCAAATCAGCGGTTCAACACCAATTTATGTCCACCAAACGACGCTCTATCATACCACTGGGATCTTCATTCAAGTCATGGTATGCTCGTACTATCGAAATCCGGTAACATCTTAACTTACGACTAAGTTCAATTACTTATATTGTTTATGACCGGAAAATCACCATTCAATGCTGAATGAGGAACACGGCTTTCCTCACTAAGCAGGGGAATTAATGTAGATGGTGGATTTTCGACAAAGGCTAAAATTGTAAACCCATAATTATATGTATTCCTGATCCAGCAATCAGATGAATATCGAGGCTCATGTCTCTTATCGAAATCATGAAAGATCATGCTATGAGAATCTCTGACTGAGAATATTGTCTCTTAGAGTATAGATATGTAGTCTCTCAGCTGAGGCAACGACATGTCTCATGAATACTGAGCAACTTCAGTAATTACTTCTATATAGAATCAAAATATTAGAAGGCTCCTAGACAGCTTGCCTGCTAGTGTAGAGCAATAACGTCTTCAGGATGTAACAATGTTTCCCCTGACTATATGAAAGAAATATGACGCTTCAAAAAGATCATAACACTAGATTCGTGAATAATTAATGCTCCTAGACGATCGTACTAGTATAGAGCCTTTAATTAATTATTCTCAAAATCAACAGACTCATTAACTGAATCCCTGGAAAATATTCAATATTTTCATAATATTTCGTTACTTCAATTTATGGTTCTTCCCAGCAGAATTCCATGGGTTAGTAATAAATATTCAACACATGGGCATCTGAGTTACCTTCGAGTAAGCCCCAACCAAATGGTGTAAATGTATTCGACAAATAATGCATTAACAAACACCTGAATGAACAGACAAGTATTTCAAAATACGACGAGACGATGAACCTATGCAAATAGGAAAGAAAATAATAAAATAATAGTCAAGGCGCTAGGGGACTGGCTTACCGACCGGCAAGTCATGCCGTGATCAGTCCCACGCCCAAATTCTATATTTTATCATATTTTATTATTTTCCTTGATCTCATGAAAATCCTTTCATTTGAACAAATATCCTTCGTTTTGAGGAAACTCCTCAGTTTCATGGTTTTCCTTCACACTGGGAAATAATATAAAATTAGGGAAAATATTGTGGGGCCATGATTATTGGCCAACCGGCCATGCCTTGATCCCGGACGGCCCCACACGTCATGGTTCCTCATTATTTTATTATTATTTCCCTAATCTTATGAAAACTCCTTAATCTCATGATATTTCCTTGATCCCATGAAAAATAATATAAAATTAGGGAAACCCGTGGGACCGGGCCATAGCCGGCCGGTCATGCCCTAGATGGCCCCACACACCCTATTTTATTATTATTATATTTTCATGTTTCCTTAATCCCATGAAATTCCCTGATTTCATGATGTTTCCTTCAAATTATGAAATTCCTTCAAATTATGGGAAAATACACAAAAATACATAAAATTAAGGAAACTTGTGGGACCGGGCCCAAGCTGGCCGGTCATGCCCTAGCCGGTCTCACAAACCCCTTATTCTATTATTATTATAATTATTTCCTTGATTTTATGAAATTCCTTGATTTCATGATATTTCCTTCAAATTATGAAAACTCCTTCAAATCATGAAATAATACATAAAATAAGGGAAAACTCACGGGACCGGGCCCTAGCCGGCCAACCATGCTCAAGCCGGTCCCACACGCCCTTATTTTATTATTATTAATATTTTGTTTCCTTCATCTCTTGGAAACTCCTTGATTTCAACAAAAACTCCTTGGTTTTAACAAATTCCTTGGTTTTATCATATTTCCCTAAAATCATGAAAATATTATAAAAATTGGGAAAAACGTGTGGGACCAAGCTCCTCAGCCAGCCGGCCATGCCTTGGCCATGACCAGTCCCACACTTCATGATTCCCTCACTTTTTATTATTTTCCTTCATCTCATGAAGTTTTGACGGTTTCGTCAAAAAAACCCTGATTTCTTCATATTTTCTCAAATGATTGCTCAAATGCACACCAGAAAATATCAAAATTCTCAGAATAGACATACGGACACTTTGGTGACGTGAGCATGTTACCTTGACTGACCAGGGTTGGACTTTTTGCTTGCAAGAATCCGGTCCCATGTATTCTCATGATTTGACCTAATTGCACGTATTAGTTCCAAAACTATTCCAAACAACTTGGAACTTGATGGAACGATCATCAATTGATCCCGTGAACACCCAGGGCCGGTTTCATGACCCCTTGGTCGGTCCATCATCTCTTCATAATTAATTGGGTTTTATCACCTAAGGTTCAGCATTATTTTAATAAATGATTAAACCAGCATTTAATCATCCTTTCATCAACAAATTAACTGATCTTCAGGAGATCTTGATATTTGCTCACGTGAGCATATGTGCACTACATGTTCGACCCATAATCTCATGTAGCCGGTCCCTCCTTTTCTGTGGTTAATTCTCAATAAACCATCAATAAATCATCAATTGATCAAATTATGGTTTTGAGTCCAAGGTTAATGATTCCAGATTAAAACGCTAATAATTTTACGTTGATCCCATGATCAACATTTTATTTATCATACTCGGTTCAATTGCCAGTATTCTGATTTAATATTTTATTTGGTCATGCTACCATAATTCATCAAACGATCAATATTTGCTCAGATGAGCTATACTTGCTCAGATCAAAGAATATTGGTTCAATTATCAATATTCAACAATTCATCAAATGAGCAATATTTGCTCACGTTAACTTATTCACACATCATATCTCTGTCTCAACAGACATGTTCAATTCATGAGTCTTAGAACATTTCCAAACCACGTTCGACTCAACAATACAAGGACTCATCGTCCCATGAAGTCATGAAGGCAGCAACTGACTAACTAAATACACGTATGCCTTGCAGTTCCACAATCACACGAGACATCAATCGTGTCACATGGGGGATATTAACTAGGGTTTTGGTCTAGCGATCTACGGAACGTGTGTTCATACACACGATGAGAATGTGATCAAGTCGTGCAATCAGTTGAAGGAGTTAACAAAGTAGTGGGTGGAAAATCAACCAAGTCTCCGCACGTTGAGCAACTGGTTTTAACACGATTTCCACTTCCCCATTCTTTGATTCCATCAACTGTCATACTTCATGAGATCATGGTGTTTTCAATTCCAACAATATAAATAAGTCTTTGAATGATGATTGAAACAAGGAAAATCTCAGGTCAAACAGACAACACGAGATTAACGATCCACCTCTCAACAGAGCAAATTCAATCATTCAGAATTTATCTTATTTTCAGAATACTCAACACACCTACAATCTTCGATCACCATTGATCTCACACATTTCTCCGCTTCCCTCCTACAGACCGACCATCCTCTCTTGTGACCGAATTTACTCTGGAACGGCCATTGTCTTGGTTTAGGCCGGAGTACTACAGATTGATCTCTCGAATTCAAAGCACTCCCTTCTTGCAGTGCATCTGTGTGAGGTTAAGCATTTCGCTCGGTTCAAGGAGTCTCCTCCGCGGGATCATCTCCTCAATTCCGTAAAAACCAGCGAATCGTTTTTCCCCATCTACACCCAACAAAATATTAATTAAAATATTGGTAGACTACCAAATATTATATAATTAATCCATATATTGATTGCTGGATCAACATAAATTTATTATTGTTTGAACTTGCTCAGAATGATGATTAGTGGAGCGTTTTTTCGAAACCCTAATTTTTGATCAATTGTTCGTCAATTGATGAATTGCTGAAAATAGGTCATGAGTGAGGGAGGGACCGACCACATGGGATAATGGACGACCATGTGGTGCCCAAGTGCTCGAGTGAGCTTGCACCAGGGTCCTTTGTTGACCGGTTGGTGAAAGAATGATCAAATGCTGGTGTTGATCATTTATTAAAATAATGCTCGTGCGAGCGTTAGGTGATAAAACCTAATTATGGAGAAGTGAGGGACTGGCAAAGGGAGCATAGGACCGGCCCTTGGTGGTGTGGGACCAGTTGACGGTCAATTGAGCAACTTCCAAATTGGTTGGAAAGAGTTTGGACCCAATATGAGCAATTGAGCAAATTAGGTCAAAATCATGAAGATGTGTGGGACCGGCTCCTTGAAAGCCTTAGGGCCGGCCTTGGTTGTACAAGGAAGCATGCATGTGTCACCATAATGTTTCTGTCTCAGTCCTGAGAGTTTCGGTATTTTCTGGTGCGCGTTTGAGCAATATCTCGGATTTTCAGAAGAGTTTGATCTTTGTCTGAAATTCTTGATTTTGGTCGAATGAGCAAGTAGAACTTTGCTCGTTCGATCAAAATTTAGAGAATATTAAAATAATAATATTTTATTATTTGGCGTGAGTAGCCTAGTCGGTCATGTGACCATTTGACTTTTTGGCTTTTTCATGGTTTGGGCAATATTTGAGAAAATATGAAGAAACCATGATTTTTGCTCAAACGGAGGAGTTTCATGAGATGAGGGAAATAATAATTATGAAAACAAGGGATTGCAAGGTGTGGGACCGGCCACAGCTAGGGCATGGTCGTCCGGACGGATAGGTAGCCCGGTCCCGCGACACCTTCCCTATTTTTATTAATTTTCATGAAACCGTGAAAATATGGAGAAACCGTGAGTTTTGCTCAAACAAGGAAAGTTGCTTGAATGAAGGAGTTTTCATGAGTTCATGAAAATAAATAAAATAAGAAAAAATAAAGGAAGAGGCGTGGGGGACCGGCCACGGCGGCATGGCCGGCCGGCGGGCCCGGTCCTTAGGCGTCTCTTTTCTAATTTTTTTTCATTATTATTTTATCTCTCCTATTTTGTGTAGGATTCCTCGTTTGTCCATATTTTCGAATGCTCGTTCGTGCATTCGGGTGCTGGTTCGTGCATCATTTTTGAGTACACTTGCAATATTTTATTGGGGATTACTCGGTGATAGTCCAGATGCCCGATTGTTGAGTAATTATTACTAATTCATGAAATTGAGCGGAAAATGATTCATGAAACAGAGTAATAAAATTAATTAAATATCTATTACTAATCCATGAATTTTAGTCGTGAATTCAAAGAACGGAGAGTGAGATAAAATGGTTATCTATTACTAATCCATGAATTCAGTCGGGGAATTCAGGGAACGGAGTAATGAGATATAATAGAATATTTTCTAGGAATTCAGTGGCGAACGTCACGGTAGAATTAATCTATTGTAGAATTGAGATATGAGATAGTTGAAGCATCATACTCGTTCTGAAAGGTGCATATTCAGGGAACAAAGTGCAGCATTGTTAACGTCCTGAAGGCGTTTAGCCCCCTCAACAAACAATTATGTAGGAGAGTCGCCTGAATCTATATACAGCCTCTCTACATAGTCATGGAAAAACGAGTGTCACCGACGTCCTGAAGGCGTTAATCCCTCTCAACAAACAATTATGTAGGAGGACCGCCCAATGGTTATTCTATGTAGAGGGGGGGTCTCTCTATGTAGTCAGGGAACAACGAGTATCGCCGACGTCCTGAAGGTGTTAAGCCCTCTCAACAAACAATTATGTTGGAGGACCGCCAATCATGTTAGTCTACATAGAGGGCATGATGAAATGTGTAGCATCGAACGCTCAACTAGTGGGAGGCCTTTCTAGAAACATATTCATCATGGATTTGAGAGGAACTCGATCAGAGCTCGTGAAACGATTCACGGATCGTAAAATATGAATCGTCACATACATTCCTAAAGCCGGGTCAGAGACATGTAGTATCATGATTTTACGATTTTGACCTTTGTCGAAAATCCACCATCAATAGAGTAGAATCAGAAGATGGGTTAAACTCGAATTCGAGTTTGGAATGATTGTTGCTGCTGGTTAAGGGATGAACGGAATTTGAGATTCAGAGTTTGAGAAGGGAATCAGAGAGATGAGTTTTGATTCGTACAGCAATTTGGTGGAGTTCTTGAGCTGAGAAGTCGGGGAAGTGAGTTGTAGCTGTTGATTTGCATGAGGTATAAAATTAATGGGTTGAAGTGACTAATAGAGGAAATTCAGAAAAGTCTCAGATGAATGACGAGTTTTGGGTTCTCAGAAATACGATTCAACTGAGTTTGTGGCTCGAGATCGGAATTGATTTTGACAGATGAGAATTAGTTGATGTTCATAGGTTCTGGTAATGGAAGAAGGGGACTGTTAATCTGAGAACAACAAGGGTTGTCTGGTTCTTGTCTTGCAAAGATGGGTTCAAGAGAATGGATGTGAAACTAATGTTGTTGTAGCTGGGAGAGCTGGTGATGCTGTGTTTTAGAGAGAACTTAAATGGGAAATGCATACAAGATAAAATGGCTAGGCAGTGATGCTGATGTATCGCAACTGCAGTTGAGCATCTGAGATGCAACAAGGAATTTGTTGCCAGGGTTTTGAGTTTGGAGATTGAATGGTCTTGTGGATGAATTCAGATGAAGTATTGGTTGGTTTCTATGAAGAATGGCAGGCTAAAGTTGTAGTTGCAGGAACAAGGCTTGGAGTTTGTTGCTGTTATGAGATGGAAAAGCTGGTGCTAATGGTTGATGCCAAGGAACGGAGTTGCAGATGCATTACAAGTAGATGAGAAGCTGGAGAATCAAAGCAGTATATGAAGCTGAGATGTTGTGCAGTGATTGTAGGAAATTGGTAGTGGTATGATTCAGATTTGAATGGTTTACAGGTGCGGTTGCGAGCTGATTGTTACAATGGGTTAAGCTGTTGTGCCAGTTGTAGTTAAGCTACATGGAGTTAGATGTATGCTTAGGTTGCAACAAAGGAGCTGACACTGATGCTATGTATGAGCTTTAATTACAGGTATTGCAGCAGTTTAAGTGAAGCAGATAAGTGAGAGCACAAGGAACAAAAGTAATTGCTCAAGTCTGCAATGGTTATGGGTAACTGGTGGTGCTGTGTATGTGAAAAATGTGAGGAATGAATATTGCAGACGAGTAGTTGGTAAGTTGGTTTCAAATAGGGGAGATGGACGACAGTTGGAGGATGTGGATTAACAAGAAAATAGGTTGTCAGTTCTCTAAAACTGACAGGCCAAAGGCTAAATATTTTAATGGGCTTATGATTTGGGGCCCGAATGGAAGTTGAGATGATGGGCTGGAGGTTTAGCCGAGAATTAGAGTTGGGAAGGCACATAAAGTATAAAAGGAGAGGCTTTATCTCTCTACAAGGATATCTCTTCTTCTACTTTTGTTTTCTAGGGTTTAGAACATGATGCTTTCTTCTTTGCTTTTTGTTATGAACTCCATTAACACAAGTACTTGATTTATTTTTATTGGTTAAAGATGTAGTCGGATTTTTCAAGCATGCTTTTTGATATGATGAATTAGTTTTCTCTCCATATTATCACTCACTTTCTACGGTTTATAATAATTGCATGATTGACGTATTGCAATATGATTGAATGTTTGTTTAGTAAAGTCTAGAATTAATTGAACTTACATCCATATCTATAGCTAATTTAGGGTTCATCATCAAGCGATAACCTTGAATACGAGTAGCATGATATGATTACGGTTTGTAGTGATACACTCTTGTAATCATATGTATAGTTTGACCCTTGTCCGAATTGTCATGCGCAATGTATGACAATTGCATTGATTAGCCTATTTCAAAAATCTTAATGCTCTTTGGGAATTGAACTTGATTAGCGCAAGGCGTCGAGTTATTCTTTAGGTAGTATTCATACTTGCATCGTTTTACATGGAAGTGTGATGACTTAGGAAATTTACGGAGTATTCTTGCAATAAGGTATTCTAGGGCTTTTGATAATGAGAGATTAAATATCAATTCTAGTTATTAAGACAAGAACATGTTAGGGAATGAAAACGAAATCCTTGACCAATATCTTTACATTATTGATTTGCTTGCTTTATTTACTTGTCTTGCTTTTATTTTATTTTAGTTTATAAAAATCAGAAAATCCCCCTTGTTACTTATAAGATACCAAAACATATTGACAACCTAAGTCCTCTCTGTGGTAACGATCCTTTCTTACCCTTGCTATATTTTATATTTTGAGTAGTGAGAAAGTAATTTATTTTTTACCATACGACAACAATCAATAGACCAAGGATGTTTGGACACCATGGAATTTCCAAAACTAAAATTATTCTCAAGATATGCAATAAATGCCCAAATCGGTTTTCATAATTCCTGGAAATGTTATGTCCAATATTTTCCGAAATCTCTCAATAGAAAATCTCCGATTAGTAAATGCACATTACTAATTTTTATTCTCTAGAGATATGCATTTAATTGCTGGTAATTAAAGCATATAAAACTAACAACCTTAATTAAAAGATTCTTAATTTATTTCGGACCGGGATCTCCTTGAGTTAAGGAATATCTTTGAACAATAAAAGATAAGAGTTATTGTTTGTGCTCAAAGTATGTTGACATATTTTCTTTGTAAATCATCTATCATATTTACAATCTTGGAGTCGATTATACCACACTTCCAAACAAGTTTAGAATTGCTTTATCTGTATTCCAAGACAACTATGTGATTGATCAAATATCAAATCAAAATCATGGGTTCAATCGGTTCTACCAATCACTAGGATCGATTATACCTTAATATGGATTACTTGTGATCGGACACACAAGTTACCAGGACCGGTTATATCAGTTACCAGGATCGGTTACGTCAATTACCAAGACCGGTTACCATATACTCATGGTATTGCTTGTGATCGGTTACACAAGTCACTAGGATCGGTTACACCAATTACCAGGATCGGTTACACCAATTACTAGGACCGGTTACACCAATTACAAGGATCGATTACACACTTTTTTATGATCGGTCACACCAATTACTAGGATCGGTCACACCAATTACAAATATCGATCATACCATCTCATGTGATTACTTATTATCGGTTACACTAATTAATCAAAACTAGTCATACCAAATCATAAGTTATACCAAGATACATAACAAGTTATGATCGGTTCTACTAACTCACAATTGTTACACTAACTCACAATCGGTTCTACTAACTCATAAGTTATACTACTTCCCTTTCGGGCATTGTGATTAGTTATACCAAGATACATAACAAGTTATGATCGGTTCTACTAACTCACACATATTGGTAATCCAAAGATATGCAATGAATAACATTACCAATAAGCCTAGCAATTTCCATTTCGATTCATAAAAAAAGTTCATGAATGTACTTCCTTTAAACAAATGTAAAACATTGTTTCCTAGGATGAAATCTTCACCTGTACCCATACACATAATGACAATAGCATTCATAATATTATGTTGATTTCATATCTACGAAGTTCAAAAGATAAGCGTTATACTTCGTAGTCTAATTCCTTAATACTATGATCATATGATCGTGTCTCACTACTAGAGTAAAATATTCATTCACAGCTTCGCAATTATGTTTTCAACATATTACGACTTGAAAGATACGTTAGGAATGAAACAATTCAAGTCAATATTACTAACCTCAAGAGGAAGGATGATGTCGTCGTTGTAGCTCGTTACTTCTTCACAATCTTCAGGTCTTCGAGTAATACTTGTATGTCTCATATTCATAAACTTTCTAGTCTAACCTATACGAAGTTGTCTCTAGTACATAATCAAGCAACTCTTATATGAGTTTTGATTCACTAAAATATGACAACCAAACTTGATATACCAACGCTTGGTGGGTTCAACCGAGCTATGCTCTAACAATCTCCCCCTTTGTCAATTTTATTGACAAAACTTTTAATATATATGGATAAACAAATTACAAGATTTTATTATACATACGCTTGATTCCAAGTTTCAACAGCACAATAACATGCGTATAAATGTCGATGTTGACATCTGAATAACAAAGCTAATACTCCCCCTAAAGGTAATATAGGTAGATTTTGAATCCGAACATATTTGTTATTCCACTTTTGTAGTCCAAATAACTACACAGCTATATGATATGTTGCTCCCCCTTAGTCAATGCTTTACTCTTTCGTTAGATATAACGTTTAAGCACAATTGTCCTTTCCTTAGTCATTGCAAATCACTTGTTTACTCCATATATTTCTCCCCCTTTTTTTCACAAAATGACAAAGGTTCGAGCAAATAAAGGTCAAATCGAAAGGATCTTACAAATATAAAAGACTTGTACAACCTATAAGAGTTAAGCACGAAGGTTTCACGTACCACTTTAGATAACCAATATTAAAACCGAAACTACAAGTAATTCAGTTTTAATATTTTATCAAGGAAACAATTGCCCGAAGAAATTTTCCCTAATAGTTTAACAAATTGACTAAGAAACTTAGTTTCATTGTTAAACCGATTGTAAACATACAATCGCTTATTTCGATAAGACCAAAATAAAGATCAAAATTAACTTTATTTCTTTCATCAGGTTCTGATTATTCAGATAATAACTTAGACCTTTCTCTTTAGACAAGACAAGTACTAGGTTAGTTAACTAGTATTTCTTGTCAAGGCATTCGATTAGACTTGAATAACTGAATCCTTCGATTTGATAAGTCTAACTAAGATCAGAATTAACTTAGTTTCTCTTATCCGGAATCGAATTGGACTAAACAAATGATCCCGTATTTTGTTAAGCCATAAATAATACATACACACCAAAATAAATTGACTTGCACAATTATTTTCTTAACCGGAAGCAATTGAAACAAACATAGACATTATAGCACCGCAATTGCACCGAAATTTCGTTAAGCAAAAACACTTGATACCAAACAATAAAGAAGATATCAAACAATAAGTCAAATAAATTGACGTAGTTTTTCTTAACCGGAAACAATTGAATCACACACACACACACATCCATACACACATAATGGAATATATATCAATTGTAACGAAATTTTGTTAAGCAAAAGCAAAATATATGCAATATACGCAGGCTTTTCTTAAACAGGAAACGATTAACTAACAAATTCGTTACCTCAGATTACACATCCTCTTCTCCCCAGAAACATATATCATTAAGCGCAAGTTCAAGTTAGAACTCTTCCCCAGTATGTTTTCATCCTCCCGCAAGAACAAAAGAACAATAACAAGAGCAACCTTTGCCAAAGAAAGGTTGAATCAGTTTTAACTAATGCGTGCCAATAGCAAAAGTTGAAAAACCGAAACACATATGTTTATGCCAAACAAAACTCATGTAAACACAAATTGATTCAACACATTGTGACTTTTTATATATGAGTTTCAATCGGAACACCTTATGATCCTTTGATAAAGCCTACCAACATGGGATAGAACTTAATCCCGCTAAATCAAAAAGTCACACTAACCATATATAAGGGTTCACAACATATGAGATCGAATGTTAAGGTTATGAAAACCGAAATCAGACATCCCATAAACCGAAAACACATAGCAATAATATATACATTCAAGCACAGGCTATGTAATCGGAAACTATCACAAGAAAAATTATAAAATAATAATTTTATTCATAAATAATTGATAGTTTTATTCAAAAATAGTCCTTATACAATAATCGAAATAAATCAAAAACTGATTGTCTATTTTTCTTGAAAATCAGAACCCTTCATGATCTTGGGATCTCTTTCGCTTGATAGGAATAATTCTCCGAATTCCTTGAAGAGATCCTTGATTGAAGAATAATTCCTCAACCTTGTGGAAGTTAGGTTCTTTTTCTTTTACTCTTTTGGAAAGTAAATCTTGTTGCTTGAGAAGCTGAGCTTGAACAAGTAAAGATTTTTCAAGAGTACGTTTGAACATTAATACCTCTAATTTAGTTTCAGCACAAGTTTGTGTCATCTTGTGAAACTCCTTTTCTTAATCGATCATAAAGTATGAGTGATTCACATTATTGCAAGAGGTGGTTCCAGTTCCATTGAAATTATGAAGTCTGAAGGAATCACATGTCATCTTTTCAACACACCTTTCCGAAACCCTTGCAGAAAGTTTTGCATGATAATCTGTATTGTACATAATTCTTTGTTCCAGAGGAATAGACAAAAAAAATTCTCTTTTGAGTGACAAAGATTACCGAAATTTTATATACCAATAGTTTCCAATAACTTGGTCATCGATTATGGAAATCAAATATTCTCCTTTAATATGAAAAATCGAAATTTTATTAATATTAAAGTTTTAAGAAAGTGCCTTTCTGTGAATATTTCCATAAATCTTTCAAGTTTTTAAACCATTGTGCAATATACACCGAACTCATCAAACAGTTGTTTGAGCGCTTCATGAGTCAGTGTATTCAGCCAAGATACTAAGTATATGGTAGAAACAGACTATTCCCTTCAAGCGTAGTAGAGAATTTTCCTTTATCTATTCTCTTAAGGATCTTACTCCTTTTGATGGACAAACCAAACTTATCATAGAAATGACTATCATCAAGATATTTAGGTATTACCTTATGTGTTGATGAACTGGAGAGTTTGTCATACTCCTTTCTGTTTAGCTCCATACTCTTCTTTGGTATCCACTTCCAAGAGTTTTTATTCTTCAGAACTTCTTTCTTCCTGTGATAAACATCTCTTGCAGAATTCTTTGATCTAGGAAGATCAGTCTTATGTATGATCTTCTTTGAAAAAGATCTCATACTGCTTCCTTGATAAGAAGAGGTTTTTATAGAGTTTGAACAAGGTAATCGTTGACAATCTCTTACTATATGACCTTTGATTCCACAATGAAAACATCTTCTGTGATGATCCTTATGATGATGTGGAAGACTATGATGTGAGTAGTTCATCTTGGGATTCTCAGAGAATACCAATGCCCTTTTAGAAGATGAAACTTTCTTTCGAGAGCCTTCAATGTCATTTCTATCTATTTGAAGGAAAGAACAAACCAAAAACTTTGGGTTTATCCGAGGAGGATGTAGCAAACTGATTCTCTGACATTAACGAACGCATTTCATCTTTTCACTTATTGACATGTTCTGAAACTGTCTTTATCTCAGAATTATATGAGATTTTCAAGGCATTATATTCATCTACAGCTGTTTTTCTCAAGATCTCAGTTCTCTTTTCTTGATCAATACTTTTCCTTAGCTTTGCTTCTAGAGATTGAATCTTTGAAGAGGATACAATCTTGAGAGATTCTAAAATCAGCTTTAAGGGTGGTTAGATTAAGATTGAGTTGATCATTTTCAGCTTTCATATGACATAAGTCTTCAAGAAGCTTTCCTTCTCTTTTTAGTGTAAGAGTAAGTTCGGTTGCACATGAGAGGAATTCTTTACTTAGTTCATTTAGCTGAGATGTTTTTATATTCACATAATCAATATCTTCTTTATCATTATGAAAAGATTTTTTAGAATCTGAATCATTGATTGTGAATACAGGGCTTAACTTAACTTCTTCATGAGAACATAAAGAAATATTTTCAGAAAAGCAAGTAGAACTTGCGGAAGAAGCCCCTTCTAAACATTTGCTAAAATTAAACCCATAGCGAGTTTTACCCAAATCTTGTGGTACGTTAACTGAGTCTATTTTTGACTTTATCTTACCTTTTCGCAGACTCATTTCTTATAGGGTGGATCACACCAAACACATATTGTTAGATCTTTTCGTGTTTGCCTGCTCTAATACCAATTGAAAAGACGAGGGTACCCAAATACACCACAATCTTTAAATTATCTACCTATAAGTCCTCTTACCGAAAGTGATTGTCTATGGACAAAGTCGAGACAATACAACAAATCGGTATTCACATTTTGTGTGATCGTCTATGGATACGAGATTGAGACAATACAACAATCAAAGTGTGATTACTTGATAATAAGTTCGGACTTAACCAAACTCTATCGGATAACTATCAAGTAATACGGAGTTAACGTTTGTGTATTTTACTTTTAATTATAATAAACAATTATAATTGCGGAAATAGAAAAGTAAAATACACAGCAAGATTTTGTTAACGAGGAAAATGCAAATGCAGAAAAAACCCCGGGACCAAGTCCAGAATTGAATACTCTTAGAATTAAGCCGCTATACAAAATCTAAACCAACTTCGTATAGTTGAGACCAAGCAACTAACCCCAGTTCACTTAGTTTCTTCAGTATCCTTGCGCTTCTGACATTCAATATGTGCACGCACTGGAACAATTCCTTTGGATCATATTCCAAACAGTAAAGGAACAACAAATCTGTTTGGTAACAACTCTATTGATTCTTTCCAGATAAAGATATCTCAAGTACTCATATGCAAAGGCTCTTCCGTTTAAACTAATAAACTCCTTTGCCTGGTTAGATTAATCTATCCAACAACTACTGAAGTAGCAGAGTTTCGATTTTCAATCAATCAATTATATAATCCCACAAGAAACTATAAAGCGATACCGATATAATGTAACTAAACAATCGAATAAATCCGATTCTAGTTGGATCCCAGCCGTTCAAGGTTTGTGCTACACAAAGATATGAGAAACCAATAAGAAATCTTCTACGTGTTCAAATCTTCTTTAATCTTCAATTAAACCTGCACAAAATCACTTGAATCTCTTGTGATCAATCACGCACAAAAACGGATTCTTTTGACAATAGATTATCACAAGATGTCTTTAGATCTACAAACAGTTCTAAAGATCCCGTCGAAACGTCGAACTAGTTTGAGTGAAGCTTATATCAGAAGAGAAGATTCTCAAGAATAAACAAACTAGGTGCAATCAAAGTTCAACAACTGTTAGTCAATCAAATCAATCGAAAACTAATAAACTGCAATTATCTAATTTCCCACCAACGATACTCGTAGAGCTTCTTGATCCCACATAAGTCTTTAAACGAGCGGTCGTAAGAGATTTCGCCTAATTAGGATACTTTCCTCTTTAGACGTCTCCACCAGAAACAACAAAAAGATGAAGTTTGCCTTGCTCTTAGGATAGTTTGCTAGAAATGAAAACTTAGGTATTTATAGACCAAGGATGTTTGGACACCAAGGAATTTCCAAAACCGAAATTATTCTCAAGATATGCAATAAATGCCCAAATCGTTTTTCATAATTCCTGGAGATGCTCTATCCAATATTTTCCGAAATCTCTCAATCGAAAATCTCCAATTAGTAAATGCACATTACTAATTTTTATTCTATAGAGATATGCATTTAATTGCTGATAATTAAAGCATATAAAACTAACAACCTTAATTAAAAGATTCTTAATTTATTTCGGACCGGGATCTCCTTGAGTAATTAAGGAATATCTTTGAACAATAAAAGATAAGAGTTATTGTTCGTGTTCAAAGTATGTTGACATCTTTTCTTTGTAAATCATATTTCATATTTACAATCTTGGAATCGATTATACCACACTTCCAAACAAGTTTAGAATTGGTTCATTTGTATTCCAAGACAACTATGTGATTGATCAAATATCAAATCACAATCCTGGATTCAATCGGTTCTACCAATCACTAGGATCGGTTATACCTTAATATGGATTACTTATGATCGGACACACGAGTTACCAGGTTTGGTTACATCAGTTACCAGGATCGGTTACGTCAATTACCAGGACCGGTTACCATATACTCATGGTATTGCTTGTGATCAGTTACACAAGTCACTAGGATCAGTTTCACCAATTACCAAGATCGGTTACACCAATTACTAGGACCAGTTACACCATTTACAAGGATCGATTACACAACTCTTTTGTGATCGGTCACACAAATTACTAGGATCGGTCACACCAATTACAAATATCGATCATACCATCTCAGGTGATTACTTAGGATCGGTTACACTAATTAATCAAAACTAGTCATACCAAATCATAAGTCAGGTATTGTGATTAGTTATACCAAGATACATAACAAGTTATGATCGGTTCTACTAACTCACACATATTGGTAATCCAAAGATATGCAATGAATAATAATACCAATAATCCTAGCGTTTTCCCTTTCGATTCATAAAACAAGTTCATGAATGTACTTCCTTTAAACAAATGTAAAACATTGTTTCGTAGGATTAAATATTCACCTTTACCCATACACATAATCACAATAGCATTCATAATATTATGTCGATGTCATATCTACGAAGTTCAAAAGATAAGCGTTATACTTCGTAGTCTAATTCCTTAATACTATGATCATATGATTGTGTCTCACTACTAGAGGAAAATATTCATTCACAGCTTCACAATTATGTTTTCAATATAACACGAGTTGAAAGATATGTTAGAAATGAAACAGTTCAAGTCAATATTACTAACCTCAAGAGGAAGAATGATGTCGTCGTTGTAGCTCGTTACTTCTTCACAATCTTCAGGTCTTCAAGTAATACCTGTATGTCTCATATTCCTATACTTTCTAGTCTAACCTATATGAAGTTATCTCTAGTACATAATCAATCGACTCTTAGATGAGTTTTGATTCACTAAAATATGACAACCAAACTTGACATACCAACGCTTGATGGGTTCAACCGAGCTATGCTCTAACAACTAGTATGAAACATCGCAACTTGATGCCTAAGCATCATAAAGATCTCTTGACTAAGCCATGTGTCACTATAATGCCTTGGCATCATTTGGGCTTTACCGGCTAAGCTATGAAGCTTACTAGTGCATCTTCGCTATATGCACCTTCAATCAACTACCTCTTCCTATGTATGTTTTATTGACATTTCTACAACTAAAAGTTGGGAAGCAATTTTGACACTCACCAAGTGTTGGATTCACTATTCATGGTCATCGCAAAGGCCAAGTGTCTAGATACACCATGGTGGTGCATTATTGAGTTCTTGCACATACAAAATCTTCAATATTGCGCCATGATGGCGGTACATTGCCTCGACCAACCTTCCCTGGCATGATGAACCAATATAGCTTGCGTAATGCGCCATGGTGGCGCAAATTTACTCTATGCCATCCACCTAACTGGCGTGATACACCTTTATATCCTACACAATGTGCCATTTTGGCGTGATATTGGCTCCAGGACAATGTTCCTCTTAACACGCAACGTAAACTCGAAATGAAGCTTCATCTCATTTCAATGATGCATCTTTCAGCATGCGCCATGCGAAAAGTGCTGGTGTTACATTATTCACCCCTTTAAAGAGTCTCATATTCGAAATCCAAAATAAAAACTATTGTGGACAGTTCGTTCGGATATCCTAAGCATAAGTCCCATAGCAGATCAGTCTCATTGTCTACCTACCATTTAAAAAATATGGGGATGATCAGTCTCATTGTCTACCTACCATTCAGAGTGGTATTTCGGGTCACCAAATATATGGTTGATCATCTTCAAGCCTTGAAAACTCACAGTACTCGACTAAGTCTAACACGATTCGCGCAATAGTTAGTTTACCCTTCCAACTTATCATTTTCCTTTTTGTTAAGGAATTTTTTTTAGTCTCATTACAAAATGCTTGATAACGAGTCCATAACGCACAATGCCTAGAGTTTTCTTGGAACTTGCTCTGATACCAACTGTGACGTACCGGAAAATTACGCCTGAAGTGCCAAAGCGCGTAGGCCATAACTCCCCGATGCGCCATTCTAATGCTAGTGTTCGGGACCTAAAACTTCGATTCTCACTATGAAAATACACATCCACTTTCCCTTGCAAGCATGATGTAGCTTTCACAACGTTATAACTTACCCTTGTTCTGCGAAGGTTATGAAGCCTTAAAGCTAATGACGATGCATTCTTGCATGCATCACTGGCTTCCGATCCCTGTCCATGCATGAAGCATGCCTTGGACTTGCACATAGATCTTTGCAAGCCTATTTCTATTATCATACTTCGCTTTAGCATTGAATTGAATGCATGCACTTGTCTTGCTTGTGCCAAGGGCGCATCAGCTAACTTCATGTCGTACTTGTCTTGCATCATCCTTGTGATGCAAGTTGATTAAGCAAGATCGCCCTAACTTGCGTACCAACTTAGCTTCCTTTTCGGAATATGCCTGTAGGATCAGAATATCGCAACACCAATACCCTTGCGAAATCCATGAACGACACACTACGAAGATATCGCAGATTGGTAATAAAAATGACGCAACGGATGACGACAGCCCGAACACGAGAAAGATGTGAAGACCTAGCGAGATTTAGGAGTGTTGCGAGATTTAGTATTTGTACACTTGCGATAATGTCGCAAGCCAGATCCGGAAATAAAGGACAGCTTAGCTGTCATCCACTATGTAATGCCCTATATAAAGAGCCGAACAGGCTTAAGAGAAGAGAGATCTTTTTCGAGTGTTGAGCAAGTCATTAGGAGAGAGAAAGTTCAGAGCGGTTGTTAATTCTTTAGTTTATTTACTTATCATCTTGTAACATTTGTGAGATTAATCAATAAAGATTATGATTGTTCATCTTAAAATGACTTGATTGTGTGAATTCTTGTGAGGGGTGTAGTGTGGGATTTCCTGCAACTACATATGGCGCTAGAAACAATCCCCATCTGTGGATGAAGATTAAAGATTAGAGATTGTTATTAAGATTGTTCAAATCAAGAAGACGATGAAACAAGTTGATAAATCAGTTAAAGTAGAGAAAATTAAAATCAAGGAATGTAATAGAAAGTTGGAGTGTAGCTTGATTACAAAAACATTGATTAATGAATTCCATGAAAATATCAGAGGGAGAATACATAAACGAGATTTTGAAGGAAAAAAAATCATGACAATGGAGAAGGCATCACCCTTGAAAGATTGGGAAAACAGAAGATTACATTCACATGAATCTACAACAACATTTGTTTAAAGGTTTAATTCATTCCTCATCCACCCTAAATTACCAAGAGATACCAAGAGAAAATTTAAACCACACATCTCCTTTGGTAATCACGGTAACCACACGGAAAGAAAAGGTAAAATCAGCAAAAACTATAGAAGAATGGGCGGTAAACAGAACTCTAGTTGATACGGGGATTTCGGCGAATATAATATTTTACCATGCATACAAAGGAATGGGATACAAAGATGAAGAGATGTCTTCTTCAACTTATCATATTCATGGCTTTGGCAAATCTACAACAAAACCAAAAGGAGAAATAGAGGTGCGAATTTCGCTGGGAGAAATTGAAACACAAGTGGCATTATGCGTAGTGGATATGGAATCACCGTACAACATGATGTTGGGAAGGCCATGGATACATGCGATTAAAGCCGTAACATCAACATTACATCAATGCATCAAATTTCCTATGCCAAGTGGGATTGGTGAAATTAGAGGGGAGGCTGATAAAGCGAGATTATGTTATCAAATTGAAGTGAAACAGTATGAAGGACGTGCAAAGAAGCGAAAAAATCGCAGGAAAATGGCGAAGGAGGCAAAGAAAGAAGAAGAATTTAGAGCTTATATGATAAGAGCAGAGGAAGGAAAAGGAATACCCAGCGAAATTTCGGGAGAAGAAACTGAGCCTGCGAAGGAGATAAAAGAACCCACACCTATGGGAGAACCAAAAACCAGTTACACTGCGGCGGAACCAACAAAGGAAGTGAATGTTGGAACCAAAGAAGAACCCAAAATACTAAAAATTGGGACTAAGATGGAGGCAGATGAAGAAGAAAGAACTATTGGTTTGTTGCGAGAATTTAAAGATATCTTCGCGTGGAACATGGACGAGATGCCTGGAATAGACCCGTCTGTGGCGTGTCATAGGTTAGAGATTGACAAAAATGCGAGGCCATTCAAACAAAGAATCAGAAAAATCGCAACAACATATCATCCTCAAATAGAAGAAGAGTTGCAGAAGATGCTTGATGCGGGAATCATAAGACAAGCAAAATATCCGGAGTGGATAGCAAACATGGTTGTGGTTCCAAAGAAGAAAAAGGGGATAAGAATTTGTATAGATTTTACTGATCTAAATAAAGCATGTCCGAAAGATAGTTTTCCATTATCAGATATTCCACAAATGGTCGAATCAGCAGCAGGAAATGATAGAATATCTTCTCTAGACGGATATAAAGGCTACAATCAAATACCACTCGTTGAAGAAGATCAGGAGCATACTTCTTTTTTCGCTCCAAGAGGGTTATATTGTTATACAAAAATGCCATTTGGTTTGCGAAATGCTGGAGCAACATACCAAAGGATGGTAGAAAAGGTGTTTGCGAAATGGATACACAAAACATTGGAAGTGTATGTGGATGATATGTTAATAAAAAGTAAAGAAGCCAAAAATCATGTCCAAGATCTGAGGGAAATTTTTGAACAAATGAGACATTTTAACATCAAAGTAAATCCAAAAAAGTATATCTTTGGGGTTGCATCGGGAAATTTTTTAGGTTACATCGTATCAAAAGAAGGAATACAAGTTGATCCAGAAGAAAGTGCAAGCGATTCGTGACATGCCAACACAAATGACGGTAAAAGATGTACAGAAGTTAAATGGGCTCTTAGCTTCATTTGGGAAGGTTCATTTCGTGATCATCGGACAAATGTAAACATTTTTTCAATATACTCAAAAAGGGGCGAAGTTTAGATGGACAGACGAATGCGAGAAAGCTTTTCAAGGAATAAAAGAACATCTGACGAATATATCTATTTCGCAAAAAGCAGAACCATGAGAAGAATTATTAATCTATCTTGCGACAACTTTGCATGCTTTAAGTGCCGTGTTATTACGAGTAGACGCAAGAGTTGAAAAACCAATCTATTACATCAGCAAAACCTTCAATGCTGCAGAGAAAAATTATTCAAAGATTGAAAAACTAATTTTGGCATTAGTTTATAAAAACATTTAAACTTCGAATATATTTTCAGTGCACATGAAATAAGGGTATTGACAAAAATACCAATCGAGTCAGTAATGAAAAATTCAAAAAGATCAGGCAGAGTTGAGAGATGGAATGTACAAATAGGACATTTCAAAATCAAATATGAAATATTATCTTCACCCAAATCGCAAGTTGTTGCAGACTTCTTAGCATAATTTCCTTTAGAAGATGATGAAGCTGTGGAAGAAATGATGGATGTAGAAGAAGAACATTGAAATCCAAGAGATCTATTAACAGAGCCAAATAGATGGGAAATATTGGTGGATGGATCATCAAATGGGGAAGGTAACGGAGTTGGAATTGTTTTGATTTCGCCAGAGGGCAACAAAATGTCTTTTTCCTTCAGATTGGAGTTTGCATCCACCAATAATGAGACAGAATATGAGGTTGTGATACATGCCCTGAAGTTCGCAATAGAAATGAATTTGGAAAATGTGAGAATCACCAGTGATTCGCAATTGGTCATTCGTCAAATAAAAGAAGAATACACTACAAATGAATCATCCATGAAGAAATACAAAAAACTTGTTGAGGAATTGTCAGCGAGAATCCCAAAAATTAAATGGAGACACATATCAAGAAAAGATAATAGACTGAGAGCAGGATGCTTTTGCTTTTATCTCAAGTATGATGATAGACCCAAGTTCATACACAGAAAAAAGTAGAATTACTGCGAGATGCATAAAGTTACATACACTTTTATCACCATCAATCAATAAAGAAGAAGAAGAAAGAGGTAGATGTAATGATAATAGAAGGTGGAGAACAAACACCTAATATCGAAGATTGGAGAGCGAGAACTTCATGCACTGGATGAGAGGAGAAACACCAAGGAATAGATTGGAGGCGCATAAATTAAAAAGCTGTGAGACAAATTATGAACTAAGGGATGGGATACTGTATCGGAGATCCTTTAACGGACCTTCACTCAGATGCTTAACACGAAAAGAAGGAGAAGAAGTGTTAAAGATATTACATAGTGGGGATGCGGCAATCACGGCGGCGGAAGATCTTTGGCATACAAAGCGAAGATGCAAGGTTATTATTATATATGCATGAAGCTTGCCCTCCACGGTAATTTTGCCTTCGTCCACCATAAGTTTCTTGCATATGATCTAGAATCTTATTATTGCCAAAAATTAAATGGAGACACATATCAAGAAAAGATAATAGGTCTTTCTATGGCGATATATGCTTTGCGTGATTGTATTTTTATCTCAAGTTAAGCATTCACAAATGAGAGGATGATGCCATTTCGCTACACATGGTTCTCCATCTTATTGTCAACTGTCTTAAGCTCTCGCCAATTCTTTGAGATGCATAAAGTTACTTATGTTACATGTACACTTTTTATCTATTGCTTGGACGTGAAATATTTGCATAATATGGCATCATGATTCTCCATTGTAACATACATCTCAAAGAAGTTCCATCAAAAGAAGAAGAGGGTAGATGTAATGATAATAGATTTGTTCATTTGCCTCTAATTTGTGGAGAACAAACACCTAATATCGAAGATTCTTCATTAATATTTGGGAGAGCGGTTGTCATGGTTATCTAACTCCTCCATCTCTTGATTTTCCATTTCGCTCTAATTCTTTCTCTGAGCTAGTCGCGCTTGTTCAATGTAGAGGAGAAACACCAAGGAATAGATTGAGGCGCATAAATTAAAATTCGATCTAGAACTTGTCTAGAGACAAATTATGAACTAAGGGATTTCTTGTTCCCCGGGATCATTCCTTGTTCTCCTTGTCCATCGCTCACCGGCCTGTTCGCCTCTGCTCCTCTTCTCGGAGATCCAAGTATTTAACTTTAGGACTTCTCCATCATTTCTCATGTTCATCCTCGATGATTCTCCCTGTTTCATTCTTCCTTTCTGCAAGTCTCCCACTACATCGTTGGTTGCTCTTGTACAAGCCATCTTTCTTTTCAATGAAGAGTATCTTTTTCCAAATCTCTTCTCTAATCCAAATTCTTTCCAATTTCTTCATCAATCACCGTCGTCCCATTTCTAGCGCATATGTATGTTAAATTTTGGTTAATGCATACGGGAAAAGTAGAATTACACTTAGCAAGGGGATGACTCACTCGACCCTTTATATAGGTAATACATAGTGGAATCATCCTTTATTTTTAGAATGCCTCGCTAAGTGTCGCTAAACAGGAAGATCTTTGATCTCACGATACGCTTATTTTAGCTTTCTCGCGACTCGCCTCAAGCGAAACAAATATCAAGGCGTTGCGAAGATTGCCAAAGGCACGGAAAGAAAATACATGCACCTAGAGCACCATTAACGTCTTCAACAAGTGTATGGCCTTTTGGAAAATGGGGTTTAGATATTATTGGACCATTTTTACCGGGGTCTGGGCAAAGAACATATCTGATTGTTGCTACATATTATTTCACAAAATGGGCAGAAGTAAAGGAAGTACAACACATTCGCGACAAAGATATTTTTATATTCATATTTGAGAATATTATATGCAGATTTGGAATCCCCGCACAATTGGTATCTGATAATGGGAAGCAGTTTGAGGGACAGAATATAGAACTGTTACTTAATGCATTTAAGATAAAGTGTGGGAAGTCAACTCCTTTATACCCTCAGGCCAACGGACAGGCAGAAGCAACAAATAAGACAATCGCAGATATATTGAAGAAGAAATTAGATTGGCATAATAGAGCATGGTGTGAACAGGTACATAATGCAGTATGGGCTTACAACACAACCAGGTGAGAAGCTACGAGAATGTCACCTTTCTGTTTAACATATGGAGTTGAGGCTGTGCTACCAACAGAAGTTATTATTCCAACAACAAAGAGAGAAGCTTGGGAGAAAAAGCTTAGTGCGGGTATTATTTTAACCAAGCTAGATGAATTAGAAGAAAAAAGAGAAAGAGCTCTACATCATATGGAAAATTACCAGCGAAGATTAGCCCGAGAATATAATAAACGTGTTAAAACACACGAATTTCAACTGAGTGACTTGGTGTCATGAGAAACACCAATATATCAGCGAGAAAGTGGGGGAAAACTCGCGAAAAAATGGGATGGACCTTATATCATTAAGGATATAGTTGGAACAGGGGCATATAGATTGATGGAACCTGAGGGTAAAGATGTGGGCCACAGACTCGATAGACCATGGAACATGTTATACTTGAAGAGATATTACCCGTAAAAGATTGTGGAGAAAGATTAGACTGCGAAATGATGTATGATTGAAGCAAAATGAATTTATATGAAAATCTTGTGAAAGAATTATTGCGAGATTATACAAAACAAAGAAAGAACATGCGAAAATTTCGTACAAATAATGACAAGAGATAATCAAAGATCAATGACATATCAGAAAAGGGCGAACCTGCTATGGCGTACACCCTAGTTCGCGAAATCAAAATTTCGCAAGAGGCAAATGTAAGACCTAAAGTACGTCATAAAAGGGGGTACCTGTTGGCATGGCTCAGGGAAAAGGTTACACCGCCACTGGAACCTGAGTCATGGAGATTTGGGGTCAATAAAGCCCATCCAGGAGAGGTACCTCGGATTTTCAACCTAAGCTTATGACTTAGGTTGGACGACTGAGGGTCTCTTCTAAGGAGTCAACATTTGATCAAGGCGCCGAGGTACATGGTTGAGCCAAGAGTGCCTGGGGCATTTGAAGTGTCTCGGCCATTCTTGGAAAGTCTTGGCTAATGTTGCACTCGACCCGAAGAAAACTCCACTTAGGGTGCAGTCTCGTAACCATAAGCCCTATAGGAAAAAGGGATAAGAGGCTGCGAAAACAACTGGTTGTTGTTAAGACCGGATGGGAGGAGCTAGCCTTGTATGGCAGAAGTACGCCTCCTTGAAGGGGCAACCAGGGGGATGATAAGGGCGGCACCCTACATTAGGGAGCTGATAAGTGTATTAAGACGCAAATGTCATGAGGCTTTATTTTCGCAAGAAAATTTAGGCTTGTCATATTTGTGCGACAATCCTGAAGAGGCAATAATACAAAAGAGAAGATAAGACGAGGTCAATACGTCAGTACATGAAAGTGTAAGGACGTCCTGCAATTTCGTCGCAAGACGGCAATGTCATGGGGCTTTATTTTTGCAAGAATTTTTAGGCCTATCATATTGTCGCAACAAAAAATTTCAAAGAAAGTGTTAAGGCAAGATCAATGGGTTTTCGCATGCAAATGCAAAGATGTCCTGCGATTTTGTCGCAATGACAAGAGGTGGCGCAATAAAACCTTTAACTAGGAAGGCAAAATAAGACCACATGATTCAACAAAAGATTTATAAGAACTAACTATTATCTGTGCAGGTCATCGATCGCAAGAAATATAATGAGAGGCAGTATGGGAATTATTAAACAATGAACATTATCTTTCTCGCTAATAAACACAATAATAAGTTAACAAGAAAGAGTAAATGCATCTCAAAGACGACTGAAGTGCACCATATGTAAGAAGTTATATAGATGAAGTAATCCAAAGAAATAAAATTACAAAAGAAGTTCAAGCCTCAACATCGACTTTCTTTCCAGACGGAGATAATTGACGTCCTTCACTAATTTTATCACTCTCACCAACTTTCTCGATTTCGCTGGCTTTTTTAGCTTCGCTAGTCCTTTCTTCATTCTGGTTTATTCCAACTTCTTCTTCATCCGGATTATTATCGACAATTTCATCATTAGGAGGAACCTCCTCTTCATTTGCGAAATCTTCGCCACTTTCATAATGATAATCACTATCAGGAGAACCAGGAACTTCATCATCATCTACTTCCAAAGGTTCGACAGATACAGGGGAAAGAGATTTGGACAATAAGATATCATTCACAAGAACTTCATCCCTGAGATGAACTTGGCGAAGAAGTGCCTTTTGGTGATTCCTACTTTGGATATATTTGGAGTAAGCGAGATAATCAAATCTTCTTTCTGCTCGATCGCGAGAACGAGCAAGAGTAGAGGCAAGTAATGCATTCTCTTTGCGAACCTTGTCATAGCTAGATTCCAAAGTAGAAAGGGAGGAGCGAAGATCTTTCTCATATTCTGCAAAAACAAAGAACAAAGAAAATCATTTAGGTGAAGGATTTGCAAGGAAGACATAATAAAAAGACTTAACAAAGAAAAAATGGTTGCGGCAGTCAAATTTTATGACTACCTTCCTTTTGCGAGATAAGATGTTGAGTTAAATCCAAGCAACTATTCTCCGAGTGGTCCATGGCATTGTCAAACTTATCTCCAACCAAAACTTTCAGTCGAGATCGCAAACTCTTTTCATTAGAAATGAGTAAGGTCTTTTCCTTCGCAAGAGAAGTGTAGGATTCTTCTAGCTTGGAGTATTGATCTTTGAGTTGACTTGCCTTTATACTTAGAGTTATTCTACCTTGAATAAGTTTATATCTCTCAGCAGAAGATGATTCTGTTACTTCTTTGAGTTTATTTCTCAATGAGCAGAGGGATCGTTCCTGATCATTACATACTTTTTGGCAAATGTTAAGTTCTTGCGAAGACATCGCCACCTTATTTAAAAGAATTCGCTTCTCCTGAGATAGGGTTTCATTCTCATCTGATAAAGTTTCCAACTCCAGATTAGCTTTAGTCAAAAAGTAAGAGAGGCGAGATAATTCACTACTTAATAAGTTTTGCTTCTGGACTAATTGAGCATTCTCCTTGGTAAGATTATCTATTTGATCAACAGAGTACGTATAAAGATTATATAATTGGTTATATTGATCCATCCAAGCATCTCTATCCATTCGGGCTTCTTCGGCGACGGATTCAAACTGATATATCTCCATTTTTCGTTTCTAGTTTAGAGCTTAAAGGCGAACAAGGGATTTTTTGTTTAAAAAAATAAAAAATAAAAAAATAATTAATTTACCTTTTATTTCCTCATTCTTCTTGCGAAGATTGTCACGGTCCAGTGAGACATTCTGAAGCTTTTGATTTTCAAAATGAAGAGTATCACATTTCAAGGTCATGGCTTGGAGATTATTCTTCAAAGTTTCAACTTCCTTTTCTAAGGATGTATGCGAAGCCATTCTGTCAGAGCCAAAATATTTGCTTAAAATTTCGCAGACACCAGACTTAATAGGATCAATAGAGACTTTCTTGACATTATCCAGAATATCTGATAAAACTTTGAAAGCGATATCCATCCCTTCCAGATTTTCTTTAGTAAAAGGGGAAGATTCGGATGAAGAAGTGATGATGGCAGAAGGTGGGAGAGTTGAATCATCTTTCAACATAGATGTATCATTTGAAGATGAAATTTGATGAAGGTTAATGATTGGGACTGAGGCAGTGTCCAGAGAAGAGGCATTGACAGTAGAAGAAGAGAAGGGTTCATTCGCAACAGGATTATCACGAGGAATTTCATTAATAGAAAGGTTAGTTACAGGGGAGAAGTCTGCAGCGACATTTTCGCAAATAAGAAGAGGGGATTCAGCTTGCGAAGCTATCGCAAGAGGTGTTGAAAGCTTAAACAAGGTAAATGGAGCAGAATTTTCAACATTTTTAGGGTGGCGAGATCTTTTGGGGGGCCTATCGACATCTCCATCACCCTGCGAATCACAAGTCAAGTAAGAAACAGAGGCAACAATATTGTTAATAAAAGAATAAGTGTTTCTTAATACCTTGCTATTCGCAGGCTTTCTTTTGTTCACAACGATTTTTTGCTGCGAACTCTTGGGAACATTAGGGTTTTGGATTGTGAACTTGGTGCTAGAAGTGTTTTTGCTGAAACAGAAACATTATGAGAATTACTCAAAGATGAGCAATATCAAATAAAACAATTTCAGTAGAAGAGATCAACCCTAAGGAGATCAGTTTCAGCAAAATTAACAAACCTTGATGGCTCCATAGGAACAGTAGCAGAAAGATGGAGAAGATATTATGGAAAGATGAACAGTAGTAAAAAGTTGCAGACGACAAAAAGAAAATTCGCAGAGAATGTAGAGATGAAGAAGACGAAGTAAAAGAAAGAAAATATTCTTATGATGGATCTCTTCTTAAATAGACAAAAGATGATGACCGGTTAGCATTTAATGTGCCGGTGAATAGGGGAATATTTAACACGTGTAAGCGGTTATGCATAATTCATGGAATCCTGTCGGCAGAAAATTTAGGGAAAGAAATGAACAGCTGCGGCATTTTGAAAGTATTAGTTCTCATGACATTCTCTCCTTCGCAGAGAAGACATGAGAAGAGGCAAGATGTAGGATCAGAATATCGCAACACCAATACCCTTGCAAAATCCATGAACGACACACTACGAAGATATCGCAGATTGGTAATAAAAATGACGCAACGGATGACGACAGCCTGAACACGAGAAAGATGTGAAGACCTAGCGAGATTTAGTATTTGTACACTTGCGATAATGTCGCAAGCCAGATCCGAAAATAAAGGACAGCTTATCTGTCATCCACTATGTAATGCCCTATATAAAGAGCCGAAAAGGCTTAAGAGAAGAGAGATCTTTTTCGAGTGTTGAGCAAGTCATTAGGAGAGAGAAAGTTCAGAGCGGTTGTTAATTCTTTAGTTTATTTCCTTATCATCTTGTAACATTTGTGAGATTAATCAATAAATATTATGATTGTTCATCTTAAAATGACTTGATTGTGTGAATTCTTGTGAGGGGTGTAGTGTGGGATTTGCTGCAACTACAATTCCAAATCCACAATTGGTGCATGGCTACGTAGAACGAATTGATAGGAAGTATGAGCATCAAAGGAAATGAACTACAACTTACCTCGTCAAGTGTGGCAACAATCATATGTTACATCGCATTGTCGAGCCATATGAGATGAGATGGCAATATGACGTAGTTATATCACAATTAGATGATATGAGCGACAATGTGCTGGACCATCAATGACGCAACTCATTACGGCTGGCTACTACCCTATGTAGAAGGGGTCAAGCATATACCGTAATTCATCCTCATCGGGACAAGAACTAAAGCAACTCGATTTGCAAGGCAAAAGCCAAGCAATAGGCATAGTTCATACATGCCATTATGTCCTTTGCAAATGATGCATAAGAATATGCATCATTGGCATTTCCTTCGTGTTGCACCATGGTGGTGCATCACTTGTTCGCAGATTCGCAAGTTAAGATCTCTTGACTAAGCCGCTGGTCACTATAATGCCTTGGCATCATTTGGGATTTACCAGCTAAGCTATGAAGATTACTAGTGCATCTCCGTTATATGAACCTTCAACCAACTACCCCTTTCAATATATGTATTATTGAAATTTCTACAACTAAAAGTTGGGAAGCAATTTTGTTAGATCACTGCTCGGTCGAACTCGCAAGCGTTTCTATCTCAAGCTTGTTTGTCAATGTTAGTGATCAAAACTATAAGTCTTGGTTTCTAGTCTACTTTTCGATGTCTCATACTAGGATAGATTATGTAGTTGAGCATTAGACTTCACGGCGTTCATCATTGAAGACGAAGAACTACTAAGGAGAGCTTGTAGAACTTCATCAACAAAAAGGTAAGTGGAGACTAAAACTCATCTATCACTTGGAAAGTCTATTTCTACTCTATCTCCTATATTGAGACATAAGTCGTGTTACGATATAGTTTTCTATTATACACATTTGAGATTTCGAGCTGAGTTTAACTCGCTTACATATTTCTCGGAATATATGTTGGTAAGCTTTCGCTTCGACCAAGCTCATCTTATATTCTTGAATAAAGTCAAAAGATGATCATGTGAAAATTTCCGAGTAACATCTTACATGGTTTGTGTGATACAATCATTTGGTGTAGACTTGGAATGTTTCGTTATGATTATTTCAATAACTTGAAAATTGCTTTGATGCTAATACGGTGTGAAAACGGCTATTGTCATCCTCTAAGAAAGTTTCAATGATTGAAATAAGAGTTTAGAACACTTAACCATTATGGGATTGTGACATGTTGTGTACTCTTGCACATATGTTATTCATGTCCGGGAACCATAGTATGCGTACACTTATGCGTACATGTTAGTTTGAGAAGTCTGGGAACCTAAGTATGCGTACTGGCATAAGGTTCATGTCCGAGATTTTCTGCGGGATTGGAGGTATGCGTACTCGTTCGCGGACTGGCGAAACCCAAACTCAGTCCGGGTATTTCAAGTATGCGTACACTTTTGCATACTTGAAGGTTAAAGTTCTAAAATCGGTTATGTACATGAACTAATACATTTATATAATAAGGAATGCATTCTTTGCAAACCGTGGCTATAATGTTCATGAATTGATTCAAGTGAATCAAACCGATTTTGCTTCAATTGTGTTCTTATATACTTCTATGAGAATATAGCAATTGAACAACTCTTTAACTAGTTTCATTTGAGTCATTTGAATTAGTTATGATTAAAATTAATAAGGTTGATATGAGAGCGTTCATATAGCTAACCTTGGTTAACTATTGTTGAGCCAACATGGTGTACACGTTTAGGTACGGCTATATAAACCTAAATTAAGGTACATTTCATTTGTGTGTAACAAGCTAAGTTCGATCTAACGGTTGAAAGATATTAGCTTGAATCTAATCAGGTTTTCATCTAACAGTGAATATTGAATGCTTTGTTACCAATGTAACTTAGATTGCAAACCCTGATTTGAAAATTATATAAAGGAGAAATCTAGCAACTGGGAAACCTAATCCCCACACCTCCTGTGTGATACTAGTTGCATAAGCTAGAGTCGATTCTCCTTTAACCTTAGGTTTTTCATGAAACCCTGTAGGTTAACGACTTGAAGACTTCATTGGGATTGTGAAGCCAGACCCAACTATTTTCTCTGTAATTGCGTGATCTGATCTTGCATCTTTTATCGTGTTTGAGTACTATCTTCTTTAAGATTGACTCGAGATTTATTCTCCGATAGGCAAGATAAAAAGTAGTCACAAACATCTTCGTCTCATCGTTTGTGATTCCACAATATCTTGTTTCGCTACCATACGATTAAGGTTATTGTGAGGTGATTGATATTTCAAGGTTGTTCTTCGGGAATATAAGTCCGATATATCAATTGGTTCATGTTCACCTTGATTTATCAAAAGACGGAACAAAACTCGTAGGTATTTCTGTGGGAGACAGATTTATCTATTCCTATAGACTTTTCTGTGTGAGACAGATTTGTTTATCAAGTCTTCGATTTTGGGTCGTAGCAACTCTTAGTTGTGGGTGAGATCAGCTAAGGGAATCAAGTGCATAGTATCCTGCTGGGATCAGAGACATAAGGAGCACAACTGTACCTTGAATCAGTGTGAGATTGATTAGGGTTCAACTACAGTACAGTCCGAAGTTCATTGGTAGTAGGCTAATGTCTGTAGCGGCTTAATACAGTGTGGTGTTCAAATCTGGACTAGGTCCTAGAGTTTTTCTACATTTGCGGTTTCCTCGTTAACAAAACTTCTGTGTTATTTCTTTTTCGCATTATATTTTGTTATATATTTGAAATATCACAGGTTGTGCGTTGAATCGATCAATTGGTAAATCCAACCTTTGGTTGTTGATTGAAATTGATTGATCCTTGAACATTGGTCTTTGGTACCTTTCAAGTTATTTCTCTTATATTCAATCGGGCTCGCAAATTTCTATTTGATGATTACAGATTGAATTGAGAGATAGAGATACAAAACTCTTTGATATACTTTTCTCTAGATTGAGTCTAATTTTCTAGTTGATTCTCTTGAAAGTATATTGGAGTTTGTCTATTCAGATTGACAAACGAATTATCGGGTGTGTTGTTGTATCCCCGCTTTTCCAATTGGTATCAGAGAAGGCAAACACATTTAAGACCTCATAAGTCTGTGTTTGTATCAATCTAATTTCCGTGGACCTACGAAGTATCTCACAAATTACGTACATAGAGATGTCTTCCAAAGTTTCTGATCATGCCAAAAATCTTGGTTTTTCTTTAAAGGATAACTCCTTAGTAGATTCTTCCGAATCCCGGGGAAAAGACAAGAAATTTGACATCGTGTCAAAATCAGAAATGGAGCTCACTAGATCGTTAAAAAAAATCTGCTGATATCATTGACTTTCAAGATTCTAAAATCAAGACTCTTGAAGAAAAGAATGATCAACTCATTGATGAATTCGAGAAATCACTTGAAAGAGAACGTGATCTCTATTGCTTTATTGAATCTCTCTCTAATAATATCGAAAAGTTGGTTCAAGAAACTACTCTACAGCTTGAAAAAATTAGTATGCGTGAAGATATTGTTAGAGAGAATTCAATTAGAAAAGAACTTTTAATCAAGGCTCATTCATCAGAAATAAACAGTCATCATGTTGAAAAAGAGAAACTTGTTGCATCTCTTCGATTTTCCCAAGAACATTGTAACGCCTTGAAAAAGAAAAACTCTGTTTTGATGTGTAAGTCATCCTCTGCACCTTCTTCTGATACTCACAAGGCTTTACCCAGCGTGAAGAAAATTCCCTCCAAGGAATTACCCACTGTGAATCACTTGCAGAATTCGCATGTGCCAGAAAAGGTTATGAGTCAAGGCAATTATGTTTCTAATCCACGATGATGTTCCTTCTGTGGGAAAAAGAATCACTATGCTCTTCATTGCTTTGGTAGAAAGAAACAAATCTCACATCTTCATAAATTGCTTCTTTCTACTGTCAATGGAGTAAATCGTCCTGCGACTCCTACAGTGAATTTCCTTCCTACAGAAAACCAGAATTCTTATAAGGATGATATCTCTTCAAGAAATCTTCACAGTTTGCAAGTTCCTCTGCATGGTATAAACTCTTGTGCCACTAATGAACATATTCCCTGTGCTTATAAGAACAAGTCTGGCAAGTCTAAATCGAGAAGAAGGAAATCATTCAACTCTTTTCCTCTGGAACCGATTTCTAGAGGTCCTAGAATTAGTCCTCAGAAAAGTCCCTCCGATGGACTTTTAAAAGGGTTTATCACTAATTCCTCTGGGATAAGTTATAATCAATGGAAAAGAGGGAATACTCGATACAAACGTACAAAAGATATGTATAACTCATCTCCCATAATTCACAGTGAGAATACTTCTCACTTCTTTACCTGATTCCAGGTAATTTCGTCCTTGTATCTATCTTGAGAGTTGCAAGGATGATGATGTGGGAGTCTCAAGAATAGTTGTATGTTTTTTTTATGCGTCTTTATGTTAATTTTATTCGATCCTTCTGATCGTATCTCATGCTCTAATTTGAAGAGAAGTATTCTAAATTATTGATCCATGATTAACAAGTATTATATTTTCTCCAGTTGGATTTTTTTCTAAATCCTTTCTTCTTCTGTGACCGGTCCACGAACGTCCGTGTCCCCTTCATATGAGTTCATAGGGTTTCCATAACAAGAGATTCATTCTCCTGTTTACAAACATACATATATATATATATATATATATTATATATTATGTTATTCCATCCCTAACAAAAACATATTTGGAGAACTCTTCAGGATCTCAAGAGATTGTGAGTCTTGACAAGGAGGAGGAAACTCAAGGACGTGATTCGACTCAAGAACTTGTTTTGAAGAAGATGCTTGCAAGGAAAGAGCACAACTCCTGGATTGATGAAATTTTTCAAGGATTTAACTCGTTTTCAGGGTGATTCAAAGGTCTAGTTTGCGAATCTTCAACTGCAAATAAATCATCTTTTGGATGGTCAGGCCAGAATCCTTGCTAATCAACAAATCTTGATACGGAATCAGAAGAAACTCATCGTGGACTGCGTCAAGTCTAGACAACTTGCTCGTGTTGCTGATCGCAAAGTTAGTGTTCTGACTCATGATCATGGGGTTTCCACGGTCAAAAAAATCAAGGAAATCAGCGACACCTTCTATGATGGATTCATTGAAAGGTATGAAGTTATCAAAGAGCAGTAATCATTGTCTAGGAAACTTCTTAAGATACTTTATTCTTGTGTTTTAAGAAGGATAACTATGGTTTGAAATAGCCATTATTGTAAGTATACATAGCTATTTCCAATGTTTTCATCTTGCAATGTTTTTAGATTTATTTATTTAAATTCTAAAGTTGATATGGAAGATGATTTTTGCAGTATTAATCTTTATGGTTTTATATATTGCAAATTGTTATGGGATATGTTGTTTACGTCCGTGAACTTTTATTGTCCCATACTTGTTCAAAAGTTATCTCTATTATATGTCGGTATGAAAGTATTGATAAAAGATAGAATGAACTTTTGACTACAAAAGTTAAGCCTTTTATGTCATTTTTTGATGGAAGAAAGGATGAACTTTTGTTTACAAATATTGAGTCTATTGTATGTCATTGTGCAAATAGTGATGAAAAATATGACGAATCTTTGATTATTCCGCAGTATTGGTCCTTCCTTGATCCACATCTTTGTGTATATACTGTGTTGCTCCGTAAGTTCTCTTATGTTGAGCATGACCAATTGAATTGATCATTTTCCTTGTGGTTAATTCAATTGAGATTTTTGGATACAAATTCATATTCTTATGTGATTTGTTAATGTCCAAAGAAATCCTTCCTTTCTTGTAAAAGTAAGGTCGCTCTTGTTGTTCTTTCGGGAATGACATTTTATGGGGGAGAGTTCTTAATTGAACTTGTGCTTAATTGCCAAATCTTTTTGGGGAGTACGACTGTGGAATATTATAGGGGTTATCTTGTATCTTTATAAACTCCTTAATGAATGCATTTAGTTTCGGCTATATGATGGTATCTAAACAAGTTGATATGTTGTTCTCTTTTGGTCATGAAGTATCTCTATGGAAATTTCATGAGGATCCCACTAATTTTCGTACCTTTGCCAATTTTTGTTGACAAAAAGGGGGAGAATTGATGTGTAGTTCACACTACAAATACATATGGTTTACGGATCATTATGTAAGGGGGAGTGGTTTTCATTGTAAGATGAATTATTGACTAAGGGGGAGTGATACATATCACCATAGTATTTGATAGGTGTTGTAAAACATCTAATTTTATATCTAGTGTTTATGATTTCTTTGCTATTATCCTTGTGAATTGCATCTCTTATGTTTGATTTTGAGTTATTAGGTGCAATGGAGTCCTTGGGAGCAAAAGACGGAGAAAACGTCCATTTGGAGCGGAAATGGCAAAAAGATCAATTTCCAGTCAATACTTGGAGCAGGCTAATGTTGCGCAAAAAGGAGTGAAGTATGAACTGTCAGTTCCATATAACTGGCAGGTCAAAATTGTCATTGTGGTGGCCGGTATCAATCTGCTAGGTTCTTATAGAAATTCCAGTTCTTACCTAGCCCTAAAATCAAGAGGAATGTCATTTGTTTTTATTATTATTGTTCCCATCCAAGATTCAGAGCGAGAGAGAAAAGGCTGCGGCTTTTCATGGAGAATTTGAGTGATGAACTACTGAGTTCAGAGTCTAATGAAGTTGAGAAGGGAAGATGAGGTTGTTACTTCATGTCCTGATGCTGTGTTGATCGGAAATCAGATTAATCTGAGTTAGATAGGATTTGTTCTTTGTTTGGATTAAATCCAGATGAAGAAATAAGGATTTGGTGAAGATTAATGGAAATTCAGGTTGTTGATTGTCATGGGTTTTTGGTCGAAATAAAGGAGATTCGACAGTGTCTGTAGTTAGGGTTTGCTGCAAAATCAAATGGTTGCGGTTGCAGAATGAAGTTGGTAGTGAGATGGTTTTTTTCTGTCGATTTGGTGAAGAAATTGATGGAGATAGGGTCTGTGATGAACTCGTAAGAGGAAAATGAAGAAGAAGGTAGATCTGAGTTGAAATGGAGATTTGGGTTTTGAATATGGAGTTGAATTTCAGGGCAGATAAGATGAAGAAGAAGATTTTTGCGGCTGTTGATATTCACGGGGATTTGAAATTGTTTGAATGGATAAGAAGAATTGAATAACTGTATCTGAATGGTGATGAGTTTCTGCAATAGATGTATGCTTAGGAAAGGTGAAAATACAGAATGTGATGTTGTGGCATTGAGAGTGAGATTTGGCTCTGGGTGTTATTTGTGTTGGTGATTAGGCCATGGACTGAAGCAGTGATATATTGCAGTGGAGATGAAGCTACAAGATGCAATGGTGGATGTAAGCTAAGAAAAACTGAAGGTGGAGACTGAGTTGTTGTTGGTGCACATTTGGTGATGACACGAGATAATGGAGCTGCGAGAAAATGGATTTGTATTGGATGAAATTGAGAAGATGATTGATTTGAACCGATCTTTGCATTGCGGTGAGTGAGAGATGAATGCAGGGTTAAGTGAATGGCCTGAGTTGAAATTGCAAATAAAAGAGCAAGCAATGAAGCAGGCTGATGGCTGTGCTGCTGGTGCCATTGGTGAAGGTCAGATGCAGTTGGAGATAAATACAAAGGGGTGTGTGGCTATGACAGTGGAATGCGGTAAGAGCTCACAGGGGAGATGGCAGTGAAGCTGGTGCTGCTGGGATTAGTGATGGAGTGCAGGATTGAACTAGGTTTCTGATGCTGAAATGAAAAGGCTGAAATAGTGGAACTGGCCTGAGGTTGTTGAGAAGGTGGTACTGATGTTGGCTTTGGTTCTCTATGAAGAATGTTTTGAGCTGATGCTGGTAAATATTTGTTGGCTTGTATGGCAGTGGCTCAATGATACTATTTCATGGTTAAATGGTGGCGATGGACTGAACTGGCTGGTGCAGTTATGCAATAGGGGAGTTTGATGTTGATGCTGTGTGTGTTGTTTGAGCTCAGGGAAGATGAGATTGTGGTACAGTTATGGAAGGATTGGTGGTTTGAACTAGAGTTGTACGAGGATTAGAGATCACAAGGCAGTGGCATTTGATTGATTCGAAATGGTTGCAGCCATATGTGGTTTGTGCAAGTACAATGCTGCTGTTGCTCATGGATGTGTCATGGCAAAATTGCAGAAGTTGTATTGTTACAGGTGAAGTTGGTGGCAGCTGAGTTAGCCGGTGTTGCTCTTGAGTACTGGTGGTAATATGAGGCAGTTGCATATGGAGATGGCAGCTCATGGTGGTGTTTATAGCCAAGGAAATGGTGCTCGCAATGCATCGAGGTTGCAGCTCAGATGGAGGAATTGGTGGTACTGAGATTAGCAGTGTTGCAGGACTTGTGCAACTGAGTATGAAGATGGAATGTTTGGAAATTGCAGGTGCAGCTTTGTTGATGCTGCAATGCAGAGTTGAGCTGTTGGCATGAGAATTTGCGGGTGGATTGGTGTTGTTCTGATGGTTGGATGTTGAGCTACGGGAGCTGCTAACGAAGCAACTTGAGAGGCATTGCAGCTGGAGCAAGGAAGAAATGAAGCTGTGAAGGCCAAGATGGCGCTTAATTGATTATGGCTTGTACAAGACTGCAAATGACCTAGGCCAAAGCCACTCAGCCCAGCTAGAGGTCTGACTAGCCAGCTGACTCGCATCTGACTCATGATCTGACCCGGTTTGACTCGGAGACTTTGACTGAGTTGACCCAACTGAGCTGACTCGTTGACCGGTGACCGGGCGGACTTTTCCGGTCACCTGAGCTACTTTCCGGTCACTCCTCCGGCAAATTTCCGGCCATAATACCAGTTTTCCGGCGACAGTTTTTGGGCCATATTTTCTACATGGGTTTTTCTTACATATGGGCTTGGTGGACTTCTATCTAGTGGACTTTTGAAGATTATACCTAATTTCGGAAACAAGAGAGCTATTTAAAGGAAAGACTTTTATAACTTTGGAGATAACGGATTATTCTTGGAACTTGGAGAGAGCCGCTTTTGTTTACGCTACTAGGGTTTGCTTTTGTTCATCTTCTTCTATTCAATTAATATTTTTATGATGAACTCCATAGCTATGAGTAGCTAAATACATATTATTGGTTATGGGATAAAGTTGATTTCTCAACATGTTATTTAAATCTATGAATTAGTTTTGTCTCAATACTTTATTGTTTATGATTCATTATTAATATTGTCATATGATTTGATTGTTTGTTTGGTTGAGTCTGGAATCAATCCGATTTACATTCATCTCTATTGCTAGATTAGGGTTTTCAATACGAAATAGTTGTTTATCCCTGATTCTAAGTAGCATAGTGTGGTTATTACTTGTAGTGATACATCTTTATAATTGCATATGAATCATAACCTTGGTTAAATTGAATTAGTGCTTTTACACGTTTGATTGCCTTGATTAGTCTTATTCCATAGAACTTAGTGCTTTGAGGGAGTTAAACTTAATTGTGCTTTTACACTTTAGGTTGCTTTCTAGGAAGAATTCACATATGCATCTTTTAATGTGGTTGTGATGAAATCAGGGAATTAGCGGGATATACTTGCGATCAAGGTATCCTAGGACTTTTAGTAAATGAGAGATTAAATTATCAATTCTAATCATTGATGAAAATACATGTTTGTGAATGATACTATCCCATGACCAATATCTTCTCCTTATTGATCATTCAAGTTATTTTATTGCTTTCAATTATTTTTATTGCTTAGATAAAACAACAATTCCCCCTGGTTTACTTTAGAAACTGAAATTCTATAACAACACTTGCCTCTCTGTGGATGCGAACTCTTTCTTATCACGTACTTCATTTATATTTAATAGAGTGAGAAAGTGAAATTACTTTTGCTCTCGACAACCTAGGTCAAATTTTGGCGCGCCATTGGGGGGGAGGCATACGGCTTGTTATTAAGTTTTTAGTTTCTTTGTATAATTTCTGCTTTTATCTTTGCCTTTTGTTTCTTGTCTTGTTTCTCACTTGTTTGCGAGAATTGTTTTCAGGTACCTAATACCTTGGCTTCTAAAGATTGGAACTATCCAAGGTGCGGGATAGCTACTCGAAGAGGCACAATACTCCAACCAAGTCAAGACACAACAGAAGATCAAGAGCTAGAAGTGGGAGAAGAGTTACAACTAGAAGGAGAACAAGAGGTTCCATTCGTAGACGAACCACAAGTTGAAGAAGAAGAAACAATGGGTGATGCGAATCGTACACTCAAGGACTTGGCTTCTCATACGCTTGATACACAACATGGGTGTATTCAAACAAACTCTACTTTTGAGATCAAGCCAGGGTTGCTTAGAGAATTACCAAAGTTTCATGGCATGGTGAATGAAGACCCAAACAAGCATCTTATGGACTTCCACACCATTGTCATGGCCATGCTTCCAGCGGATGTTGAGGCGGATGGTGCAATGTTGAAAGTTTTTCGTTTCTCTTTGATGGATAGTGCTAAGGATTGGTTGTACTATTTACCTTCCGGAAGTGTCACGACATGGAATGGGCTGAAGAAACTATTTTTAGAGAGATATTTTCCTGCATCAAAGGCTACTCAAATTCGCAAGGAGATTTGTGGGATGAAGCAAAATGTGGGAGAATCCTTATATGAATGTTGGGAACGATACAAGAGATTGGTAGAAAGCTCCCCTCACCACTAATTCAGTGATGCTATGATCATCCAATACTTCTATGAAGGACTCCAATCAAGTGATAGGAATCTTCTTGACGCTGCGGGTGGTGGTGCACTGGTGAGCAAGACGGTGGCACAAGCTAGAGAGTTGATTGAAAATATGGCAGCAAACTCCCAACAATTCTTGAGTCGTGGTTCGGATGTGCTTCTTAGGAAAGTAAATGAAGTGAGCAAGGTCAAGGAACTTCGTCAACAAATGGGTAACATGACAGCAATGATGCAACAAGTTGCAGCCGCGGTGATACCAAGTTCCTCTCAAGCTTATGAGGACGAGCAAGCTAATGCGGTCTTTCCAAATCAACAAAGACGGTATGATCCCTACTCTAACACTTACAATCCGGGATGGAGAGATCACCCCAATTTTAGCTATGCCAACAAGCAAGGTGCAATCCAACAACCTACTTTCAACTGTCCGAGTGGATTTCAACCACAACAACAACAATTTCAGCAACCACAAGCACAACAATCAATGCAAAATCAAGGTTCTGATATCGATTCAAAGCTTCAAACTTTTATGCAAGGCATTTCCACCATGTTTAAAGAAAGTCAGCAGGAAACTAAGAGTGCTATCAAGGAGTTGCAGACACAAATGGGCTCCATGGCTATTGAGTTGAACCAATTGAAGGCACGAAATAGTGGGAAACTCCCTTCTCAACCTATTAATCCAAAAGAGGGTGTCAATGCTATTACGTTGAGAAGTGATACACAACTTGTGCAACCTGAAGTTACTGATTCGGGCAAGGTGGAAACACCAAAGGAACCTGTTTTGGAGGAGAAGGATGAGGATTCTCCCCAAACTTCTGAGGTACCTATTCCTAACTCTAAAACTCCGGTTTCTACTTATGTTCCTCCTTTACCTTTTCCTCGCAGATTTGCAAGTTCTAAGAAGGCGGAATTAGAAAAGTAGATTTTAGACTTTCTAAAGAAGATCCATGTGAACATACCACTCATTGATGCTATTAAGCAAGTTCCAAAGTATGCAAAGGTGTTGAAGGACTTGTGTACCAATAAGCAAAGGCTCAAAGGTAATGAAGTGCTAAGTGTGGGGGAGAATGCTTCGGCAATCTTACAACACAAACTCCCACTTAAGTGCAAGGATCCCGGTAGTTTTGATATTCCCATCACAATTGGTAACACTACATTTAACAAAGCTATGTTGGATTTAGGTGCATCCATTAATGTTATGCCTGCATCAATGTATAATTCACTTGATCTTGGTCCTCTTAAAAAGGCTGAAATTGTATTGCAATTAGCCGATCTCTCAAATGTCTACCCAATGGGTATTGTTGAGGATGTTCATGTGCAGGTTAATCAACTTGTATTTCCAGCTGACTTTTGTGTGTTAGAGATGAATGAAGGGTCACCGGACTCGTCTCTTCCATTGCTACTTGGGCGTCCTTTCATGAAAACGGCGAAAACCATTATTGATGTGGACAAGGGAACGCTAACTATGGAGTTTGATGGAGAAACAATACGTTTCAACATTTTCGAGATGATGAGATATCCTAGTGATGTCCACTCTTGTTTCTCCATTGATGTTATGGATACATTGGCACAACAAGATGCTTTGGAAACCGTGTTAACTACATCCATGGATAATGGTGTGGAGTGTGGTAATGAGGTCAAGGAAGCCCTTGGTGATCTTAATTCACTACAAGGATGCCCGGAAACTCATAATATCTCTTTTATTTCTTTACCATGCAGTGATGAAAAGCTTGTACCTTCAATTGTTAAATCTCCAAAGTTAGAATTGAAACCTCTTCCAGATCACCTAAAGTACTTTTACTTGGGTGATAATGAAGAGTTACCTGTGATTGTTTCTAACAAGCTTAGTGAATTACAGGAGCAAAAACTTCTAAGGGTGCTAAGGAATTACAAGACGGCCATAGGATGGACAATTGCCGATATCAAGGGTATAAGCCCTGCCGTTTGTATGCACAAGATACGTTTGGAGGTCGATGCAAAGCCTACAAGGGAAGCGCAACGTCGTTTGAACCCTCCCATGATGAAAGTTGTGAAAAAGGAGATACTCAAGCTTTTGGAAGTGGGTGTTATCTACCCCATATCCGATAGCAAGTGGGTGAGCCCGGTACAAGTAGTACCAAAGAAATCAGGTGTGTTGGTGGTGGAGAATGATAAGAACGAACTTGTCCCAACTCATGTGCAAACCGGTTGGAGGGTTTGTATTGATTATAGAAAATTGAATGCCACCACTAGGAAAGATCATTTTCCATTGCCTTTTATTGATCAAATGCTTGAACGTTTAGCTGGACACTCTTACTATTGCTTCCTTGATGGCTATTCAGGTTACAATCAGTTGTGATAGCGCTTAGGAGGATCAAGAGAAAACCACTTTCACTTGTCCTTTCGGTACTTTTGCTTATAGAAGGATGCCTTTTGGCTTATGCAATGCTCCAGCTACCTTTCAAAGGTGTATGGTAAGTATCTTTTCAGAATATGTTGAAAACATAATCGAAGTGTTCATGGACGATTTTAGTGTCTTTGGTGACTCATTTGACCTTTGCTTGAACAACTTGTCTTTAATCCTTGAACGATGTGTTGAAACAAACCTTGTGCTGAATTGGGAGAAGTGCCATTTTATGGTAACTCATGGCATAATTTTAGGCCATATAATATCTTCTAAAGGCTTGGAAGTTGATAAATCTAAGATAGACCTTATTCGTGCTTTAACCCCTCCCACTACGGTGAGGGAGATACACTCTTTTCTTGGTCATGCAGGTTTTTATCGTAGATTTATCAAGGATTTTTCCAAGATAGCATCACCACTTTGTAACTTATTGCAAAAAGATGTGGTTTTTAACTTTGATGAAAAGTGTATGGCGGCATTCAATTGTTTGAAAGAACTTTTGATTTCATCCCCTATCATTAAACCACCAGATTGGAGCAAGCCTTTTGAGCTCATGTGTGATGCAAGTGACTATGCGGTTGGTGCGGTGCTTGGGCAACGTGTGGGGAAGATACCTCATGCTATTTATTATGCTTCTAGAACGTTAAATGAGACCCAACAAAACTACACAACCACTGAAAAAGAGTTGTTAGCCATTGTTTTTGCTTTGGAAAAGTTTCGCTCTTATCTAATTGGTACAAAAGTTGTTGTCTTTTCTGATCATGCAGCGCATAAGTACTTGCTTACAAAGAAAGAGGCGAAACCGAGGCTCATACGATGGATTTTACTCTTGCAAGAGTTTGATATTGAAATCAAGGACAAGAAAGGAATTGAGAACACCGTTGCGGATCACTTGAGCCGTCTTGATGTGGACAAGGAAGCTATCCCATTGCGTGAAAGTTTCCCGGATGAGCAACTATTCTCAATTGCCTTTGGAGAACCATGGTATGCCGATATTGTCAATTACTTGGTGTCTTAACAAATCCCAAAGAACTTGTCTCGTGCTGAGAGGGACAAACTTAAGAAGTTGGGGAACCAATACATATGGGATGATCCATACTTGTGGAAACATGGTAGTGACCAAGTAATACGAAGGGGCGTTCCCGAATATGAATTTAATTCTATCCTGTCTTTTTGTCACTCCTATGCTTGCGGAGGACATTTTGGGAGTAAGAGAACCGCTCACAAGGTACTTGAAAGTGGTTTCTATTGGCCAACCTTGTTTAAGGATGCACATATATTTTGTATAACTTGTGATAGGTGCCAAAGAATAGGCAATCTAGGTTCCCGAAATCAAATGCCACAGACTTTTATTCAATTTATTGAAGTTTTTGATGTATGGGGTATTGATTTTATGGGTCCTTTTGTCAACTCCCATGGGAATTTTTATATCTTACTTGCGGTTGATCATGTCTCGAAATGGGTGGAAGCTAAGGCCACCCCAACTAATGATTCTAAAGTGGTTTTAGATTTTGTGCAAGCTAATATTTTTGCAAGGTTTGGAATTCCAAGAGCCATAATTAGCGATGGGGGTTCTCACTTCAAAAACAGGATTTTACAAAGCTTGTTGAAGAAGTACAATGTGTCGCACAAGATTGCAACACCTTATCATCCCCAAACAAATGGACAAGCCGAGGTTTCTAACCGAGAAGTGAAATCCATTTTAGAGAAGACGGTGAATCCAACAAGGAAATATTGGAGCATGCGACTTAATGATGCTTTGTGGGCGTATAGAACCGCATACAAGACACCTATAGGGATGTCTCCCTTTAGGCTTGTGTATAGTAAACCTTGTCATTTACCCGTTGAAATTGAGCATAAGGTGTTTTGGGCTATTAAGCAATGCAATATGGAGATGGATGGGGCTGGAAAGCAAAGGAAGTTAAAACTCCAAGAGCTAGAGGAGCTCCGCAATGATGCATTTGAAAGCTCACGCATTTATAAGGAAAAGACGAAAGCATTTCATGATAACATGATTTCTAGGAAACAATTTTGCATTGGGCAGAAAGTGCTTTTGTTTAATTCTCGCTTGCATTTATTTCCGGGTAAATTAAGGTCACGATGGATCGGACCTTTTATTGTTACTAATGTGTTTTCTCATGGTGCAGTAGAAATTCGTAGCATAGATACAGGCAAAGAACTTAAAGTTAATGGGCACCGGTTGAAACCATATTATGAGAATTTCATTTCCGAAGTGGTATAAGGAGTTAACTTTGTGGATGTACTCCCTCTGGAGGAGTCATAGAAAGCAAGGAGATAGTCGGGCTGACGACTTTAAACCAAGCGCTAAATGGGAGGCAACCCATCGGATAAGTATTTCTTGTCTTGTTTTTAGTTTTTTTTCTTCTTGTCTTGTTTTTTTTTTTCTGATTTCTTGTCACATATCATGTTAGAATTTCCCACCTTGACTTACTTTGGACGATTCAATTTACATTGAGGATAATGTAAAGTTTAAGTGTAGGGGAGTGGCTAAGCATTTGCATTGTAAAAATTTCAATTTTTTTCAATTTTTTGTAAAATAGTGAATAAGTAAACTCCAACTTGTGGTTAGTTTAGAGTCACATAGTATATATGTCGCTAAGATTACATCGAGATTCTCATAAAAGTGACTGAACTTAGAGATGACAGAGAACATGATCAGGTTTCTTACTTGTATGAGAGTTAAAGTTGTATTTAACCATGCCAGTGGCAAATAAGGTGCAGATTGAATTCGGTATTAGAGTAGTGGTCCCCTATAGTGGAGACTACCTATGTTACATCATGCGAGGCACCGACCTTCAATTCTTTGTACCTGTCTAAATATGTGCTTTTAGAGTGTGTGTCACCGTACGTAAATTCCGGGCAGAATGGTGAGATGCCCAACCTCCCACCATAGAAGCACTACTTTGATCTCTTGAGTGCTATTTTTATCAACCATGATGGTGACATCGAATTGCTAACTTACATACCACTTGTATTCTTGTCCGCAGTTAGCACCATCCACTTTATCTCTCTCTACACCAACAAATCCATATAAACACCATCATCATCAACAAGAGGAGCATCACAAATTTGAAGGAAAGTTGAAGACGTTCAAGGTTTACAAGCAACAGTACAGAAATGAGCAGATTTCAGATTCGAGTAAAGCAACAAGACAAGGAGCAGAATTTTTATAAGTTGAAGACTATTGTACAAGAGTGAAGATTATCAAGATGAGAATTCGAGAAGTTCATGATATCAAGACATACAAATTGTGAAGAATCAAGCGGTAAAGTACTTACACCATGGCCTTTGTACTTGCATTTTTATTTAATTATTTGTATTTCATTTTCTCTTGTCTCAAAAAAATATATATATATATATAATAAAACAAAAAAAAGACAAGAGAAAATTTTGTGAGGTTCATTATTAGTTTTATTATTTTGTTTTGTTTTATTTTTTTATTTTTTTTGTATTTGTTTTATTTTTCTTGTCTCATAAAAAAAATAGAAAGAAAAAAAAAAGAAAAAAAAAAAAGAGAGACAAGAAAAATCCATTGTATCATATTTTGGTTTGTTTTTAGTTTTGTATTCTTTCAATAAAGCCAATGGAAGAAGAATTATCCATAATGAAGTTTCAAGCAACAAGGAATTAGAGGAAAGAGTTACATTGTCAAGATTCTACGAAGTTCAAGAAGTATCATCAAGAGTTGAAGACCGAAGACGAAGATGAAGACACCGATTGAAGACCGAAGACGTTTCTATGGATGTTGTGAGAGTGGTGCTAGCTGCACGTCGAACGGATAACAAGGTAATTAAGCATATTCCCACCTTCGTTAAGTGGTTGATTTCCTTTCTTAGAGATCGTCAGAAAAATGGGTTTTCAAAAATGATAAAAGATGTGGGTTTTCAAAACGATTCGGGGGTTTTCCTTCCTACCATTCAACATGTCTCAGGATTCTCTCTTAATTCCTACATGGACACATGTGTGACCCATCAAAAGCTATTTATTATTGAGAGCAATATCATAAAACCCTTTCTTGTGAGGCAGAGTCGAGACTTTCGATCACCCCGAACCCGAATTTCTTTCGATAGGGGATGGTTATTTCTCTCTCAACTTTTAAGGATGAGATTGTGTTCATTTATGTGTCTAACTTCTTATGACTAGTGTGCAGAATTTCTATGTCTTCTTAGCATGTTGGATGTTATCCTTACGGAGAACTAGTAAGTTGGAAAAGTAGGTTTTGTGGGTATATCTCTAGTAAACCCTCACGAGACTATAACTTGTCCACTAGGGACACCTAGGGGTTTAAAGGCTTGTCATACATGCTAAGTGTGACCGTAGCCTCGACGACACGGAGTTGTTTGTATGTTTTAGAATTATTTTGTTTGATTTGCTCGAGGACTAGCAAAGTCTAAGTGTGGGGGAATTCGATAGGTGTTGTAAAACACCTAATTTTATATCTAGTGTTTATGCTTTCTTTGCTATTATCCTTGTGAATTGCATCTCTTATGTTTGATTTTGAGTTATTAGGTGCAATGGAGTCCTTGGGAGCAAAAGACGGAGAAAACGTCCATTTGGAGCGGAAATGGCAAAAATATCAATTCCCAGTCAATACTTGGAGCAGGCTAATGTTGCGCAAAAGGAGTGAAGTATGAACTGTCAGTTCCATATAACTGACAGGTCAAAATTGTCACTGTGGTGGCCGGTATCAATCTGCTGGGTGCTTATAGAAATTCCAGTTCTTACCTAGCCCTAAAATCAAGAGGAATGTCATTTGTTTTTATTATTATTGTTCCCATCCAAGATTCAGAGCGAGAGAGAAAAGGCTGTGGCTTTTCATGGAGAATTTGAGTGATGAACTACTGAGTTCAGAGTCTAATGAAGTTGAGAAGGGAATATGAGGTTGTTACTTCATGTCCTAATGCTGTGTTGATCGGAAATCAGATTAATCTGAGTTAGACAGGAATTGTTGCTGTTTCGGATTAAATCCAGATGAAGAAATAAGGATTTGGTGAAGATTAATGGAAATTCAGGCTGTTGATTGTCATGGGTTTTTGGTCAAAATGAAGGAGATTCGACAGTGTCTGAAGTTAGGGTTTGCTGCAAAATCAAATGGTTACAGTTGCAGAATGAAGTTGGTAGTGAGATGGTTTCTTTCTGTCGATTTGGTGAAGAAATTGATGGAGATAGGGTCTGTGATGAACTCGTAAGAGGAAAATGAAGAAGAAGGTAGATCTGAGTTGAAATGGAGATTTGGGTTTTGAATATGGAGTTGAATTTCAGGGCAGATAAGATGAAGAAGAAGATTTTTGCGGCTGTTGATATTCATGTGGATTTGAAATTGTTTGAATGGAGAAGAAAAATTGAATAGCTGGATCTGAATGGTGATGAGTTTCTGCAATAGATGTATGCTTAGGACAGGTGAAAATCCAGAATGTGATGTTGTGGCATTGAGAGTGAGATTTGGCTCTGGGTGTTATTTGTGTTGGTGATTAGGCCATGGACTGAAGCAGTGATATATTGCAGTGGAGATGAAGCTACAAGATGCAATGGTGGATGTAAGCTAAGAAAAACTGAAGGTGGAGACTGAGTTGTTGTTGGTGCAGCTGGTGATGACCTGAGATAATGGAGCTGCAGAAAATGGATTTGTATTGGATGAAATTGAGAAGATGGTTCAGATTGAACTAATGCTGCATTGAAGTGAGTGAGAGATGAATGCAGGGTTAAGTGAATGGCCTGAGTTGAAATTGCAAATAAAAGAGCAAGCAATGAAGCAGGCTGATGGCTGTGTTGTTGGGTGCCATTGGTGAAGGTCAGATGCAGTTGGAGATAAATACAAAGGGGTGTGTGGCTATGACAGTGGAATGCGGTAAGAGCTCACATAGGAGATGGCAGTGAAGCTGGTGCTGCTGGGATTAGTGATGGAGTGCAGGATTGAACTGGGTTTCTGATGCTGAAATGAAAAGGCTGAAATAGTGGAACTGGCCTGAGGTTGTATAGAAGGTGGTACTGATGTTGGCTTTGGTTCTCTATGAAGAATGTTTTGAGGTGATGCTGGTAAATGTTTGTTGGCTTGTATGGCAGTGGCTCAATGATACTGTTTCATGGTTAAACGGTGGCGATGGACTGAACTGGATGGTGCAGTTGTGCAATAAGGGAGTTTGATGTTGATGCTGTGTGTGTTGTTTGAGCTCAGGGAAGATGAGATTGTGGTACAGTTATGGAAGGATTGGTGGTTTGAACTAGAGTTGTACGAGGATTAGAGATCACAAGGCAGTGGCATTTAATTGATTCGAAATGGTTGCAGCCATAGGTGGTTTGTGCAAGTATAATGCTGTTGTTGCTCATGGATGTGTCATGACAGAATTGCAGAAGTTGTATTGCTACAGGTGAAGTTGGTGGCATCTAAGTTAGCCGGTGTTGCTCTTGAGTACTGGTGGTAATATGAGGCAGTTGCATATGGAGATGGCAGCTCATGGTGGTGTTTATAGCCAAGGAAATGGTGCTCTACAACAGACTGAGGTTGCAGCTCAGATGGAGGAATTGGTGGTACTGAGATTAGCAGTGTTGCAAGACTTGTGCAACTGAGTATGAAGATGGAATGTTTGGAAATTGCAGGTGCAGCTTTGTTGATGCTGCAATGCAGAGTTGAGCTGTTGGCATGAGAATTTGTGGGTGGATTGGTTCTGTTCTGATGGTTGGATGTTGAGCTACGGGAGCTGCTAACGAAGCAACTTGAGAGGCATTGCAGCTGGAGCAAGGAAGAAATGAAGCTGTGAAGGCCAAGATGGCGCTTAACTGATTATGGATTGTACAAGACTGCAAATGACCTAGGCCAAAGCCACTCAGCCCAGCTAGAGGTCTGACTAGCCAGCTGACTCGCATCTGACTCATGATCGGACCCGGTTTGACTCAGAGACTTTGACTGAGCTGACTCGTTGACCGGTGACCGGGCGGACTTTGCTGGTCACCTGAGCTACTTTCCGGTCACTCCTCCGGCAAATTTCCGGCCATAATACCAGTTTTCCGGCGACAGTTTTTGGGCCATATTTTCTACATGGGTTTTTCTTACATATGGGCTTGGTGGACTTCTATCTAGTGGACTTCTGAAGATTAGACCTAATTTTGGAAACAGAGCTATTTAAAGGAAAGACTTTTATAACTTTGGAGATAACGGATTATTCTTGGAACTTGGAGAGAGCCGCTTTTGTTTACGCTACTAGGGTTTGCTTTTGTTCATCTTCTTCTATTCAATTAATATTTTTATGATGAACTCCATAGCTATGAGTAGCTAAATACATATTATTGGTTATGGGATAAAGTTGATTTATCAACATGTTATTTAAATCTATGAATTAGTTTTGTCTCAATACTTTATTGTTTATGATTCATTATTAATATTGTCATATGATTTGATTGTTTGTTTGGTTGAGTCCAGAATCAATCCGATTTACATTCATCTCTATTGCTAGATTAGGGTTTTCAATACGAAATAGTTTTTTATCCCTGATTCTAAGTAGCATAGTGTGGTTATTACTTGTAGTGATACATCTTTATAATTGCATATGAATCATAACCTTGGTTAAATTGAATTAGTGCTTTTACACGTTTGATTGCCTTGATTAGTCTTATTCCATAGAACTTAGTGCTTTGAGGGAGTTAAACTTAATTGTGCTTTTACACTTTAGGTTGCTTTCTAGGAAGAATTCACATATGCATCTTTTAATGTGGTTGTGATGAAATCAGGGAATTAGCGGGATATACTTGCGATCAAGGTATCCTAGGACTTTTAGTAAATGAGAGATTAAATTATCAATTCTAATCATTGATGAAAATACATGTTTGTGAATGATACTATCCCATGACCAATATCTTCTCCTTATTGATCATTCAAGTTATTTTTATTGCTTTCAATTATTTTTATTGCTTAGATAAAACAACAATCCCCCCTGGGTTACTTTAGAAACTGAAATTCTATAACAACAATTGCCTCTCTGTGGATACGAACTCTTTCTTATCACGTACTTCATTTATATTTAGCAGAGTGAGAAAGTGAAATTACTTTTGCTCGGCCGACAACCGGTCAGTATTGTTGTCAAAGTTATGATACAATTGAACTTTGATGTTGTGTAATGATACTATGACACTGTATAACAATGATTGAGAGCAATTGTTTTCTCATTGTTATAGATACGGATCTTCAACAACTATGATGCTGAGTTGAACACATTTGGAATCATTGGAGTACTTGAAAGTGACGAAGATTTTTGAGTAATGTGGAAGAACCAAGGAGATCAAGCATTTGGATGAGAAGCTACAAAGTTTATTTATTTTGTAATTCATATGTATTGATAGTTTTGTCACTAAAATTGACAAAGGGGGAGATTGTTAGAGCACTGCTCGGTCGAACTCGCAAGCGTTGCTATCTCAAGCTTGTTTGTCAATGTTAGTGATCAAAACTATAAGTCTTGATTTCTAGTCTACTTTTATATGTCCCAGACTAGGATAGATTGTGTAGTTGAGCATAAGACTTCACATCGTTCATCATTGAAGACGAAGAACTACTAAGGAGAGCTAGTGGAACTTCATCAACAAAAAGGTATGTGGAGCCTAAAACTCATCTATCACTTGGAAAGTCTATTTCTGCTATATCTCCTATATTGATACATAAGTCGTGTTACGATATAGTTTTCTATTAATATTATACACATTTGAGATTTCGAGCTGATTTTAACTCTCTTATATATTTTTCGGAATATGTGTTGGTAAGCTTTCGCTTCGACCAAGTTCACCTTATATTCTTGACGAAAGTCAAAAGATGATCATGTGAAAATTGTCGAGTAACATCTTACATGGTTTGTGTGATACAATCATTTGGTGTAGACTTGGAATGTTTCGTTATGATTATTTCAATAACTTAAAAATTGCTTTGATGCTAATAATGTGTGAAAACGACTATTGTCATCCTCTAAGAAAGTTTCAATGATTGAAATAAGGGTTTAGAACACTTAACCATTATTGGATTGTGACATGTTGTGTACTCTTGCACATATGTTATCCATGTCCGGGAACCATAATATGCGTACCCGTATGCGTACATGTTGGTTTGAGAAGTCCGGGAACCTAAGTATGCGTACACGTATGCGTACTGGCGTAAGGTTCATGTTCGAGATTTTCTGTTGGGATTGGAGGTATGCGTACCCGTTCGCGTACTGGCGAAACCCAAACTCAGTCCGGGTATCTCAAGTATGCGTACCCGTTTGCATACTTGAAGGTTAAAGTTCTAAAATCGGTTATGTACATGAACTAATACATTTATATAATAAGGAATGCATTCTTTGCAAACCGTGGCTATAATGTTCATGAATTGATTCAAGTGAATCAAACCGATTTTGCTTCATACTTCTATGAGAATATAGCAATTGAACAACTCTTTAACTAGTTTCATTTGAGTCATTTGAACTAGTTATGGTTAAGATGAATAAGGTTGATATGAGAATGTTCATATAGCTAACCTTGGTTAACTATTGTTGAGCCAACATGGTGTACACGTTTAGGTACAACTACATAAACCTAAATGAAGGTACATTTCATTTGTGTGTAACAAGCTAAGTTCGATCTAACGGTTGAAAGATATTAGCTTGAATCTAATCAGGTTTTCATCTAACGGTGAATATTGAATGCTTTGTTACCAAGGTAACTTAGATTGCAAACCCGATTTGAAAACTATATAAAGGAGAACTCTAGCAACTGGGAAACCTAATCCCCACACCTCCTGTGTGATACTAGTTGCATAAGCTAGAGTCGATTCTCTTTTAACCTTAGGTTTTTCACGAAATCCTGTAGGTTAACGACTTGAAGACTTCATTGGGATTGTGAAGCCAGACCCAACTATTTTCTCTGTAGTTGCGTGATCTGATCTTGCATCTTCTATCGTGTTTGAGTACTATCTTCTTTAAGATTGGCTCGAGATTTATTCTCCGATAGGTAAGATAAAAAGTAGTCACAAACATCTTCGTCTCATCGTTTGTGATTCCACAATATTTTGTTTCGCTACCATACGATCAAGATTATTGTGAGGTGATTGATATTTCTTGGCTGTTGTAGATGGTGGATTTTCGACAAGGTCTAAAATCGTAAAATCATAATTATATATGCTCCTGATCCAGCAATCAGATGAGTATCGAGGCTCATGTCTTTTATCGAAAGCGTGAAAGCTCGTGCCACGAGAACCTCTAACTGAGAATACTGTCTCTCAGAGTATGTGTAGATATGTAGTCTCTCAGCTGAGGCAACGACATATCTCATGAATACTGAGCAATTTCTGTGATCACTTTTATATAGAATTGCAAGATTAGACGGCTCCTAGACAGCTTGCCTGCTAGTATAGAGCAATAACGTCTTCAGGATGTAACAATGTTTTCCCTGACTATATAAAAGAAATATGACGCTTCAACAAGCTCATATCACTCGATTCGTGAATAATTAATGCTCCTAGACGATCGTACTAGTATAGAGCCATCAATTAATTATTCCTAAATCATTAGATTCATTAACTGAATCCCTGGAAAATGTTCAATGTTTTTCATAATATTTCGTTACTTCAATTTATGGTTCTTCCCAGCAGAATTCCATGGGTTAGTAATAAATATTCAACACACGGGCATCTGAGCACTATCGAATAAGCCCCGACCAAAACGGTGCAAGTGTACTCAGCAATAATACACCAACGAGCACCTGAATGCACGAACGAGCATTCTAAAACATGAAAGAACGATGAACCTATGCAAAATAGAAAGAAAATAATAAATAATAAAATATTAGTCAAGGCGCTAAGGGACTGGGCTCACCGGCCGGCTAGTCACGCCGTGACCATTCCCACGTCCAAATTCTATATTTTATCATATTTTTATTATTTTCCTTGATCTCATGAAAATCTCTTCATTTGAACAAATATCCTTCGTTTTAAGGAAACTCCTCAGTTTCATGGTGTTTCCTTCGCATCAAGAAAATAATATAAAATTAGGAAAGGTGTCGTGGGACCATGTCTACCAGCCGGCCGGCTATGCCCTAGTTGTGGCCGGTCCCACACCTCATGATTCCTCATTATTTTATTATTATTTCCCTAATCTCATGAAAACTCCTTGATTTCATGATATTTCCTTTAAATCATGAAAAATAATATAAAATTAGGGAAACTCGTGGGACCGGGCCCTAGCCGGCTGGTCATGCCCTAGCCATCCCCACACACCCTTATTTTATTATTATTATTTTTTATGTTTCCTTGATCCCATGGAATTCCTTGATTTCATGATATTTCCTTCAAATTATGAAAATTCCTTCAAATCATGGAAATAATACATAAAAATTAGGGAAAAATCACGGGACCGGGCCCTAGTCGGCCGACCATGCCCAAGCCGGTCTCACACGCCCTTATTTTATTATTATTTGTTTCCTTCATCTCATGGAAACTCCTTCACTTCAAGGAAACTCCTTGATTTTAACAAAACTCCTTAGTTTCAACAAACTCCTTGATTTTATGATATTTCCATAAAATCATGAAAAAATATAACAAAATTAAGGAAATGATATGGACCGGACCCATTGGCCGTCCGACCATGCCTTGGCCATAGCCGGTCCCACATTTCATGATTCCGTCATTTTATTATTATTTTCTTTCATCTCATGAAGTTTCCTCAGTTTCAGCAAAATCCCTGATTTCTTCATATTTTATCAAATGATTGCTCAAATGCACATCAGAAAATATCAAAATTCTTAGGACTGAGACGCGAACACTTTGGAGACACAATCATATTACCTTGACCGACCATGGTTGGCTCTTTGGCTTGCAAGAGGCCGGTACCTCATATTTTCATCATTTGACCTAATTTGTTCACATTAGGTTCAAACTCTTCCAAACAACTTGGAATTCCATAAAATGATCGACAGACGATCCCATGACCACCCAGGGCCGGTTTCATGACCCCTTGGTCGGTCCCTCATCTCTTCATAATTAATTAGGTTTTATTACCTGAGGCTCAGACGAGCATTATTTTTTAATAAATTATTAAACCAGCATTTGATCATCCTTTCACCAACTGGTCTTCAAGAGACTTTGGTATTTTTGCTGACTTGAGCATTTGGGCGTTACATGGTCGACCCATGATCCCATGTAGATAGTCCCTCCTTCAGTCCGTGGTTAATTTTCAATAAACCATCAATTGATCGAATTAGGGTTTTGAGTCTGTTGATGGTGGATTTTCAACAAGGGTCAAATCCGTAAAATCATGATATTGCATGTTTCTGGTACGGCTTCAGGCATGTGACGATTCATATTTTACGAAGCCATGATGAACACGTCTTTCGAAAAGCCTCCACTAGCTGAGCGTTCGATCCCTGGCATTTCATTGTGCACTCTATGTAGAATAATAGAATTGGGCGGTCCTCCTACATAATTATTTGTTGAGAGGGCTTAACGCCTTCAGGACGTCGGTGATACTCATTGTTCCCTGACTACATTAGAGCAAACCCCTCTACATAGAAGAACGATTGGGCGGTTCTCCGTAAGATTGAGAGCAACAACGCCTTCAGGACAGTGACACTCACTGATCCTGACTATGTAGAGCTACCTTATATAGACTCGGGCGTTCTTCGAAAGATCTGAGAGCGCCTTCAGGATATTAGCCGTCTCCTGACTATGCACATAGATTAAGTGCCGTGACATTCACCACTGAATTCCCAGAATGATCTACTATTGCTCCTATTCCATGGTCGAATCCACGGACTGATCCCATGGAATGGCAATAACAATTGCTCCTATTCCATGGTCGAATCCACGGCCTGATCCCATGGAATGACAATAACAATTGCTCATATTCCATGGTCAAATCCACGGCCTGATCCCATGGAATGGCAATAACGATTGCTCCAATTTCATGATCGAATCTATGACTTGATCTCATGGAATGGCGATAAAAATTTATATTATCTCATTACTCCGATTTCATAATCGAATTCATTGCTAATCTCATGAAATGGTAAAAGATAATTCTATTACTCCGATTCTATGGTCGAATCCACGATCCCATGGAATGGTAATGCCTATTTTATTATTCCGAATTCATGGTCGAATCCACAGCTGATCCTATGAATTGATAATAAATAACTACTCATTTTTATTTATTCAATTTCATGAATTATTCTACAATGAATTTCATGGATCAGCAACAAATACTCATAGTCGGGCATCTGGATCATCATTGAGTAAGCCCCACAAAAATGGTGCAAGTGTATTCGACAATGATGCACGACTGAGCACCCGGATGCACGAACGAGCATCCAAAAAATATGAAACAATGAGGAATCCTACGCAAAACAGGAGAAAACGATAAATATTAATAAAATAATAAGAGGCGCCCAGGGTCGGGCCCACCGGCCGGCCGGTCGTGCCCTAGCCATGGTCGGTCCATGCCTCTTCCATTATTTTCCTTATTTTTTGTTATTTCATGAACTCATGAAAACTCCTTGGTTTTAGCAACTTTCCTTGTTTTTGTAAAAACTCATGAATCCTCCATAACTTCATGGATTCATGAAATAATGTTATAAAACAAGGAAAGGTGTGCGGGACCGGGCAACCTAGCCGGCCGGCCATGCCCGAGCCGTGGTTGGTCCCACACCTCACAATCCTTAGCTTTTATAATTATTATTCCCTAATCTCATGAAACTCCTTTGTTTCAACAAAAACTCATGGATTCTCCATAACTCTAAGGATTCTCCATAACTTCAAGGATTCATGAAAAATAATATTATAAAATAGGGAAAGGTGTGTGGGACCGGGAAACATAGCCGGCCGGCCATGCCCTAGCCGTGGCCGGTCCCACACCTTGCAATCCCTAGTCTTTTATAATTATTATTTTCCTAAATTCATGAAACTCCTTGGTTTGAGCAAAAATCATGATTTCGTCATAACTTTTCAAATTTTGCTCAAATCATGAAAAACCAAAAGCCAACAGGTCACACGACCGGCTAGCCTCTCACGAAAATTTTAAATGTTAAAATACACTTATTTTAATATTTACAAAATATTGATCAATTGAGCATACATGCTCATTCCAACAAAAAATCAAGAATTTCAGTCAAGATAAAACTCTTCTGAAAATTCACAATGTTGCTCGAACGCACATCAGAAAATACTGAAACTCTCAGTACGGAGACATGGACACCGTGGTAACACGTGCATGCCTTGATGACCGACCAGAGTCATTCCTAGGGCTTGCACAAAGCCGGTCCCACATGTTTTCATAATTCTGACTTAATTTGCTCAATTGCTCATATTGGGCCCAAACTCTCTCAACCAACCTGAGGATTGCTCAAACGGACAACATCTAGTCCCATGACCACCAAGAGCCGGTCCCATGCTCTCTTGGTCGGTCCCCCATCTTTCATACTTAGGTTTTTGCCTAATGTTGAACCCAGCAGTAATTCAGTAAATGATGAAACCGACACTTAATCATCGTTCTTTCACCAACTCTCCAACTGAGAACCCTGGTGTATGCTCACTCGAGAACTGGGCACCACATGGACGCCCATCATCCCATGTGGTCGGTCCCTCTATCACTCATGACCTATTTTCAGAAATTCATCAATTGTTGAACAATTGCTCAAAAATTAGGGTTTCGAACAAACGCTTCACGGAATCATCCTTTTGAGCAAGTTCAAACACCAAATGAATTTATGTTGATCCACGGGGATTAATTATACAATATTTGGTAATATACTAATATTTTAATATTTTATTGGGTTACGTTACCAATAAATATTTCGTCGAATTGAGCGACATTTGCTCAGTTGCTCAAATATTGGTCCAGCTATCAATATTTAGTAATTTATCAGTATTTTGTCGAATTGATCAATACTTGCTCAATTGCACGTCAAATTATTCATATTCAGTATTTGTCGGATTGAGCAATACTTGCTCAATTGCACGTCAAATTCTCAAATATTCAGTGATTCGTCGAATTGAGCAATACTTGCTCAGTTGCTCGAATATTGACCCAACTATCAATATTCAGTAACTTATCAGTATTTCGTCGAATCAAGCAATACTTGCTCAGTTGCTCGAATAATCCACAATTATTTAGTAACTCATCAATATTCAACAACTCATCAAATTTACAATATTTGCGCAACGTTAACATTCATGAATCGCCGAGCATTTGCCAAACATGCTCGATTCAACAAAACCTAGTCTCATTGCCTAATCAGTCAACAACTGACAAACTAAATACACGTCTGTCATACAGACTCCACGATTCGTGAGACATCAATCACGTCAAATTGGGGGATAACAACTAGGGTTTTGGTCTGGCGGCCTACAGCATGTGGATTTCATCCACGACGAGAAATGTGCGTAAGTTGTGTAAACGGTTGAAGGAGTTAGCAAAGTAGTGGGTGCACGATCCGTCAAGTCTCCACACGACATGGAACTGACTTTACCACGATCTTCCATTTTCCCACTCTTCCACTCATGAAACCGTCACACATACAGGGATTAAGGTGTTCACAACTCTGACAATATAAATAAGTTTCTGAATCCATGATTGAGGATAACGTTTTTGGTCTACACAGAATTTCTCGAATAACTACTCTCAAGAATTCATCAATCCATCAAAACTTATTCGAACTCAACAGTTCACCAATTATTGCAGAAACATATAACATACCCATAATCCTTGATCATCATTGATCCCACACAATTCTCAGCTTCCCTCCTACAAATCAACCCATCTCCCTCTTTGCGGCCGAATTGACTCTGGAACGGCCATTGACTTGGTTTAGGCCGGAGTCCTACAAATTGATCTCTCGAATCTAAGCACTCCCTTTGCAGTACATATGTGTGAGGTTGAGCAGTTTACCCGGTTCGAGGAGTCTCGACAACACGCTTGACTCTTCTCTTTCCTAAAAAAACCAGCGAATCGTTTTTCCCCATCCATAGATTGGCGACCACAGTGGGAGTTCAATCTCTCGGTTGTAATCTCTCATTTTCACAAAATGGATGGTCTTAGGTCTGGGTTAGTTAAAAATGCAAACGACGCTAGCACTAGCAACAATAATAATGATGATATTCCGGAAACCATTCCTGCTTCCAACAATGGTGGTGACACTACTCCTCCTCACACCAATGTCGAAAATCATCCTCTCTTCGGGCGGCATCCTGAAGAAGTCATAGAAAATACGCCTACCATAACTGATCTTATGATGGTGCAAGAGACTTTCGCCAAAAATCAGATTGACATGTCCATCACTCAGAAAGAACTGTGCAATTATCTCAAAACTCTCACTGACAAGATGTCATAGAAAGCTCAGGAGAAAGGAAAAGCCAAAGAAACATCTCCGGCTACTGATCCTGAAGTCACCCCGATCCATGTAGCAGATGATGATGAGGTACACAAGGCTGCAGATAACCCACCACCAAAGGAACCCGCAGGCTTCATCACTCGTGAGAACCTGGAACGCTTCATGGAGGATCGAGGAAAAGACAAAGCATCATCTATTTACCGTCATCAACCCCTATATCCTGCTGTTATGCAAACAATTCCTTTCCCGAAGGGTTACAATTCTCCAACGTTCACACTGTACAACGGTACAGGGAATGCTAGAGAACACGTCTCTCGATTCTTGGAAGCACTATGGGAGCATGAACACAACCATGTCATCCGTTTGAAGGAATTCTTGAAATCTTTGACAGGCCGAGCATACACCTGATTAATCTTTCTGACTTAAGAAGGATGGCTCAGAAGAACACTGAACATCCGGACGACTATGTGAAGAGGTTCAGAATTCAAGCTTTGGATTGTCATGAACCTAATGTCACCGAGCAACAATTGGTGGACTTGTGCATCAACGGAATGATCTCGGTCTACAGATCCTTGCTATAAAATCCCCGGTTCCATACTTTCTCAGAGCTTCATGAAGTAGCCAAATAATTAACGACTACTGCACCTGCTTTACTGGAAAGAGCAAAGTCTGCAAAGTCGAGGAACCTCAAAGCAGCCGATGCCTAGTCAACAATCAGTACAATCTCCAGCCTTCGACAAACGTTGTTGCTGAAAGGAATGAAAGGAAAGCCGCGCTTCTCCAACATCCTAGGATCCTCTGAAGGCGCAAAGAAAAGATAACCAATCCTGAAATACACAAACCTCGATCCAGCATCAACGAACGACGAAATGACTCAAACTTCTCTCTTCTCATGAAGGAGTGATCGAGTTACTGGAAGTTTGGGTTTAAGATGATGCAATTAAATTGTTGTTCATCAGAGAGAGCCAACTAAAGAAAAAATGGAGGATCCCAGGTACTGTCACCTTCATAGATTCATCAATCATCCAACAAGTAACTGCAATATGTTAAAGCACATCTTCAAAGAGAAGGTTGATCCACAATAGCTTCAACCGGGGACTGGAGGAGTACACAAGAATCCTCTCCCAATCAAAATCTTTACACTCTCTGAACAACCAGTCAAATAAGCAGTTCAATCATTGATCGAACATATATGTGAATTGCTCTATCTGTCTAAGGCACAAAGGGAGGACATTTTCACAACACCGAATTACATTGTGTCAGACATCTGTCCATCTCGGGAATGCATGAGTGGGGACTGTTTACCACAGTCCATCTCAGAGAAAATGAATTTGGAAGAAGGTTGATCGATGCTGACACCGCCATCAACGTCATTCCACTGAAAACCCTCAGAGCCGTAAGCATCACTCGACAAGAAGCTACTCGTGACCCCATCTCAATCAGATACCTTGAAGGAACGCTCGGAAATACTTATGGCTACATACTCTCAAAGTGAACATAAGTTCAACCTAGACAGAAGCCAAGTTTCACATAATCAGGAAGATCTAGGATATGACATGTTCTTCAGACGAGCGTGGATCCACATAGAAAAGATAGTACTGACATAACACTTTTGGTTGCACATCTCTCCAACGAAGAAATTTCTGATCCAGAAGATTTGATGGACGTTCCATCATCAGAGCACTTGGAAGAACTTTGAACTTCGACGAGGTTGAAACAAAAGAACCTGCATGCATTGACATTCATCAAGAGGTTCTACACTCAGGAAAGTCTCACTCCTCCCGTGTCTATGTTATTTATTTCCTCACATGTTATCCTAGCATGGGGACTCCATTCTGCTGGCAACTATGCTATTGCAAGACGTTATGAATGGATATCTCCACCACCTCTCCGAATCGAGCATCTCACTGAGACATTCATTACTGAGATGATATCCAAGCATGGCAAGGAACACTTTGGGTGTGTCTCCATAGCCTTGCAGGAGTGTCCATGTGCGCCACAAAATCAGAAATCTTTAATGTTTGCACAAGTGTGGAATCCCATCGCAAAAGGAATGCTGGATCAACAGAAGATACTCGGAGTCGAGAAGATCAAGCCTAAGACATTCAACACTCAAGGGACATGACGCTTCAACGCTCAAGCATCTAAGAAGCCTTCAAATTGTACTCCCAATCAAAGATAATGGCGCATCTGGCTTCAACACAAATATCTCGACGATGATTCAACATCAAGACAATCAAAGTGTAACCAAACTACAATCGATAAGTCTTCACTATCCCATGATAAGACTTCTGAAGCAGATGCAACATCATTCATCCATCGATGGCACGAATTCCTTCAACATGCACTGGGGACTTGATCTTATTGGACAAGATTCAAGACATAGCAAGTCATTGCAACCTGATGCGATTCCATGAAAACTTTATCAACGGAATCTCTCTACATCACGAACTTTGCACAACTAAGGAACTTCTCTCTTCATCGATCACACCCAGAATGGAGACTGCTGATGCAATCTGCCGCAACAACGTCGACTCATTGATGAAGCCAGTTCACGGTAGAGTCATACTGATCAGGATAATTCAGTTTGTACTCCTAGTACACATACATCTTAGGGATGCTCAACCCAACAACTAGTTCGTGAACGTGAAGGTTCACAGAGTGGAGGAACTCCACCCAGTATCGGCATCAACAAGGATATGTGGAGGAACTCTATTCATGGTCTCAGCATCAACAAGAATTTCTGGAGAGAATTCAATCGTGATCTCAGCATCAATAATAGTCTCAGGTGCAACATCAGTCTTCATCAACTAACTAATCTCTGAAGCATTGCTCGATGAAGCGGACTTATCCAAGCATTAATGATTCGTGTCAAGATGTATAGACATGAAAATATGTTCACATGAAAGTCTTCCCAAAGCTTGCACGACTGGTGGGCACAAGCCAAAGACTTCTATAAGATGTTCTCATCACCTCTGCAAATGAGATACAACACACTTCAGGCTAGGGGTTTGCAAAAACTTACCAATGAGTGAGGAATGGGACAATGCTTCCTCAACGAAAGATGTTCTTCTATGTCTCTGCTACAACATACCAAAAGGTCACATCAATCGGACATACGAGCTGAAAGATATGGCCTTTACCGTCAGGTCTACGAAATCTGAAAATTTTGTACGGGATTACAAATTACAAATGTGCACGCTTCGTTGGATGACCTCTACAACTCCAAATTGAGTGATTCTTCTCTCATGTGATAACTAAGTCTCTTAGCTTCAAAGTTTGGGGTCAAGCATCGAATTCCGACGTCGTATGAGGTTCCTACAGCTTCCAGAGCGTACAACATGCAAGCAGCAATTCTTAGACGGGATTCATAACTTCCACAGTCGATCAGTGTCCACCGGGCTTTCCACTAAGTACTTCATCAAGGTACCTCCAACTTCGACCACCTAGGTCTTTACATCAATTTTTCTACCTGGGTCCTCTATCCAAGTTTTGCCAGAAGAAGAGAAAAAAGAAAGAAGAGATTTAAAAAACTGGGACAGTCCACTGATTATGACGATCAATTTCACAGTCCAAGACCCATGGCACCAGACTCTCATCATAAAAGGAATGCTACCACCGGGACATGAAACCATGGTCATTACACCACCCCCTCTTGATAGCAACCTCGGTTATGGTCCCGTGACTAGGGTTTCGGAAGTGATGTTTCTATGACTGACAGAAACAAGATGGCTTGCAAACACCATGCTCATGTATCAATCAAGGGTTCCTAATCTCAAATGAATCAATGGCATTGAAATCCGTCACCAACCCTTAAAAACACAAGCGAATGGTCCAATGACACAACAGGGGTGTTTTACAACGAGCTCGTCGGAGACAATTTTACACTGTCCCGTACAAAGCAGCGATCTGGGCGAAGTTGGTGAAGAATCCAGGGATGGGTCATATACCATTCTCTTCATACGGATGTCCTCTACAACATACCCAAAACTCACAACAATTGGAGAAACGAGCGAAGAGTTGTGGCCAAAACATTGGACCACATGTCAGCTGAAAATTTCCTGAAGGTCTCCTGGAAGTTTACTGTTTCGTCAATTTCGACCCCTACACGTGCTCAAAACTTAAAAATCATATTTGCTAAAGCTTGTAAATTTCCTGGGCATAAGGATACATGGGTGGATCGCGAAAAACTGATATCGGATGAAGATTTTACGGCGTTTTTGCTAAAAGGCCGAGTTCTGAATTTTCTGGTGACGTATTTTGGTAAATATTTTCACTTATTCATGAGAATCTTCATTCATTCATCAACAAATCAGCAATTTAATACTTCTATGAAGAAAATATACAATGGATACTTATTGGAGTAGTCCCTAAAGTGCTCAAGGGACCGGAATTGCCAACATCACCATTGGAAACATCATTGCTTTCACTCGGTTTCGAAATCTGGGGTTTTCTTCTTCACCATCCTCCGAAGACGAATGGGAATCATCAGTACTCCCTTGTTCCATGGAAATCTCCTCCTGAATACATCAATAACAATTAGTGGTATTTTATTCGAGGAGTGTCATGAACGATTATACGAAGAGGTACTTACATCGAATTCTTATTTGACGCTCGATTCAGAAATTGTTTGTTCAGCAACAATGAATTGAAGACCGTCAAGGCTCGATGGAGCAAAGTTCTGAAAAGAAGTAACAAACATTGGTTTCATGATCTTAATTGGACGGATAAGAAAAAGTCATGATATAAGGAGCGCTAACAACTCACCAAAGAGACAGCCAGGGACTTTACATTGTTCGATATCATTCTATGATCCGTATTTCTGGATTCTCCACTCCGAAGACTTACTGCTATTTCTGAGTAATCCACATCAATCGAACAAGGGCCCATTTGTCGAGCTGCTTTATCGATGTTATATTCCTCCATCAGAGACTTCCAGTGTATTACTAATACTAAGTAATCAGGAGTACAACTCAGTATGAAGGATCTCTCACCATCAATCAGAGGTCCCAGAAGCACCGTTTCTTGAAGTTGCATCTGTAAAGATATCATCTTTGGAAGTATCATTATGGGAACCAGTCATTCTTGCAAAGTTGTTGTGACGTCCATACAACATTCCTACTTCAGTATATCATCCGTAGATGCAGATTTCATCAAAGCAGTGGAATTAAAGCACAAAAAAAATAATTAGGATGCTCACATCAGCGTCTACAAAATGGTAACTCTCAACTCTTGCCTATTTACAGTTTCACGAACTTAGTGATAACAACGTAAAATTTCGAAAATCTTGCTCGCTCCATCAAACCTGCAAACACGAGCAACACCCATTACTTAAAAGTCTGACACCTGACTTTTCGCGAAATTATGAATAATTCACATAACCCTTCATGTGAACATTCACAGATTTTCTACCGTGTGTGCATACACTATGAAATCACGAAATTCACGAAAACATTATTGTTTGCTTTTAACAATTGTTTAAAATCATTTTGCAAATTTTTTCATAAAATCGTGAACAACCCACGTAAATCTTTACTGTGTAAACGGTTGATAGGTGTCTTAAATCCCTTACTTTTATCTATAGTTTATGCTTTCTTTGCTATATTTTCTTGTGAATTATGTATTATTATGTTTGTTTTGAGTATTATAGGTGCAATGGAGTCATCTGAAGCAAAAGAAGAAGAAACATTGCCTAAAAGAGCGAAAACGTCATTTCCTGTACAATTGCTATTTGGAGTGGAGCTGAGCCGAACCAAGCCACCGATGAGGGACAACCAATACAGCTTAGTCTAGATAAGCAAAAGGGAAGACATTATTGGTGGCCATTATCTAATGAGTGGGTGCCTAGAGTCATTTGAGTACCCTCTATCTACTTCACCTAAGTGGGTATAACCATCCCCATTCCTACACCTAAACCTAAATCGAGAGAAATGTTTTCTCAATCATTATTTCTCCACCTGAAATGAATGAGAGGCGATGTTACTGTGAAATCGAGATCAGGGTTCGATGGATTTGAGCGTAATGGTGCAAGTTGAGAAAGGATTCGGTTTTCGCTGGTGCTTAATAACCCAGAGATGGAAATAAGGGTTTTGATGGATCGATAAAGGTGAATTGGGGTTGGTGATTAACAGAGATGAGCACAAGATCGATAGAATTAGAGAGTAACAAAGAAGAAACTGATGCTGTTGGATTCAGAGATGAATGGCGGAGGTCGAAGATGGGTTTTGTTGGTTGAATCTCGTGGATCTGAGAATGGAATTAATTGAAGAAATCTGGAGCAGCTGAGTTGTTTGAGACTTGGTTTTCTTCTAAAATTGGTTAGCAGTGAGGATGGGGTTTGGTTCACATCTGAAGCTGTTGGGTTTGTTGGATTGAAGATTGAATCTGATGATGCTTGTTGGTAGAGAAGATGAATTACAAGATTGGGTTGGAGTGAGATTCATGGAGATGAAGAATTGGAAGATGATTCAGAGTTTAAATGGAGAATTGCGAATGAATTGCAGATTCTGTGAAGAAGGGTATGAAGATGAAGGTGCTGAGGAAAGGCTACTGTTGGTATCATTTAGGCAATTGTTTTAACTAGTTATGGATGTGAATCTGGTACCAAGTTGCAGTCAAGATTGATTTGCTGCCATGGGTTTAAGTTAATTTTGATAATGGCAGCAAGGTGAAATGTTGAGATTGATTGCAGCTACAGGATTATGGAACTCGAAGGGAAAGCTTGGTCTTGGCAGAATGGGATGAAGGTTGCTGCCAAGGGTATGATGGAAGGATCTGGCGATTGCAAATTAATAAAGAGTCTAGTGGTGAAGCTGAAACAATGGGATAGTGGTTTGAGGCTTTGAGCTGTTGCAGGTGCAGTGGAGGTCTTGGTGGTGCACGAAAAGACTGATGTCGTGGCTACAGAAATTGCAGGCATGAATTGTTGCTGAGATTATGTCGCTGCATATTAGAAATTGTTGTGTCTACAGGGAAGAACTCGAGTAGCTGAAAGATGTCTAGGTTTGAGTTAAATAGGTAAGGCCATTGACGAGTCGATGCTGTTAGTGTTTCGGCAGAGATGAATCCGAGAGTTGCAATGGGAGTTGGTGCTGGTCATGACAGTGTGGAGAAGAAGTCCATTGCAGGAACTAGTGGTACTTGAACTGGATTGGCAGGATGAACTGAATTGAAGTCATTGTGTAAAGAGTTAAGCTGCTATAGGTGCATAGGTTTGAGATTTGAATTGCAGGCTAAGCCATGGATTGTTGTTGGATGGTGGCAGTGAATTGCAGGGATTTGAGTTTGGCAGCAAGGTGAAATTGAGCTGAAACAAATGAATGAAGTTGGAATGCAGCCGCGGGTAATGATGCAGTTGAATTGGTGGTGTTTGCAGCTGAGTACAGGAAAAGAACAATTGAATGAATGGGAATGTTAGATGAATGTGTAGGAAACATTACAGGAGAGGATTGTAATGGCATGGAATCGGCCGGAATCGCCAAGAAACAAGACCGAACTTGGCTGGAATCAGAATCCGGCGAGTTGACTCAGCAATTCAGGTGAGATGACCAGGTAACGGTGTCGTTAACTTGACCGTTAAAGATGATGACGACTAGATAAGACTGTTAGTTTGACTCAGGCGACAGAGTAGCATATTCCAGTGACCGTCAGGGTATATTCCGTTCAACTTTCGGCCTGCGACACCAGACTTCAGGCGACCAATTCTGGCAGAGATTTTCGCATGGGTTTTAACGAACTATGGGCTTGGTGGACCACTTGGAGATGGGTTTTGAGAAGACCTAATATTGGAAAGAGTATCCTTTTGGAATGGGAGAAGCATATAAATAGAAAAGTCTTTCTCTAAACCTAGATATCTCCATTAGGGAGGCTTCTACTTGTTTTCTAGGGTTTCACATGATAGTTCTTCTTTGCTTTCTATGATGATTTCCAAAAACACAACTAACTAAATTTTTATTATTGGTTGAAGATGTAGTTGGATTTTGCAACCAAGTTATGATTTTTATGAATTAGTTTTCTCTCAATATTATCGTTTGATTTCTATGGGTTATAATAATTGCATGATTGACGTATTGCAATTTGATTGAATGTTTGTTTAGTTAAGTCTAGAATTGATTGAACTCACATCCATATCTATAGCTAATTTAGGGTTCATCATCGAGCGATAACCTTGAATACGAGTAGCATGATATGATTGCGGTTTGTAGTGATACACTCTTGTAATCATATGTAGAGTTTGACCATTGTCCGAATTGTCATTGCGCAGTGTATGACAATTGCATTGATTAGCCTATTTCTGAAACTTAATGCTCTTAGGAATTGAACTTAATTAGCGCAAGGCGTTAGGTTATTCTTTAGGTAGACTTCACATACCCAGCTCTAATGTGTGTGTTGATGACTTAGGAAATTTACGGAGTACTCTTGCAATAAGGTATTCTATGGCTCTTGATGATAGCGAGATTAAATACGAATTCTATTCATACATTCAAAAACTTGTTTACAATTGAAGATGAAACCTTTATCCAATATTCTCACACCCTTGATTTGCGTGCTTTGTTTGTTTTTTGTTTATTTTTATTGACACAAAATCAGAAAACCCCCCCTGTTATTGGGCCGACCGAGCGAAGCGAGGGAGGACCTTTATATGGCCACTTTTTTGTAAATCTAAGTGATCAATTACCACAAAAAGATTGAGAATGGTTAGGGCCGAAAAACCAAAAATGTCCCTCCTTTTTAGTCCAATTACTATAACTCTTTTTGTATCTATCTTTTCAGGGGTATAATTGGAAAGCAAACTTTAATATAACATATCTAAAAATCCGTACCTTGGAATTTTATAAAATTTATCTCATTGTAAAGGTTATAAAAAACTCTACGCAACAAGTACAAACAACAATATCAAATTTAGAGTTTTTACGAAAAATTTGGAGGTATTTATCATTTTAGGCACAATTTTAGAAAATTAAATGTATATCCATTATGCAAACTACCACAAAAGATACATAATACTTTATGTAGCAAAATTTTGGTTTATGCATCAACTAATTTTCCGTTGCAACTAATAAAACGATGTACTCCTTTCGTTTCAAGAAAAATGATACTTTAATTTTAGGCACAATTATCGAAAATTGAATGCATAGCCATTATGCAAACCACCACAAAGGATGCATAACACATCATGCAACCATATTTTGGTTTATGGATCGACTAATTTTCCGTTTTTGAAAAAGTGATACTTTCACAACCCGTTTCAGGAATAGTGAAACTTTCGCTCCGTTTCGGGAAAAGTGATACTTTCGCCCCGTTTCGGGAAAAGTGATACTTTCGCCCCGTTTCGGAAAAAGTGATACTTTCGCCCCGTTTCGGAAAAAGTGATACTTTCGCCCCGTTTCTTAAACGGGATGAAAGTATCACCTTTTCTTAAACGGGACGAAAGTAGTCGCAGACGAACCCCATGTTCAGATTCTTTTTCGATCGGCCCTCCCACCGTGGCAACGGTTATACTAGTTTATAGGAAACAAAAACAAATTGACAACCCAAGACCTCTCTGTGGGAACGATCCTTTCTTGCCCTTGCTATATTTTTATATTTTGAGTAGTAAGAAAGTGAAATTATTTTTGACGCCTACGACAGCGATCAAATTTTGGCGCCGCTGCCGGGGAGGCAGCGGTTGTCACTTGTTTTTGGTTTCTTATTTTTGTTTTTAGTTTTGTTTTACTTTTTTATTATTCTTTGGTTCTTAACCGAGTTTTGAGAATCTCGTTTCAGGTACTAATTTCTATGGACGGAGCATATTGGAGCAATCAATACGGCTTTCAACCTCAACAATATGACAACTATCACCCTTACGGGGAATACAATCAAAACCAATACTTTGGTTATGGTCAATACTCCACGTACCCTTTTAGTTGTTCTCATACATTCCAACCTTCTTACGGTGGGTATGTAAGTGAGCAAGCACAAAGAGGGGATGACACTTGTGATCCTATTAATATTTCTTCTAGTTTGGTAGATAAAATGCAACAATTTATGGTCAGCATGGAGTCAATTCATGGATAACCAAGCATGGAACCAGTTTCATCGACCGAATATGCTCATAGTATGTTTGGCCCAATTTCTGATCGTAGTTATGATCATTCACCCATTCAAAGGGAAGATAATTGGCCTAATAATACTGAAGTAAGTGATTCTACTTTTTCCTTGTCGAATGAGCTTTACAAACAAATGGAACACTATATTCAGAATTTGGATGGATCATTCCAAGAACTTCAAAAAGGTGTTTCCAACCTAAGAAAGGGCATTGATGAATACAAAGAGGAAATAGATGATTGTGTTGAAAAGGTCCAACCTTTGGGGTCTTCCGTTGATAATTGTGTAGTGAACTCAACTCTTGATCTTAATAATGATCATTCACCTATTCAAAAGGATGAGCTAGAGATTAGCAACACTAAATTCAGCGAGGACCAATCTTATGTTGACTATGATAGTGACGGTGATTATGATACATTACTTGAAACAACTCATGGTGACAACAACAAGGAGTGTACAATGGAATCTCTTTGGGATCAAGATGAAGACGAAGAGGAATATGATGACACTTGTGTAGATTACTCAAGCATTGATCTTAATAATGATCAAGAGCCTATTCAAAGGGTGGAGCTTGAGGATGATGCATCTTTGAGTGTTCTAAAAAAGTTCCTTATAGCGAGATTTGAATCCGCAAAAGAGTATGTTGAGAATGAAACCGATATGACCAATATTGTGGAAGACCCAATTGAGCTTGCATATGATTGTAATGATGATGTTAATGCCTAGACTTTGGTTAAGGCAGAAACGGACGAAGAATGGTTGCAAGGTTTGATAGAGGACCACGATATACAAGAGGTGAATAATTCACTTGAGTTTTTCAAGGATGAAAAGGATTCCGTGATACAAGAGATTGTGCAAGGTTTGTCTAACCCGTTGCCTATTGTTTCTTCTCCTTTACCTCTTATTGGTTTGAATGTATGTGCTTCAAGAATATTGTTGAATGACTTTTTTCTCGATATCCTCCATTAGAGATACTTGATTCTCATACTATGCAGGTTTTGAAACAAGAAACCGTGGTAGTCCCCGACTTCTATATTCTTTAGTCGTATTCTCATTTTACTCTTGGCTGCGAGATTCTCGCATATCATTACTTCAGCATTTACTTTGCATCCTTTTGTTATTGATTATTCACTTCTTATGCCTTTTGTTTGCATATCTTTTGCTTCTTCATTGTTATAATATTGGTCTGTCTCTAAATATTCACCTCGCATGGGTATGTTGGCCCTCACTTCTATAGCATCTACCATCAGTTTTTCCTTTCCCTGTTCATTTCTCACATGTTGCTTCCAACCCTTTCTTTTGGCATTTCTTTCTTCGACTTTCTATATCGACCTCATGGCCTTTGTTGCGACTCCTTCCAATCTCCTTGTATGATACCAATACCATTTGGGTGTGGAAATTTTATGCATTGATGGTATGTTGAGGCGACCCCAAAATTTCATGAAGCCATGGTCTCCCAATTAGTGCATTATACGGGGACTCCACATCAACCACAGAATAAGACATCAGTTGATAATCCTTGTAGAGGTATGCTCATGTGAACTTCTCCCTTTGGTTTGTTTGCAGTGCCATTAAAGCCATATATCTTGTATGTCGAGGGGATCAAATCCTCATCTTTTCCTCCCATCGTCTTATAAGTATGGTAGAAGAGGATATTCACCGACTTAGGTGTCGATTAGAATTCGGTTGATCGCCCAGCAAGCTTCTGCCTCATCATCTTCTCCATCGACTGGTTTCGGGTTAATCTCTAGTTTCACAACCAACGGGCTATCATGTGTTTCTCTTCCTTTTGGTACTTCATCTGCAGAGAAAGAAATAGTCTTCAACTGCCACTTTTCTAATCTGATCGTTCTCGCCAGGCTCATTATTTCCTTATCATTAGCATCTCTCGCGAAGACTCTACTAAGCACGCTGTCATGAAAATCCTCGATGGTGCGATAGGAATGGACGATCGACACTCGTTCTGTGCATCTCGGGTGGTGGTGGTAATGTCTGGACTTGTTTCTTCTCCCCTTAGAAAGTGATTCCTTCCCCGATCAATCATCCGAGAATAATTCTCTTTATGTTTCTACAATCGTTTGTTTGATGCCCATGGAATACACTTGAATCGATCTCCAAGTATGCACACTTACTCTATCATAATCCACAGCCGCGTTTGCTACTGGAGAGATTGGTGGCTGGTTTTGACCTTCTCCATCATTTCTCATATTCATCCTTGATGATTCTCCTTTCTCCAGCAAGTCTCCCACTTCTTCTTACAATCGTTGGTTGCTCTTGTACATTTCTTCTTCTAGCCATCTTTCTTTTCAATGAATTCTTGAGTATCTTTTCCAAATCTCTTCTCTGTTAATCCAAATTCTTTCCAATTTCTTGTTTCTTCTAGCGCATATGTAGTAGCAGGTTTTTACACCCCTCACTATATTTTGGTTAATTAGTTCATTGAAAGTTGTATAATTGAGAATGTTTATTGATTAATTTCATGAGTTGTTTTGTAGAATTACACTTCAAGTAAAAACTCTTAAATCCTAATGACTTGCCCAACAATTCCAAAAAATGACTTTTTTTAGTCGACTAATCTATCCTTTTATTTTGGAAATGTTCCATTAGTACAAACATTTATTCTCGCGACACTTCTTAATGTTCCACTTGCTTTTTGTGTCGTTGTTTCTCATCAAGGATCGACTGCCTCGCGACGTCGTTGTTTATTAACCTGCGGAGTTTTGCGAAATGTGCTTCAAGAATATTGTTGAATGACTTTTTTCTCGATATCCTCCATTAGAGATACTTGATTCTCATACTATGCAGGTTTTGAAACCCGTGGTAGTCCCTGACTTCTATATTCTTTATACACTTCCAAGTTAATAGCTTCATTTCTGTTTTATATTACTAATATTTGTGTGAAGCTAGTGTTTGCAAAACAGGTTCTATGGAAGGATCCTCAACTTTTCAGGTTATTGGTGTATGGTGAATCGATCTTGCAAGTCAGGCTAACGACTTTAAACCAAGCGCTGCATGGGAGGCAACCCATTGGATGAGTATTTCTTATCTTATCTTTTTATTTATTTTTTCTTGTCTTGTATTTACTTTTTATGATTTCTTGTCGCATATTGTTAAATATGATTTCCCACCTTGACTTTCTTTGGACGATTCAATTTACATTGAGGACAATGTAAAGTTTAAGTGTGGGGGAGTGGTTAAGCATTTGCATTGTAAATTTTTTCAATTTTTTCAACTTTTGTATGAAATAGTGAATAAAAAACTCCAACTTGTAGTTAGTTTAGAGTCACATAGTATACATGTCGCTAAGATTACATCGATATTCTCATAAGAGTGACTGAACTTAGAGATGACAGAGAACATGATCGGGTTTCTTAATTGTATGAGAGTTAAAGTTGGATTTAACCATGCCAGTGGCAAATGAGGTGCAGAATGAATTCGGTATTAGAGTTGTGGTCCCCTATAGTGGAGACTACCCATGTTACATAATGTGAGGCACCGACCTTCAATTCTTTGTACATGTCTAAATATGTGCTTTTAGAGTGTGTGTCACCGTACGTAAATTCTGGGCAGAATGGTGAGCTGCCCAACCTCCCACCAATAGAAGCACTACTTTGATCTCTTGAGTGCTATTTTATCAATCATGATGGTGACATCGAATTGCTAACTTACATACCACTTGTAATCTTGTTTGCAGTTAGCACCATCCACTTTATCTCTCTCTACACCAACAGGTCCATAGAAACACCATCATCATCAACAAGAGGAGCATCACAAATTCAAAGGAAAGTTGAAGACGTTCAAGGTTTACAAGCAACAATACAAAAATGAGCAGATTTCAGATTCAAGTAAAGCAACAAGTCAAGGAGCATAATTTTACAAGTTGGAGACTTTATATACAAGATCGAAGATTATCAATGATGAGAGTTCGAGAAGTTTATGATATCAAGACATACACGTTGTGAAGAATCATACAGTAAAGTACTTACACCATGGCCTTTGTACTTACATTTTTATTTTATTTTATCTTATTTGTATTTTATTTTCTCTTGTCTCAAAAGAAAAGAAAAAAGAATGAAGGAAAAAAAAATGAAGAAAAAAAAAAATGAAGAAAAAAAAAGACAAGAGAAAATTTCTTTAGGTTCATTACTAGTTTTATTGTTTTGTTTCGTTTTGTTTTCATTTTGTATTTGTTTTATTTTTCTTGTCTCATAAAAAAAAAGACAAGAAAAATTCATTGTATCATATTTTGGGTTTGTATAGTTTGTTTTTAGTTTTGTTCTTTCAATAAAGCCAATGGAAAGAAGAAATATCTATAATGAAGTTTCAAGCAACAAGGAATTAGAGGAAAGAATCACATTGTCAAGATTCTACGAAGTTTAAGAGTTATCATCAAGAGTTGAAGACCGAAGACGAAGATGAAGAAAAAGAGTTGAAGACCGAAGACGTCTCTATGGATGCTGTGAGAGTGGTGCTAACTGCACGTCGAACGGATAACGAGGTAAGTAAGCATATTCCCACCTTCGTTAAGTGGTTGATTTCCTTTCTTAGAGATCGTCAGGAAAATGGTTTTCAAAAATGAATAAAAGATGTGGGTTTTCAAAACAATTCAGAGGGTTTTGCCTTCCTACCATTCAACGTGTCGCAGGATTCTCTCTTCATTCCTACCTGGACACATGTGTGACCCATAAAGAGCTATTTATTATTGAGAGCAACTTTATAAATCCCTTTCTTGTGAGGCAGAGTCGAGACTTTTGATCACTCCGAACCCGAATTTCTTTCGATAAGGGATGGTTATTTCTCTCTCAACTTTTAAGGATGAGATTGTGTTCATTTATGTGTCTAACTTCTTATGACTAGTGTGCATAATCTTTATGTCTTCTTAGCGCGTTGGATGCTATCATTTCGGAGAACTAGTAAGTTGGAAAAGTAGGTTTTGTGGGTATATCTCTAGTAAACCCTCACGAGACTATAACTCGTCCACTAGGGACACCTAGGGGTTTAAAGGCTTGTTATACGTGCTAAGTGTGACCGTAGCCTCGACGACACGGAGTTGTATATATTTGTTTAGTTTGATTTGCTCGAGGACTAGCAAAGTCTAAGTGTGGGGGAATTTGATAGGTGTCTTAAATGCCTTACTTTTATCTATAGTTTATGCTTTATTTGCTATGTTTTCTTGTGAATTATGTATTATTATGTTTGTTTTGAGTATTATAGGTGCAATGGAGTCATCTGAAGCAAAAGAACAAGAAACATTGCCTAAAAGAGCGAAAGCGTCATTTCCTGTACAATTGCTATTTGGAGTGGAGCTGAGCCGAACCAAGCCACCGATGAGGGACAACCAATACAACTTAGTCTAGAGAAGCAAAAGGGAAGACATTATTGGTGGCCATTATCTAATGAGTGGGTGCGTAAAGTCATCTGAGTACCCTCTATCTACTTCACCTAAGTGGGTATAACCATCCCCATTCCAACACCTAAACCTAAATCGAGAGAAATGTTTTCTCAATCATTATTTCTCCACCTGAAATGAATGAGAGGCGTTGTTACTGTGAAATCGAGATCAGGGTTCGATGGATTTGAGCGTAATGGTGCAAGTTGAGAAAGGATTCGGTTCTGCTGGTGCTTAATAACCCAGAGATGGAAATAAGGGTTTTGATGGATCGATGAAGGTGAATTGGGGTTGGTGATTAACATAGATGAGCACAAGACCGATGGAATTAGAGAGTAACAAAGAAGAACTTGATGCTGTTGGATTCACAGATGAATGGCGGAGGTCGAAGATGGGTTTTGTTGGTTGAATCTCGTGGATCTGAGAATGGAATTAATTGAAGAAATCTGGAGCAGCTACTTGGTTTTCTTCTAAAATTGGTTAGCAGTGAGGATGGGGATTGGTTCACATCTGAAGCTGTTGGGTTTGTTGGATTAGAGCTTTAATCTGATGATGCTTGTTAGTAGAGAAGATGAATTACAAGATTGGGTTGGAGCTAAGATTCATGGAGATGAAGAATTGGAAGCTGATTCAGCGTTTAAATGGAGAATTACGAATGAATTACAGATGCTGTGAAGAAGGGTATGAAGATGGTGGTGCTGAGGAAAGGCTACTGTTGGTATCAGTTAGGAAATGGTGTTAACTGGTTATGAATGTGAATCTTGTGCCAAGTTGCAGTCAAGATTGATTTGCTGCCATGGGTTTAAGTTAATTTTGATAATGGCAGCAAGGTGAAATGTTGAGATTGATTGCAGCTGCAGGATTATGGAACTCGAAGGGAAAGCTTGGTCTTGGCAGAATGAGATGAAGGTTGCTGCCAAGGGTATGATGGAAGGAGCTGGCGATTGCAAATTAATAAAGAGTCTAGTGGTGAAGCTGAAGCAATGAGATAGTGGTTTGAGGTTTTGAGCTGTTGCAGGTGCAGTGGAGGTCTTGGTGGTGCACGAAAAGACTGATGCCGTGGCTACAGAAATTGCAGGCATGAATTGTTGCTGAGATTATGTCGCTGCATATTAGAAATTGTTGCTTCTGCAGGGAAGAACTCGAGTAGCTGAAAGATGTCTGGGTTTGAGTTAAATATGTGAAGCCATTGACGAGTCGATGCTGTTAGTGTTTCGGCAGAGATGAATCCGAGAGTTGCAATGGGAGTTGTTGCTGGTCATGACAGTGTGGAGAAGAAGTCCATTGCAGGAACTAGTGGTACTTGAACTAGATTGGCAGGATGAACTGAAGTCATTGTGTAAAGAGTTAAACTGCTGTAGGTGCATAGGTTTGAGATTTGAATTGTAGGCTAAGCCATGTATTTTTGTTGGCTGGTGGCAGTGAATTGCAAGGATTTGAGTTTGGCAGCAAGGTGAAATTGAGCTGAAACGAATGAATGAAGTTGGAATGCAGCCGCGGTAATGATGCAGTTGAATTGGTAGTGTTTGCAGCTGAGTACAGGAAAAGAACAATTGAATGAATGGGAATGTTAGATGAATGTGTAGGAAACATTCCAGGAGAGGATTGTAATGGCATGGAATCGGCCGGAATCGCCCAGAAACAAGACAGAACTTGGCTGGAATCAGAATCCGGCGAGTTGACTCAGCGATTCAGGTGAGCTGAACAGGTAACGGTGCCGTTAACTTGACCGTTAAAGATGATGACGACTACACAAGACCGTTAGTTTGACTCAGGCGACAGAGTAGCATATTCCTGTGACAGTCAGGGTATATTCCGTTCAACTTTCGGCCTGCGACAATAGACTTCAGGCGACCAATTCTGGAAGAGATTTTCACTTGGGTTTTAACGCACTATGGGCTTGGTGGACCACTTGGATATGGGTTTTGAGAAGACCTAATATTGGAAAGAGTATCCTTTTGGAATGGGAGAAGCATATAAATAGAAAAGTCTTTCTCTAAACCTAGATATCTCCATTAGGGAGGCTTCTACTTGTTTTCTAGGGTTTCACATGATAGTTCTTCTTTGCTTTCTATGATGATTTCCAAAAACACAAGTAACTAAATTTTTATTATTGGTTGAAGATGTAGATGGATTTTGCAACCAAGTTATGATTTTTATGAATTAGTTTTCTCTCAATATTATCGTTTGATTTCTACGGGTTATAATAATTGCATGATTGACGTATTGCAATTTGATTGAATGTTTGTTTAGTTAAGTCTAGAATTGATTGAACTCACATCCATATCTATAGCTAATTTAGGGTTCATCATCGAGCGATAACCTTGAATACGAGTAGCATGATATGATTGCGGTTTGTAGTGATACACTCTTGTAATCATATGTAGAGTTTGACCATTGTCCGAATTGTCATTGTGCAATGTATGACAATTGCATTGATTAGCCTATTTCTAAAACTTAATGCTCCTAGGAATTGAACTTAATTAGCGCAAGGCGTTAGGTTATTCTTTAGGTAGATTTCACATACCCAGCTCTAATGTGTGTGTTGATGACTTAGGAAATTTACGGAGTACTCTTGCAATAAGGTATTTTATGGCTTTTGATGATAGCGAGATTAAATACGAATTCTATTCATACATTCAAAAACTTGTTTACAATTGAAGATGAAACCTTTATACAATATTCTCACACCCTTGATTTGCGTGCTTTGTTTGTTTTTATTTACACACAATCATAAAACCCCCTTGTTATTTATAGGAAACCGAAACATATTGACAACCCAAGACCTCTATGTGGGAACGATCCTTTCTTGCCCTTGCTATATTTTTATATTTTGAGTAGTAAGAAAGTGAAATTATTTTTGACGCCTACGAAAGCGATCAACGGTTTTTAAATTTGGACAGACGTCCACTCTACAATTGTGAAAACCCACATACAGACATTATTTCACCATGTACAATTGTCTACTTTCAACAGTTGTTCAAAATCAAAACATTGATTTTACAAAAAAATATATATATTTTAATGTGAAACTCACGTAACTTTGAAAATATATGCATATTTTTGCTCCCTCTCGCGAGCATCCATCTTTGAAACGAGAGTTTATTCCATTTTGTGAAATCTCATAAATTAAAAAAAAAAAAAAAAATTCTACTTTTGCTCAAACGAGCGTTCATCTATGAAACGAGGGTCTTTTATAATTTTGTAAAGGTCCACATCTTCCAAATATATTTTATCATGAGGTGCAGGTCTTTTCAAAAATTTCTTTAACTCTAAGGATCATTATTTATCACTTTTACTACGAACCTACGTTCCTAAAAGTATTTGTGAAAGTTCATGCTTTGAAAATAAATTTTGGTTTTCATGAAACCTCATCAACAAAATTTTCTCTACTGCAACTAGACCATGTTTACTCAAGAATTCATGTATCTCTTTCATATTATGGAATTGCTCGTTTCTTAAACTAACGAAAGAACGGGCATATGTTTTCTAAAAAACAATTTCATGAAACCTACGCATACATGCGCACATGGAATCTTATTTTGAACAACTAAACAATAAGAATATTAGGGTTACTTAAATTTTATATTAATTCTATTTCCAAAACCTAATAAAACACGGGTTTCCTTTTTTGGGCTCGGGCCCGAAAATCCTAAATCGACCAAAAACTAGACTTTTGACCGACCAAATCAGAAGCACTTCACCTCTCCATGTCCACAAAATAACACTCTATCACACTATCAGGGTCCTCACCCGAACATTTGCTCGTACATGACACCATTGGAGCAAATCGAGGATTCTGAAACTACCTTTGTAGACTGAGTTCAACCACGATCTTGTCGACTGAAAATCACCATCTAATGCTTACTGCGGAACATGACTGTTCCTCACTAAACATGGGACTTAATGTTGATGGTGGATTTTCAACAAGGGTCAAATCCGTAAAATCATGATACTGCATGTTTCTAGTACGGCTTCAGGCATGTGACGATTCATATTTTACGAATCCATGATGAACATGTCTTTCGAAAAGCCTCCACTAGGTGAGCGTTCGATCCCTGGCATTTCATTGTGCACTCTATGTAGAATAATAGAATTGGACGGTCCTCTTACATAATTGTTTGTTGAGAGGGCTTAACGCCTTCAGGACGTCGTTGATACTCACTGTTCCCTGGCTACATGAGAGAAAACCCCTCTACATAGAAGAATGATTGGGCGGTTCTCCGTAAGATTGAGAGCAACAGCGCCTTCAGGTTAGTGACACTCACTGATCCTGACTATGTAGAGCTACCGTGTATAGACTCGGGCGTTCTCCGAAAGATCTGAGAGCGCCTTTAGGATATTAGCCGTCTCCTGACTATGCACATAGATTAATTCTGCCGTGACATTCACCACTGAATTCCCAGAATGATCTATTATTGCTCCTATTCCATGGTCGAATCCACGGCCTGATCCCATGGAATGGCAATAACAATTGCTCCTATTCCATGGTCGAATCCACGACCATGGAATGGCAATAACGATTGCTCCAATTTCATGATCGCATCTACGACTTGATCTCATGGAATGGCGATAACAATTTATATTATCTCATTACTCCGATTTCATGATCGAATTCATTGCTAATCTCATGAAATGGTAAAAGATAATTCTATTACTCCGATTCTATGGTCGAATCCACGATCCCATGGAATGGTAATGCCTATTTTATTATTCCGAATTCATGGTCGAATCCACAGCTGATCCTATGAATTGATAATAAATAACTACTCATTTTTATTTGTTCAATTTCATGAATTATTCTACACTGAATTTCATGGATCAACAACAAATACTCACAGTCAGGCATCTGGATCATCACGGAGTAAGCCCCACAAAAATGGTGCAAGTGAATTCGACAATGATGCACGACTGAGCACCCGGATGCACGAACGAGCATCCAAAAAATATGAAACAATGAGGAATCCTACGCAAAACAGGAGAAAACAATAAATATTAATAAAATAATAAGAGGCGCCCAGGGCCGGGCCAGCCGGTCATGCCCTAGCCATGGTCGGTCCATGCCTCTTCCATTATTTTCCTTATTTTTTGTTATTTCATGAACTCATGAAAACTCCTTGGTTTTAGCAACTTTCCTTGTTTTTGCAAAAACTCATGAATCCTCCATAACTTCATGGATTCATGAAATAATGTTATAAAATAAGGAAAGGTGTGTGGGACCGGGGCAACCTAGCCGGCCGGCCATGCCCGAGCCGTGGTCGGTCCCACACCTCACAATCCTTAGCTTTTATAATTATTATTCCCTAATCTCATGAAACTCCTTTGTTTCAACAAAAACTCATGGATTCTCCATAACTCTAAGGATTATCCATAACTTCAAGGATTCATGAAAAATAATATTATAAAATAGGAAAAGGTGTGCGGGACCGGGCAACATAGCCGGCCGGCCATGCCCTAGCCGTGTCCGGTCCCACACCTTGCAATCCCTAGACTTTTATAATTATTATTTTCCTAAATTCATGAAACTCCTTGGTTTGAGCAAAAATCATGATTTCGTCATAACTTTTCAAATTTCGCTCAAATCATGAAGAACCAAAAGCCAACAGGTCACACGACCGGCTAGCCTCTCACGGAAATTTTAAATGTTAAAATACACTTATTTTTAATATTTACAAAATATTGATCAATTGAGCATACATGCTCATTCCAACAAAAAATCAAGAATTTCAGTTAAGATAAAACTCTTCTGAAAATTCACAATGTTGCTCGAACACACATTAGAAAATACTGAAACTCTCAGTACAGAGACACGGACACCGTGATAACACGTGCATGCCTTGATGACCGACCATAGTCATTCCTAGGGCTTGCACAATCCGGTCCCACATGTTTTCATAATTCTGACCTAATTTGCTCAATTGCTCATATTGGGCCCAAACTCTCTCAACCAACCTGGGGATTGCTCAAATGGACAACATCTAGTCCCGTGACCACCAAGAGCCGGTCCCATGCTCTCTTGGTCGGTCCCCCATCTTTCATACTTAGGTTTTTGCCTAATGTTGAACCCAGCAGTAATTCAATAAATGATGAAACCGACACTTAATCATCGTTCTTTCACCAACTCTCCAACTGAGAACTATGGTGTACGCTCACTCGAGCACTGGGCACCACATGGACGCCCATCATCCCATGTGGTCGGTCCCTCTATCACTCATGACCTATTTTCAGTAATTCATCAATTGTTGAACAATTGCTCAAAAATTAGGGTTTCGAACAAACGCTTCACGGAATCATCATTCTGAGCAAGTTCAAACACCAAATGAATTTATGTTGATCCACGGGGATTAATTATACAATATTTGGTAATCTACCAATATTTTAATATTTTATTGGGTCACGTTACCAATTAATATTTCGTCGAATTGAGCGACATTTGCTCAGTTGCTCAAATATTGGTCCAGCTATCAATATTTAGTAATTTATCAGTATTTTGTCGAATTGAGCAATACTTGCTCAATTGCACGTCAAATTATTCATATTCAGTATTTGTCGGATTGAGCAATACTTGCTCAATTGCACGTCAAATTCTCAAATATTCAGTGATTCGTCGAATTGAGCAATACTTGCTCAGTTGCTCGAATATTGACCCAACTATCAATATTCAGTAACTTATCAGTATTTCGTCGAATCAAGCAATAATTGCTCAGTTGCTCGAATAATCCACAAATATTCAGTAACTCATCAATATTCAACAACTTGTCAAATTTACAATATTTGCGCAACGTTAACATTCATGAATCGTTGAGCATTTGCCAAACATGCTCGATTCAACAAAACCTAGTCTCATTGCCTAATCAGTCAACAACTGACAAACTAAATACACGTCTGTCATACAGACTCCACGATTCGTGAGACATCAATCACGTCAAATTGGGGGATAACAACTAGGGTTTTGGTCTGGCGGCCTACAGCACGTGGATTTCATCCACCACGAGAAATGTGCGTAAGTTGTGTAAACGGTTGAAGGAGTTAGCAAAGTAGTGGGTGCACGATCCGTCAAGTCTCCACACGACATGGAACTGACTTTACCACGATCTTCCATTTGCCCACTCTTCCACTCATGAAACCGTCACACTTACAGGGATCAAGGTGTTCACAACTCTGACAATATAAATAAGTTTCTGAATCCATGATTGAGGACAACGTTTTTGGTCTACACAGAATTTCTCGAATAACTACTCTCAAGAATTCATCAATCCATCAGAACTTATTCGAACTCAATAGTTCACCAATTATTGCAGAAACATTCAACATACCCACAATCCTTGATCATCATTGATCCCACACAATTCTCAGCTTCCCTCCTACAGATCAACCCATCTCCCTCTCTGCGACTGAATTGACTCTGGAACGGCCATTGACTTGGTTTAGGCCGGAGTCCTACAGATTGATCTCTCGAATCTAAGCACTACCTTTGCAGTGCATCTGTGTGAGGTTGAGCAGTTTGCCCGGTTCGAGGAGTCTCGACAACACGCTTGACTCTTCACTTTCCTAAAAAACCAGTGAACCGTTTTTCCCCATCCACAGAGTCCAAAGTTCATAATTCCAGATTCAAATGCTAATAATTTTACGACGATCTCATGGTCAACATTTTATTAATTATACTTGGTTCAGTTGCCAGTATTTAAATTAATATTTTATTTGGTCATGCTACCAATAATTCATCAAACGAGCAACATTTGCTCAGATGGGTAATACTTGCTCAAACCAAGGAATATTGGTTCAACTATCAATATTCAACAATTCATCGAATGAGCAATATTTGCTCACGTTAACTATCAACGTTTATTCATGCATTATACCTCTGTCTCAACAGATTTGTTTAATTCATGAGTCTCAGAACATTTTCAAATCATGTTTGACTCAACAATACAAGGACTCATCGTCCCATGAAGTCATGAAGTCAGCAACTGACTAACTAAATACATGTCTGCCTTGCAGACTTCACAATCACGAGACATCAATCGTGTCACATGGGGGACATTAACTAGGGTTTTGGTATGGCGGTCTACGGCACGTGTGTTCATACAGACGATGAGAATGTGAGCAAGTCGTGCAATCAGTTGAAGGAGTTAACAAAGTAGTGGATGGAAAATCGACCAAGTCTTCGCACGTTGAGCAACTGGTTTTAACATGATTTCCACTTCTCCACTCTTTGATTCCATCAACTGTCACACTTCATGGGATCATGGTTTTACAATTCTAGCGATATAAATAAGTTCTGAATCATTATTGAAATACAAGACAATCTTACGTAAAACAGACAACAAGAGATTAACATCTCAACGTCTGAGCAATTACTATGAACAGAGCAAATTCAATCATTCAGAACTTATCTTATTTCAGAATACACAACACACCTACAATCTTCGATCACCATTGATCTCACACATTTCTCAGCTTCCCTCTTACAGATCGACCCATCCTCTCTTGTGACCGAATTGACTCTGGAACGGCCATTGTCTTGGTTTAGGCCGGAGTCCTACAGATTGATCTCTTGAATTCAAATCACTCCCTTCTTGCAGTGCATCTATGTGAGGTTTGACAGTTTGCTCGGTTCAAGGAGTTTCCTCCGCACGGTCGTCTCCTCAATTCTGTAAAAACCAGCAACATATTTTGCCCCATCTACAGCTGTTGTTCGGGAATATAAGTCTGGTATATCAATTAGTTCCTGTTCACCTTGATTTATCAAAAGACGGAAAAAAACTCGTAGGTATTTCTGTGGGAGACAGATTTATCTATTCCTATATATACTTTTTTGTGTGAGAAAGATTTGTTTATCAAGTCTTCGACTTTGGGTCGTGGCAACTCTTAGTTGTGGGTGAGATCAGCTAAGGGAATCAAGTCTGTAGTATCCTGCTGGGATCAGAGATGTAAGGAGCGCAACTGTACCTTGAATCAGTGTGAGATTGATTAGGGTTCAACCACAATCCAGTCCGAAGTTCATTGGTAGTAGGCTAGTGTCTGTAGGGCTTAATACAGTGTGGTGTTCAAATCTGGACTAGGTCCCGGGATTTTTCTGCATTTGCGGTTTCGTCATTAACAAAACTTCTGGTGTCTGTGTTATTAATTTTCCGCATTATATTTTTTGTTATATAATTAAAATATCACAGGTTGTGCGTTGAATCGATCAATTGGTAAATCCAACATTTGGTTGATTGAAATTGATTGATCCTTGAACATTGGTCTTTGGTACCGTTCAAATTATTTCTCTTATATTCAATCGGGCTCACAAATTTCCATTTGCTGATTGCAGATTGAATTGAGAGATAGAGATACAAAACTCTTTGATATACTTTTCTCTAGATTGAGTCTAACTGTCTAGTCGATTCTCTTCAAAGTATATTGAAGTTTGTATATTCAGATTGCCAAATGAATTATTGGGTGTGGTTGTTGTACCCGCTTCACTTGTATCTTTAATTCATTTTCGAATCCTATTTTACTTTTTACCATCAAATCAACCGTGTTTTGTGCCGAAAGTTAAAGTTAATTTTAGCACATATTATTGGTGTAAGTGGGTTTTTATGAGTCTCAGCTACTAAAGAATCAAATGCGAAGATATTGTAGGTATGGAAGACGATCTCAAGTGTCTGAGCAACAAAAATGTCATTTAAGACTAGTTTGTCACCCGTGATATGCACGGGTCTGTTTATTGCTTATGGAATATTGAATGCTCTTTTTATATAGAGATTATATCACAAAACCAAAGAAATCCCAATAAGTGTGCAAGAAAATAAAATGAACAAAAAAGGGCCAAAATAATTGATAGTAATAATATTTTATTATTGTTGATTCTGCAACCAACAAAGAATTGATCAAAAATAGCAAACATTCTTTGTTGTCTATGGTTTTGATGGCTCCTTAGCTGTATTCCCGATTATTAAACCTGTTTTGGTTGGTTGAATAAAACCATACCATTCTTATCAAATCGAAGATTCACACCCCTTTCGCCTATGGTTTCTTTGTCGTATTTGTATGTCTCTTCTTCTTATTTTTTCTTGTCGTGAAGTTCTTCAAGGTAGAAATAAGTATACTTTTCCTTTTCATATTGTTCCGCAAGTCTTCTCTGTTCTTCTTTTTGTGAATCTGTTGTTTTCTGCCATTTTTTGCTGTTCTTTTTGATTACCGCGTGTAGGTAGTGATACTCGTACCTGTATATACTACGAAGATTTTCTAGTTTCATCATGTGAATTTTTTTGGGCTAAAGATCTCTTACATTTGGTTTATATTTATAGAGGATAATAGGGTGTAATTTTTTATTTTTTTTCCATATTTTTTTTCCATATTTTTTTTTATATTTTATCTAAATTTTGGGTTGATTCTGAAGGTATCTTATTTTGTTTCCATATTTTATCCAAATTGAGAAACCCTAATTCTTATTTAGGCTAAGTAAGCTATCTTTTTGGATGAAAAAGATTTTGGACAATGTAGTTGTTGAAATTACGGTAGAAAATATCTAAATTCATATAGTAATAATCCCATACCATGTAAAGGATGATGGGAAGATTGATTACCCTACTATCAGTATTCTTCATTTATTTTTCCTACTATCAGTAATTCTAGGAAGCAATTACCACATTAGAGGGTCGTTGTTGCCTATAGGTCCAAATCCAGCGTTTGCTCAGTTTTATGTATACGATGCAGATATAGATAGTGTGTATACGATGCAGATATAGATAAAGAAGCAAATCTCTGGAGGAATGTATTTGTGAAGGCACATGAGGGAAATGCAGGTTCGTCAAAGAAGCAGGCAAGTGTGTCCTTGAAAAAACAGGGAAATGCAGGTTCGTCTGAGATGCATTATTGTTTGGCAATTGCGATGCACGGGTCTGTTTATTGCTTATGGAATAATGCATGCTCTTTTTATATAGAGATATACTACAAAACCAGAGTAATATCAAATAAGTGTGTAAGAAAAAAATGAATAAAAAAAGGCTAAATTAGACATTTACTAAAAGGGAACCATAACATTTACTAAAAGGGAAACTATAACAAAGTTGGAATTGTTTGTGATTTAAAATAATTTCATTAAAAAACTAATCAAAATCCTAAAATTCAATAAAGCATTTTATTAACTAATAAAAATCAATGTAAATATATTATTTCGTAAAAATTGGGCTTTGCAATGCAACATCTTCAAAGCCTGTACCACCTATTCCAGCTTCATAATTTGATTAAAGCTACATGGCTTAAATCTTTCTCCAAATTTTGATATTCTTTAAATTCTGGAGCTCATAGTTCTGTCTTTTCATATAGTTTTTCCTCTCTTCTCTTGATATACTCTTACTTCACCTGTAGATGCGTTATCGAGATCATGATACCGTACATTGTAATATCCAAATAATCTTTTTATTTTTGATAAATTCCTCCACTTCGCGGTGGTTAATTTCCTTGTGTTTTTATCTTTATCTCTAAAACCTTAATAAATCTCATGTAAATCTTCAAATATAAAATAAGTTGGAAATTCAAATAGCGTAGAGACGGAGATAATATAATTGTATACAAAGTGGGAGAAAAATATAATGCAAAAGAATACCTTCTGCTTCATTAATCATATATAAATTGAGTTAGTGTATGTATGGATGTGCATCCAAGAACTATAACACATGAACAAACGTGTGCCTATGCCTACGAATATGTAAGGTGACTTATATAAGGAGTTTGTTTATGTGTACGCGTGATTATATGCGGTGAACAATGTTGGAGGTGATCCTTATGTTTTTTTCTTCGTTTTGCACGTATCAGCTACCTGATAACTCACTTTGTTCTTTTAATTCTTTTAACTCACCGTGGTCTTTTATTCAGGTTCAACCAAGTAAATATATTTCCTTTTAGATTTCAACTTTGAATTTTGAATATATATATTCTTGTATGGCCGCCGAATTGGTGGCCATCCAACATATGAATATGTAAGATGATTTATATAAGGAGTTTGTTTATGTGCACCCGCGATTATATGCAGTGAACAATGTTGTAGGTGATCCTTATGTTCTGTTCTTCGTGTTGCACGTATCAACTACCTGATAACTCACCTTGTTCTTTTAATTATTTTAACTCACCTTGATATTTTATTTAGATTCAACCAAGTAAATATCATTCCTTTTAGATTTTCAACCTTGATTTTGAATATATTGTTTTGTATGGCTGAATTGGTGGCCATCCAACAACTTGTATAATTCGCCAAATTAAATCATTATCTAAACTTATTTATGTTAGAAATTTTCATAAATGTTTCCCGCTATCCGGGGGGGTCCGGGGGGGCGTAGCCTTCTGGTTTTTGAAATTCAAGACCTATTCCGGTTTTTCAGAAATTTCTACGATCGCGTCTTTTCCCATAGGGTTTCTCTGAGGAGATACCAATTGAAAAAGCTGGGGTCTAACAACCACACCCAACAATTCGATTAGCAATATGTATGGAAAAACTCTAATATACTTTCTAGAGAATCAACTAGACTGTTAGACTCAATCTAGATAAAAAGTATATCAAAGAGTTAATATCTCAATCTCTCGATTTGATCTTTACTCAAGCAAATAGAAATCTACGAGTCTTTATCAAAGAGAGATAACTTGGATGGTACCAAAGACCAATACTGTCAATCAATTTAAATCAAAAACCCAAAAGGTCGGATATTCTAATTGATTGAACAACGCACAACCTGTGATATTTCAATTATATAAACAAATATAATGCGGAATAGAAATAACACAGACACCAGAATTTTGTTAACGAGGAAACCGCAAATGCAGAAAAACCCCGAGACCTAGTCCAGATTGAACACACACTGTATTAAGCCGTTACAGACTCTAGCGGCTTATTGTGAAGCTCCGTAATTGATCTTCCCTGATCCAGTAATTGCTTGTGTATTCCGCAGTAATTGATCTTCCCTTATCCATATTTTTTGTATATTACTGTGAGGCTCCGTAATGTGTCTTATGTTGAGCACTAAAACAATCAAAGTTGATTATTTTGATGGTTAACTTTGTTGTTGTTTCATAAGGTACTTTATGTCGAGCATATTGAACTAAATTAATCATCTTGTTTGGTTCTTTAGTTATGACTCCGTAAGTTTTCTTATGTTTGAGCACTTTTGATTGGGTTGATTATTTTCATGATTAACTTAGTCATTTCTCCATAGATTCTCTTATGTGAGTATGGCCAATTAAATTGATTACTTTTTGTGATTAGTTTGGTTGTGTATTTCGATTAAATTAATCATGGTTTCTCTTGTGGTTAATTTAATTGAGTATTTTGGATTCAAATTCATACTTGTATGTAATTTGTTATGTCCAAAGAAATCCTTCTTTTCCTTCGAAATTAAGGTTGCTCTTGTTGTTCTTTCGGGAATGACATATTATGGGGGAGAGTTCTTTTTGAACTTGCGCTTAATTGCCATATCTTTGTGGGGAGTGCGGCTGTGGAATATTATAGGGGTTATCTTGTATTTTTAAACTCCTTGATGAATGCATTTAGCTTCGGCTTTATGATTGCATCTAAATAAGATGATGTGTGTTTCTTTATTTTGGTCATGAAATGTCTCTTTCGGAAATTTCATTAGGATCCCGTTCTTGTACCTTTGCCAATTTTATTGACAAAAAGGGGGAGAATTAATATGTAGTTCACACTACAAATACATATGGTTTTCGGATCATTATGTAAGGGGGAGTGGTTTCCATGTGAGATGGAGTATTGACTAAGGGGGAGTAATACATATCACCATAGTATTTTTGTTGAAGTTGTGATAAATTGTACTTTGACGTTGTGTAATGATACTATGATACTGTATAACAATGATTGAGAACTCTTGTTTTCTTATTGTTATAGCTACAAATTTTCAACAACGATGATGCTAAACTTATAACCTTTGGGATCATTGGAGTACTTGGAAGTGACGAAGATTTCGAGTAATGTTAAAGATTAGACATGTGGAATAGGAGCTACAAAAGTTAATTTATTTATTTTTTGTATTCCATATGTATTAATAGTTTTGCCACTAAAATTGACAAAGGGGGAGATTGTTAGAGCATTTCTCGGTCGAACTCGCATGCGTTGCTATCTCAAAGTTTGGCCACGCCAAACCATGCCACACCAACGGCATGCCAACCTAGCCGCGCCACCATGCTGTCCCCCTACGCGGCTACCAAAACGAAAGCGTGCAACGATCAACGGCTATCTTTCCTCAGGAGATGCAAAATCTCGACCGTCGAAGGTCACCAAGCTAGCAAGTCTCCCCAGTGTGACTTGCCAGGCAACAACAACATGCTACATGTTTTCCACAAAAACATTCGAGACATCAACACATATCACAAACTGGGGATCCTCTTTGGGTATTGGTTTGGCGGTTTACAGCGTGCGGCGTACACTACGCCCGTCATAAGGAAGTGTCATAAGGATGAGGCGGTTAGTAAATACAGGGAGTTAATGGTGAAACGTTCTTTTTATGGAACATCAATTCCATGCGTTAACGGTTTTATGGAACATCAATTCCATGCGTTAACACTACACCAAATTCTCGGAATCGTAACAGGCATTCGTAACGGCTTATGGGACGTTACAAATTTCCCGTTACAAATGGCTGTTACAAAAAAATTAGTAACAGGCAGAAGTCGTTACTAATTTTTTTAAAATTCGTAACAGGGTTAAGCCGTTACGAAATTTTTTATAGGTGTGACAGTCACACGCTTGGTCACACTTGTGTGGTAACACCTTTAGAATGTGGGTGTTCCATTCACATGCATGCTATTATGTTTCCACCCAAGATAGTAATACTTGAGGATATTTCCTCCCATGCATATGCCATTCACATGCTTGCAACTTTTCATCCCATTGCCTTAGAGAAAATCGACAAATCGTTTTTTTATTTTTTTCATTTCTCTCTTCACTTTTCTGCTCTTGCCTCTCTTCTTTCAAACCCTAGTGAAACTTCATCTTCACAGAAATCTCTCAATCCTCTTTAATAATCTTCAATCATCGACTTATCTTCTCATTTTTCATTTCCTTTCTTTCTCTGTTTCTCCTCCCGCCTCTCATTCTCCTCCCTCTCAGATTTTAGGGTTTCGATTGGGTTAATCATCTGTTCGATTGGCTAAAATTTCTGGTGATAACCCTGAAATCAAAACCTTTATTTCTTAACCCATACATCCAAATCGAAACCCATACACCAGAAATGTCGATCTATGAAATATTTGTAACCCTAGATCGATTTTGTTCCTGAGATTTAAAATTCTAATCATCTGATAGGTGTTTGTGCAACAGTTTGTTGATTATCATCATCTAATAGGTGATTTTTAACAATTTGTTGATTATCTCTGCTATAAACAATCAACTTCTACTAGTTTGATTTGATTTTGTTTGTTTATTTTTTATTTTGACCCAACTCTGTGAATAGTGTAGAGTTAGGGGTTTTATTTGGAGGAGTATAAATTTGTAGAAGAAGAAGAGGATTTGAAGGTTGATAAAAAAGAAGAGAAGATGGATAATGGTGATGGTTGGAAGAGTAAAAGAAGAGAGGATTTGGTCAAGTATATGTTGGTAGAAGGGTTTCAGGTTGAAGTGGGACTTCTGGTCCGACTGCTGTAGAGGTATAGATATACATTGTTGGTTTTGATTTGATGATGATCAGTGTTATATTGTGTTGATTTTGTTGTATTGAATTCATTTTGTTTGAATTTGTGTTGCAGGTGGCTTAAAGTTTGAGCATAAAACTATTAAGGGATGTAACTATGGACCTCCGTATGAGTGGCAGGTCTACAAGTGAGTTTCGTGTTCCCTTGATTTGAATTTTGTGAATGTAGATTATTGATTGATTGATTGATGGATAGATGAACATATATAATTGTGTGTTCACATTTTTTTTTGTGTTGTGCTCAGCACACTTGGTGTTAGTCATGGGGTGCCGAGAGTTCATTACAAGGGAAAGAAAGGGGATTTTTATCTCATGGTATGTTCTGGTTGGTTTGTGCTAACAAGGGTGGATGTTTCAGCACTTTAGTGTATGTTTATGTGTGTATTTTGTGCATGATTATGTGACAACACTCCTTTTTTTTTTTTTTTATAGGTTATGGATATGTTGGGTCCAAGTTTGTGGGATGTCTGGAATAACAACTCCCATACGTAAGTTTCTGGAAATGTGAAACACCTTCTAAATGTTAATCATTTATGCAATTGGTAAATTATTATTTGACATTCTTTAATAACCATGAATTTAACAGATTTTGTCCAAAATCCTTGTTCAAATGATCCCTGATTTTGATGGCCCGGTGCAGCCACAAATCTGTTTCAAACTCTTTGTTCTCTGTACTTTAACCCTTTCATGTTCTACTGTAGTTAATTTCAAGTGTTGGTTTATGAAATATTAGAAATGCTACGCAACTACTCCCTCCGTCTCTAAAAGATAGGCAGGTTTGTGTGTAAATTTACACACAAACCTGCCTATCTTTTAGAGACGGAGGGAGTATCAAGTTTGATTTTTATCATAATTCAAGGTTTCTACAAAACTTTTGAACTAACCCTTTGACTGTTTGTTAAAATGACCCAGTGAGGTCTGTGTTTGAAATCTCCATTTTTAGTCAACAGTTGAAATCATTTTATAGATTCCTTTTTATCTTGTTTTGCTCTTCTTACTACCCTAAACAAAATGAAGTTAGTTTAGTTTTTGGAAAATTCTGAGCTTAATTAAACCATCATTTTTCCTTGATTTGTTAACTGTGCTTCCCATCCAGTTTTAAGGATTTCACATCTGTTTTTTAGTTACGGTGTGACTATTTGTTTTGTATAGCTCAACCAATTGCATTTGTTCCACTTTCTCGCCTATTTGAGCCCATTACCGTCTCATGAAATCCTTGCATCTAATCCATTAATTTTCCATGCGGCACCGAATGTCTATTTCTTTTGCGATCCCTATTTATGCAACTCAGCATAATAAATGTATTGACTTACCATTTAAAATCTTTTATGCATTTCTGGCTAGGCTTTACATTCCTGTTAATGCTTTATCAATCACTCGTATATGTGCCTTGGGAAGACTTAGGGAATGATTCATTGTATACAGTGGGTTGGATTATTTTTAAATCTGAATTTATATACTCGCTGTAATGTATATTGTGACTGTTTCCTTCTTGTCAACAAGCCTAAATAGGAAACTAGATGACTCTACTATAGGAATGTCAGGCCTTAATTGGCCCCCCCACCTACGGGTGGCAACCCGGAAGACCGTTAGCTGTAATGGTAGTTGGTATCTGACTACCCTGACATCGGTGCTGGCCAAATGAATAGTAGAGTAACTTAACTGGATTTACATTTCTGTACTTCGTTATGAATTTCAATTGCAAAATGATTTTCATTTGGTATTTTTTTGCTGCTGCTCTTGTCCATTTCTTTATATTTCGCGCAGGCACTACATTTTTGTCGTTATAACCCCTACTGAGTTGTGGCTCACTCCCTTTAGTTTTGTTTTCCACATAGTACGAAAGGAGCTCGCATCAGTAAGCTGGGCAGAGCTTACGGTAGGTTTTAGCGCGTCCAAAGTTAGTATTTTGTTGTTCATAATATGTATATCACAGGGATGGATCTGGGGTAGTCTTATATTGATTATGAACCATGCTTTTGTTATATTTATTTGTACATAAAAATGTGGGGATCTCGTCTGCTAGATAGTTCATATCGGTATTTGGCTTATGTTTTGGTGTATGTATGCAACTGTTATAGACTAGTGCAAGGCTTGGTTTTGGTGGGTGTATTATTTTGCACACAGAGCCTTAACGTACTAGCATTTTTCATTATATATATATCTTGTGCGAGATTTGACCTCGGTATGTATGCTGGTCTTCTCCTATATACTACTTCCTTTTAAATTCCTTTTACATTGTTATGTGTAACACTAAACTTTCAAATGTTGACCACAAGATTAGCATGGACGCCAACTGTGTGCTCCACATTGTTTTCTTTCCTTTGATTTGTTATTTACAAGTTACAACTAACTGCTCATTTCCCTCATTGGATTAGCATATTTGCACTAGCATAATTGTCAAATCTAAAGGCCAACCTTTTAAGTATTTTGAATCCGTCCTATGTGATTGTGTTGTGCACTCTCGTAAAAATTCCTATTTGTAAGTGCATGAGCATATTTGTTACTTACTTTTACATTACTCTTTAATCCATTCACATCTTATTAGACGTAACTATTCTTTGGGCCTTAACTAGTACCATATTCTTCACTTGAACGTACCTAACCATGATAGGAATGCTTTAATCTTCCTTGTAAACTTTGAAACTTAAGTCTATAAGTTTTCTCTGTTTTTAAATTCTTATGCGTAATATATTACATTTCAGCTGTAGATTACATTGTTCGGTGAAAATTACTGATATCTCTTGTTGATTTGTTGAATTGTTGTTGTAGGTTACGATGGAAGGTTCACCAATGTATAAAATTGAGAAAAAGTTGGGTAAGGGAGGCTTTGGTTTGTTGCAGGACCAAAGATAGTGCCAACTTATGAAGCTTCATCTTACCTAGTTGCAGTTAACTAGTTAAGTATCTTTTCCTTTCCTAATTTCACATTCTATACTGCCAGAATATAGATGAATGACTAGGAGTGAAGCTCTTAAAACTCTTGACCTACAAATTAACAAATCAATATGAACATCTTGCTTATCCAGGGGAAAGATCTATCCAAATAACCTTGTTAGTGCCAGTTTAGCTGGACAACTTATTCAATCTCAAATGCTTGGCCAGGGAGTTTCATATTCGCTACTTTCTTAAGGACTTGAACAATTAATCATTTCCGTCTTAACTCTACTGGAACTGAAGCTGTCTGTTTAAGGACAACCTTGGCATGGTCTAAGAAGTGGTGCTGACACATACATGTTAATGTTGATATGCAGGGAACTCTAAGAAGAGAAATATGCTTCCTGGAGAGGGATTCTCCCTATGCTTCAAACCTAAGAGGATGAAAGGTGAAATCTACATTGTCAATCCCCTTTACCCGTCCAATCACACACCTCTATGTGAAATCAGTACTAAATCTTACCTAACTTTATATCAGATTCGCTAGCCAATGAAAAAAGTATTTAGACTAGAGGAAGAAGCGAGAATCATGACGGATGTTCCAGGCTGGAAGGCTGTATGTGAAGATGACGAAGAATTCTCTGAGGAGGATTTACTTGTTGTGTATTTTGAGTAGCGTTTTATTGCTTTTTGCATTTTGAGTTGTGTTTTATTACCTTTTTGCATTTACTTGATGCGTATTTTGAGCATTATTTCTTCCAGTTTACTTGTCATAATAATGCTGCCTGTTGTATTTTGCAGGATTGCCTACATCGAGTTTTCTTATGCCCAAACTTTCAACAAAGCAAGCCTGCAAAGGATATAAAGCTTAGTTGATCTATTTTATCAGAAAGGGTGGAGAACAAAGGAGCTTCAAGATTTGTAAGTTCCATGTATTCAAGTTTTGTCTTGATTTCTAGCCTATGTAGCTAAAGGTCTCGGACTAGGATAAAAAGTGTAGTTGAGCTCAATAACTCCATGGCAATCATCATACAATACGAAGGACTACTCGAGGAACCGGTGGAACTTCATCGACTAAAAGGTATGTGGAGACTTGAACTTATCTGTCACTCAAAAGTCTATTTACTCTATCTCCTACTCTTGAGACAAAAGTCGTTTAGACGTATAGACTTTCATTATACACATTTGCTATTTCGAGCCGAGTTTAGCTCGCCTATCTATTTCTCGAAATATGTGTTAGTAAGCTTTCGCTTTAACCGAATTCATCTTTACCTAGTGACGAAAGTCATGTTATGTTTCAATCACTTTGGAAATTTCTCTGACGAAAAATGGTCTGTGAATAACGGCTATATAACGTTCTCTAAGAATGTTTCAATGATTGAAATGAGAGTTTATATTACATAACCATTGGTAGGATATAAGCATTGTTGTGGAAACACATATATGTATAACTCCTTATTCCTTGAACCAAAGTTTGTGAACTTTGTTGATCAAGAGAAATGGAAGTGGCGCAAGCCAAGTCCGCGAACTGGCGGAAGTTCTCACCCGAGAATTTCTGCTGGAGTTTGTGTACTCCTTCCATGAGCTTAAGTCCACGAACCCAGTACGCGAACTTGAGTAGGTTATATCTAAAACCGTTTTTTCTTGAACTAATGTTTATATAAACTAAGGAATGCTTTTGCAAACCGTGGATATAAAGTTCATGAACCGATTCGAGTGAATCAAACCGTTTTTGCTTCGATTGTGTCTTGTGTAGTTACATAAGATCTAAGCAATTGATCAACTCTCTAACTAGTTCATTTGAGTCATTTGAACTAGTTATGGTGAAGAAGAATATGGTTGATATGAGAGTGATCATATGGCTAACCATTTGGTTGACTATTGTTGAACCAACAAATGTTAATGTTTGGGTACGGTTCATAAACCCAAAATTGAACATTTTATTTGTGTGTAACAAGCTAAGTTTTCGATCCAACGGTTGAGAAATATTAGCTTGAATCTAATAAGGTTTTCATCTAACGGTGAATATTGAATGCTTTGTTACCAAGCTAACATTGATTGCAAACCCTGATTTGAAAGACTATATAAGGGAGAACTCTAGCAACTGGGAAACCTAATCCCCACACCTTACATGTGATAATAGTTTGCTAAGCTAGAGTCGATTCTCCTTTAACCTTTGGTTTTCTTCTTCTAAAACCAGGTTAACGACTTAAAGACTTCATTGGGATTGTGAAGCTAGACCGATACTACTTTTCTTGTAGTTGTGTGATCTGATCTTGATGTTTCTATCGTACGAGTACAATTGTAATAATTGGCTTGAGATTTATATCTCCGATAGGCAAGATAGAAAAAAATCACAAACACTTCGTCTCATCGTTTGTGATTCCGCAATATCTTTTTTCGCTGCGTCGATTAAGATTATTATGAGGTGATCAATAATACTAGGTTGTACTTCGGGAATATAAGTCCGGGTTATTGATTGGTTCCTGTTCACCTTGATTTATCAAAATACGGAACACAACTCATAGGTTTATTCGTGGGAGACGGATTTATCTATTCTGTAGACTTTTCTGTGTGATACAGATTTATTTATTAAAGTTTTTGACTTTTGGTCGTATCAACTCTTAGTTGTGGGTGAGATCATCTAAGAGAATCAAGTACGTAGCATCCTGCTGGGATCAGAGGCGTAGGAGCATAAACTGTACCTTGTGTATTCCGCAGTAATTGATCTTCCCTGATCCATATTTTTTGTGTATTACTGTGAGGATCCGTAATGTGTCTTATGTTGAGCACTAAAACAATCAAAGTTGATTATTTTCATGGTTAGCTTTGTTGTTGTTCCATAAGGTACTTTATGTCGAGCATATTGAACTAAATTAATCATCTTGTTTGGTTATTTAGTTATGACTTCGTAAGTTTTCTTATGTTTGAGTACTTTTGACTGGGTTGATTATTTTCATGATTAACTTAGTCATTGCTCCATAGATTCTCTTATGTGAGTATGGTCAATTAAATTGATTACTTTTTGTGATTAGTTTGGTTGTGTATTTCGATTAAATTAATCATGGGTTCTCTTGTGGTTAATTTAATTGAGTATTTTGGATTCAAATTCATACTTGTATGTGATTTATTATGTCCAAAGAAATCCTTCTTTTCCTTCGAAAATAAGGTCGCTCTTGTTGTTCTTTCGGGAATGACATATTATGGGGGAGAGTTCTTTTTGAACTTGCGCTTAATTGCCATATCTTTGTGGGGAGTGCGGCTGTGGAATATTATAGGGGTTATCTTGTATCTTTAAGCTCCTTGATGAATGCATTTAGCTTCGGCTTTATTATTGCATCTAAATAAGATGATGTGTGTTTCTTTCTTTTGGTCATGAAATGTCTCTTTCGGAAATTTCATTAGGATCCCGTTCTTGTACCTTTGCCAATTTTATTGACAAAAAAGGGGGAGAATTAATATGTAGTTCACACTACAAATACATATGGTTTTCGGATCATTATGTAAGGGGGAGTGGTTTCCATGTGAGATGGAGTATTGACTAAGGGGAGTGATACATATCACCATAGTATTGTTGTTGAAGTTGTGATACAATTGTACTTTGTATTTGTGTAATGATACTATGACACTGTATAATAATGATTGAGAACTCTTGTTTTCTTGTTGTTATAGCTACGGATTTTCAACAACGATGATGCTAAACTTAAAACCTTTGGGATCATTGGAGTACTTGGAAGTGACGAAGATTTCGAGTAATGTTGAAGATTAGACATGTGGAATAGGAGCTACAAAAGTTAATTAATTTATTTTTTGTATTCCATATGTATTAATAGTTTTGCCACTAAAATTGACAAAGGGGGAGATTGTTAGAGCATTGCTCGGTCGACTCGCATGCGTAGCTATCTCAAGCATGTTTGACAATGTTAGTGATCAAAACTATAAGTCTTGATTTCTAGCCTATGTAGCTAAAGGTCTCGGACTAGGATAGAAAGTGTAGTTGAGCTCAAGAACTCCATGGCAATCATCATACAAGACGAAGGACTACTCGAGGAACCGGTAGAACTTCATTGACTAAAATGTATGTGGAGACTTGAACTTATCTGTCACTCAAAAGTCTATTTACTCTATCTCCTACTCTTGAGACAAAAGTCGTTTAGACGTATAGACTTTCATTATACACATTTTCTATTTCGAGCCGAGTTTAACTCGCCTATCTATTTCTCGAAATATGTGTTGGTAAGCTTTCGCTTTAACCGATTTAATCTTTACCTAGTGACGAAAGTCATGATATGTTTCAATCACTTTGGAAATTTCTCTGACGAAAAATGGTCTGTGAATAACGGCTATATAAAGTTCTCTGAGAATGTTTCAATGATTGATATGAGAGTTTAGATTACATAATCATTGGTAGGATATAAGCATTGTTGTGGAAACACATATATGTATAAGTCCTTATTCGTTGAACCAAAGTTTGCGAACTTTTTTGATCAAGAGAAATGGAAGTGGCGCAAGCCAAGTCCGCGAATGGCGGAAGTTCTCACCGAGAATTTCTGCTTTGGAGTTTGTGTACTCCTTCCATGAGCTTAAGTCCGCGAACCCAGTCCGTGAACTTGAGTAGGTTATATCTAAAACCGTTTTTTTTCTTGAACTAATGTTTATATAAACTAAGGAATGCTTTTGCAAACCGTGGCTATAAAGTTCATGAACCGATTCGAGTGAATCAAACCGTTTTTGCTTCGATTGTGTCTTGTGTAGTTACATAAGATCTAAGCAATTGAACAACTCTCTAACTAGTTTATTTGAGTCATTTGAACTAGTTATGGTGAAGAAGAATATGGTTGATATGAGAGTGATCATATGGCTAACCATTTGGTTGACTATTGTTGAACCAACAAATGTTAATGTTTGGGTACGGTTCATAAACCCAAAATTGAACATTTCATTTGTGTGTAACAAGATAAGTTTTCGATCCAACGGTTGAGAAATATTAGCTTGAATCTAATAAGGTTTTCATCTAACGGTGAATATTGAATGCTTTGTTACCAAGCTAACATTGATTGCAAACCCTGATTTGAAAGACTATATAAGGGAGAACTCTAGCAACTGGGAAACCTAATCCCCACACCTTACGTGTGATAATAGTTTGCTAAGCTAGAGTCGATTCTCCTTTAACCTTTGGTTTTCTTCTTCTAAAACCAGGTTAACGACTTAAAGACTTCATTGGGATTGTGAAGCCGGACCGATACTACTTTTCTTGTAGTTGTGTGATCCGATCTTCTTTGTTTCTATAAATGCGAGTACAATTATAATAATTGGCTTGAGATTTATATCTCCGATAGGAAAGATAGAAAGAAATCACAAACACTTCGTCTCATCGTTTGTGATTCCGCAATATCTTTTTCGCTGCGTCGATTAAGATTATTATGAGGTGATCAATAATACTAGGTTGTTCTTCGGGAATATAAGTCCGGGTTATTGATTGGTTCCTGTTCACCTTGATTTATCAAAATATGGAACAAAACTCATAGGTTTATTCGTGGGAGACGGATTTATCTATTCTGTAGACTTTTCTGTGTGATACAGATTTGTTTATTAAAGTCTTCGACTTTTGGTCGTAGCAACTCTTAGTTGTGGGTGAGATCAGCTAAGGGAATCAAGTACGTAGCATCCTGTTGGGATCAGAGGCGTAGGATCATAAACTGTACCTTGGATCAGTGTGAGATTGATTGGGGTTCAACTACAGTCCAGACCGAAGTTAATTTGGAGTAGGCTAGAGTTTTTAGCGGTTTAATACAGTGTGTGTTCAATCTGGACTAGGTCCCGGGGTTTTTTCTGCATTTGCGGTTTCCTCGTTAACAAAATTCTGGTGTCTGTGTTATTTTTATTCCGCATTATATTTGTTTATATAATTGAAATATCACATGTTGTGCGTTGTTCAATCAATTAGAATATCCGACCTTTTGGGTTGTTGATTTAAATTGATTGACACTTGGATATTGGTCTTTGGTACCATCCAAGTTATCTATCTTTGATAAAGACTCGCAGATTTCTATTTGCTTGAGTAAAGATCAAATCGAGAGATTGAGATATAAACTCTTTGATATACTTTTTATCTAGATTGAGTCTGGCTGTCTAGTTGATTCTCTAGAAAGTATATTGGAGTTTGTCCATACAGATTGTTAAGCGAAATATTGGGTGTGGTTGTTATACCCCCGCTTTTTCACACGCACACGACCACGAATCAAACAACAAAATTAATATTAGCTTGCAGACAGAAAAACCATTAAAAAAAATCAACATGATCTTGAGAACAAAAAAAAAACAAAATCTTGGATCAAACAACAAATTAATATTAGCTTGCAGACAGAAAAACCCTAACTAAAAAGAATGAACATGACCTTGAAGGAGACACGCCGAAACTCAATCGTGAAAACGATGAGATTCCACCCTTGTTGCAGCACTTTATATAGAGAGCATCTTGCCAAATTTTACAATTATATAGAATGAGGAAATAGTAAAAAATTCCCAATTAAGGTAATAAAATCTCGTACAAAATAGTCGCAATCAGTTAGCAAACATGAAATAATATTTTTCAATCAGGAAAATAATATCTAAAGATATCTTCTCCTCTTTTTTTAACTTTTAATTATAGAAAAAAAAAACAGATTAAGAAAAATAATCTTTGCAAATCATAGTTTTTTCAGTGCTTGTTTGTTTTGTATTAGCTCAGTTCAAATCATAATCTTTGTTCCAAATCATTCATACAAAATACTAACAAAAATCCAATTGTTGTGCAGGACCACCAGTTAAGATTTGGCGGAAAAGAGAATCGGGCTAATTAGGTTTTGCGGAAAAGAGATTCATGACCGGGCTAATCAGTTTTTTTTTTTAATTCCTTTTTTTCCCCGATTTATTTGATTGTTTTGGGATGTAATTAGGAAAATTACATTTTTTAAGAATGTAAACGGGCACTGGACACTTGAAGTTATTTTATCATCACATGATGATCATTCGATTTGATCGTGGATGTTTTTTTTTTTTTTTGTTGATTATCATGATGAAATCATATATTCTTGACATGATTTGAGATTTGCAAGATTTTGTTATCCGAGGCAAGAAGATTTTTCAAGATTTTAGTTATTTTATTTTTAGAAAAATAATATTTTATTAGTTTAAATTCAATATTTTATTACCAAAAAAAAAATGGTGGGGCAAGAATCAACCTGAAGCTAGAATCATAATTAACGTGGAGCTCCGGTGAATGAGAATGCTTTAAAAAAAACTCTGTTATTATATAGAGAATTTGCCGAGAAGGAACAAAAACTAACTAAAAGGGATTATCAAGTAGGCCTTACCATCCGATTATGCGTGGTCCATGTGTTTAACTATTACCTAGTAAGGCCGGTTCCTATGGAAAATGGCTAAACCCTCCATTTCCCATGCCAGCTGTCCTGGAAAACTGGCCGAGCCACTATGGGAAATAGTTAAACGATTGAGTCTCCACCGAGCGGTCGAGACTCGACCGCTCGGTGTTGTTTACACCGTCAGCGGTATAGTCTCCACCGTTCACGGTCGGTGCTCCACCGGCTATAAATACCACCATTCCATTCAGTTTTTCATTCACAAATTTTTTTTCTCTTCTTTCTTCCCCTAGAGAGCAGACCAGAGCGATTTCTTAAAAATGAGTAGTAGCAAAACAAATAGACAAAGGAAAAGAAACAGGAAAGAAAAAGGAAAAGTTGTTGCAGATAATGATGTTGTATGGGTTCAAGATAAAAGCAAGAGTTCGCTAATGTTAGGCAACTGGTTGGAGTTGGTGTAACATTTACGCATTTAAGTAACCATCCCGAGCGAGTTCTTTTACCCAAAGTAAGAGGTGGGTGGTCTGAGCTAACCGAAGTTTTTGAGTTACTCACCCAACCTGTTCAAGAATCCTTGAGAAGATATCCTTGGCAGCGTTTATATTTCATGAAGGCAAAAACCACAGGACTCAAATTGTGCGAGTTCTTTGTGAACGTTGGTGGAACACTTCAAATATGTTTTTTTTTCAAGGATTTCGAGTGTGGTAAGTTTAATTTCTCCATTCAATAGTTTAATTTTTAGTTTAGAAACACTCATTTTAATTTGTAGAGATTCAATTTTTTAGTTTGTGTTGATGGTGGATTTTCGTTTAAGGCTAAAATTGTAAAAGCCAAAATTATGCGCTGACATCCTGCAAAGGATAAAGCCATTGATAAGTGATGAATACTTCTCCACTTTACTAATTCACCTATAATAGAGCATGTGGCAACAATCCTAGTATTATGTGAATCAAATACACAAAATTCATCCAGGTTGGAGCATGTAGCAACAATCCCATATACCCTATGAATTTATAGCATTATCAATTAATGCATGACCAGCCTTGTATTTCCTGTGTTGTTCCCGCTGAACTCTCATTGTTGGTGCGGCATGACGACTGAGTGTTGCTCTCAGCAGAGTAACACGAATCTCCAAGTGTCACTAATGAGGCATGCACGAAATACCCGTACAAGCTACAACAATCGTTGTGTTATACTAGCCCGATTGAGCATACATCTCTCGGTGTGTTATACTAGCCCGATCGAGCATCTGGACTGTCCATGTCAGTCTCAGAAATAATCACGACCACGCAAGTTGGCCGCATAATTTAACTAGCCTAGACGATCCTCAGCAGGAGCAGGCTACCATCTTAATGACCACCAGCGGGCCCGTTTATGCTCTGGTCGGTCGAACGCATGACATGCCTCCAAAACAATCACCAAACGCCAGCCTGGAAAAGGATGGTCGAACTGCTGAAACCGTTTGGAGAAGGTTCGCACGAACAAGGCCGCCAATATCGGTCTCAAAATAATCACGACCGACCAACTTCACCGGCGTGTTTGGACGACGTGGATCATCCCATGACCGGTTGGACATGCATTATCCTGCACACTGGCGGGCCCACTTTCTCCTTACCTGACCAACTTTCTCACGACCAAGCCAAGGAGGAGCAAATGCTCGTCCAAAGTTCGGCCGGCGTGATGCTTTAAGGGTCGCAGGAAATTCCACTAAGTGTATTAAATTGATCACGACCATCCAACTTCACCGGCATGTTTGGATGGCTTAGATCAAGCCTATAACCGCCAAACAGGTATTGGCGTGTTCACCACCGGCCCAATGTGGGTCCCACATGGTCGGCCTCCCCAAAAGAAGAGCGTAGCTTGCCAATTCGTCCAACCAAAGTAGTGTGGACATGAAACCCTAATAAGGGTTTGCGGCATATCACATGTGTCGCAAATCAGTCACGACCATCCATCTTTGCAGGCATAGATGGAGGATGTAGATGTAGACTCAAAGGGTTCCAAGCATGTCAATACAATAACCGTGGGCCCGTCTACATGTGTGACTAATCGACCAAGGCCGGACATGGCCGAGCGCCTCCATTCGTGCGCCCAAACTAGGCATGGTCGCGCGGTTTCCAATTGCAAACCAATCTCGACCACTCCTCTTCGCCGGACGAATCAAGTGGTTTAGATCACACCCCTACGAGATGAGCTAGCACGGACATGAACACCGGTGGCCCAGCTCCATACAAGACTAATCGGTCCCTCCAAAATCGCCCTATAAGCTCGAATTCGATTGAGCTGAAAGTGGGTGCTTGCGCACCTCCTAAACCCTAATCCAACGGTCGCAGATGTGAGTCACAAGTCATCTCGTCCGTCCAACTTTGCCAGCTTGGTTAGGCAGCCCTGGCTAGGAGTTAGGCGACCAGCAAGGCATCACCACGATTACCGTCCACCACTCTTCCACATGAAGTGATTGGCCAAAGCGTGGTTTGCCCATACAACCTCCAAACGATCACTCGAAGATGGCTGGACGTGATGTTGTTTTAAGACGCTTAATTCGTGACTTACTCCGTTAAGCCTTAAAATAGCGATGCTTCACACATGCTGAATATATTCGATGCATTACCTGCATAGAATACAAACGATATTTCATAAATATCGACTTCCTAAATAACTTAGTTATTTAATCCAGCATCACATGCTACTTTCTGTGGGTCCCACGATCCACACATTCGAGACATCAAACGTGTCACAAACTGGGGGATACTTACTGGGATATTGGTCTGGCGGTTTACAGCATGCAGCGCACAACGTGCTATCACAAGAACGTGTCAGGAAGTCATGGACGGTTAGTGATGACGGGAGAAGTGGGCAAGACTGGTCGTGTGACACTAACACACAACTCCACTACTCCATCACTCCACTTCCCATGAGAGACGTGGGTTAGGCTTAATGACTTGTATAAATAGGTTCTCCTCCCTATTTCCAAAAACAAGACAAGACAGAAAACCAAGTGTTGATACAATCGTATTCAAACACCAGAACTGATAGCTTACATCCTGCAAGCCAGTTCAGCTTTCTGATACAAGTCATAAAATAGCCAACACCTCCACAATCTCAACACCTTCTTCACTTCCCTCCCTAAGATCAACCCCATCTCCTTCACTTTGTGACCGAAGCAAGTCTGGAACGACCATTTCTTGGTTTAGGCCAGAGTTGTACAGATTGATTTCTCGAATCACAAGCACTCTCGTGCAGTGCATTTGTTTAGGGTTTAGATTCATTTCTCATCCACACACCCCAAATTACCAAAACCGGAAGAAATAGTTTTTCACCCATAAACAGTTTGATACAAATTTTAGTACCACATACAAACTTTAATTTTATGACCATGTTGTTTTTAGGGTTCACACTGTTAGATTTGTATATGTTGACTGGAATTAAAAGTGAGGGTGACACAGTATAATTTTACCAATTAAAGTGGATGTCACAAGGAAGATGGAAAGAATTACTCCCCTTGTACGCAAATGATACTGAAGGAAAACCAGATTCAAGACAGATACACTCATTTGGATTAAGAGTGTTTGGGTTGAAGGCTTTTTTGACCCGTTACCATGGCAAGGGGGTAAACAGAGCTGAAGATTATCCCGAGATTGAACGTATTTTTGTATTATGGATGTTAGGTCAAGCAATGTTCTGAAAACCGGCCCGGACATCGAACCGGAAAAAATACCGAGTCAAGGATCATTGGTTCAACCAGTAATTCAACCCGGGTTCGCTGGGTCACATATAATATCATATATAAATTGTTATCTAAACTAATTTCTACCTGTCCATTTCTTATTAGGGAACTAATATAGTGGTAGGACTAGGGAATGCCACGGACAGTTAAGATGAGTGACAGCTCAAGTTTTTTGCATTGTTAACTACGAAATCTTTATCCTTTTTTTTATCAACTATTTACAGTTTCATCCATTCAAACCCTAACCTCAGTTTAACCATCGTGGTATCTCCTCTATCACCCTTACTGCCTCTCTTTCCCTAGCTAAGTCGTCAACATCATTCCCACCATAAACTCGATACCTCAAGCACAACCCTTTATTTTAGAAGAAACTGAAGATTTATGTTCATATAAAATGTGATTGGAAAACTTGTTTGTATATAATCTTTTAGTATGAGAATCATAACAGCAACATCATAGAGGGTCGCTGTCGTAACATCATCCCCTCAATCACCACAACATTACTCCATAATCAAAGTGGATGTAGATCTTTCTTGTATAATTTTTCTGATCAAATTCGTAATTATGTAAGTTCAATTGTTGTCATTTGCAAAGGAAAGGGGGAAAATTTTTGTTGATTTTCTTTTTTCAAGATTAACCTTAATCTTCTCTCGATCTGTAATCTTAAATTTGTATTGATTGTGTTTTTTTGTTCATATGTGTTTGTAAAAATTATCTCTTGTTTGAATCGTATGATGATATGTTTGAATGTTAAAGATTCAGAAGAATTATGACTCATTGACTCGTCCAGGATACGCTGAATCACGGGTTAAACCGGCCGGGTCACCAGAATCTCACAAAATAAGCCGTTTTTTGTTGATTTTACTGGGTTATTGTTGATACGGCCCGGAAAGGTGACTGGGCCACCGTTTCACTGGGCTGACCGGCCGAGCCGGGCCGAGTTTCAGAACATTGAGGTCAAGTTTTTTTCCCCAATGGTAGCTCAGTGTCATTAATTGGTTTTCTGGAATCTTTAGAAGATTTGACTAAAGCACCAAATTATGATTGGGGTTCTGCAATTTTAGCTGAGCTATACATGTGTCTCAGTGATTGCTCAAGTAGGAAGACAGATAGCTTAAATGGATTTTGGGTCGTAATGGAGGTAAGAACTATTTATTAGATTTATTACCGAGTTGTCAAACTAGTGGTGAATGTACTAACACATCAATTTTCGTCAATGTTATTTTTCAGTATTGGTGGTATACTTACTTTTCTTTCCGCCGAACTCCGATCTTCACGATAAACGATTAATTTTTCCAGTCATGTACAAGTACAAAGCTGAGAATTGGGTTGGTCAGATTAATGATGGTCAAAATATCGCTGCTATGCAAAGGATGCAACAACTGTGCAGAACTAGTCTCAACATTACGTCAATACCGTATTCAGTAATTAATCAGTTCCATGAAGCAACGGCACAAAACATGCTACAGATGAGCCTTAAGCGACTCGTGTTTTATAATCCAGTTATTGGTCAGGGTATTTGGTACTACGGAGAAAGACATCTGTTTTAGCTACAAGGAAGAAAGGTAAAAGCTATCAACCCGTTTTCAACTTCACTAATTTCACATGATGATTGGATAAAGTTGGTAAACAATGGACAACCTTGGGAAGAAGCTGATGATTTGATCCAACAACCAGAAAATGAGTATGATTATTTCAGTTGGTTTCAGAAGGTATGTAAGCTTAATATTGCTACTTGTTGATGGGTGAAAACTACTCCTGCAGAATTTGGTAATTTGGGGTGTGGATGAGGAATGAATCTAAACCTTCAACAAATGCCTTTGCGCGGTGAGTGCTTGTAGATTCGAGAGATCAATCTGTGCAAGTCCGGCCTAAACCAAGAAATGGTAGTTCCCGGACTTGTTTCGGTCACAAAGTGAAGGAGATGGGGTTGATCTTAGGGAGGGAAGCGAAGAAGGTGTTGAGATTGTGAAGGTGTTGGCTTGCTTATGACTTGTAATGAGAAAGATGAGCAAGCTTACGGTTGATGCAAGCAGGCTCGAGTGTTTGAATACGGTTTTTGTATTAACACTTGGTTTTAATCGTCGAACTTGTGTTGTTCTCCGTTATTCTTTGTTGTTGGAAATAGGGCGGAGAACCTATTTATACAAGTCATTGAGCCTCATTCACATTTCTCGTGGGAAGTGGAGGTAGTGGAATGATGGAGTAGTGGAGTTGTGTATCGGTAACACACGACCAGTCTTGCCCAATTTTCTGTTCATCTCTAACCGTCCATGACTTCCTAACACGTTCTTGTGATGGCGCGTTGCACGTTGCACGTTGTAAACCGCGGACCAATACCCTAGTATGTATCCCCCAGTTTGTGACATGATTGATGTCTGGAATGTGGATCGTGGATCCACGAAAGATAGCATGTAATCTTGAATTGAATAAGCTGCGTTATTGAAAGTCGATACTTGTGAAGTATCGTGTGTATTTTATCGGAGTCTTTGCATTGTGGTGTGGTAAAGTGATGGGTAATGACGCCTCACTAACCAAATAACTCTGACCGGGGTTGTATAACCAAGTGGTGAGGTCGGACGGATGAGATGATGTTTGAGACACTCATCTGCGACCCAGATTGATGAAATTAGGGTTTTAAAAGAGGTGCGCAAGCATCACTCTTGACTTGGTCGAAACCAAGCATGGGAAGGGTTTTGAAGAGGACCGATCGGGCATGTGTGTAGACAACACGCCGGTGTGCATGTCCATACTTCACTTTCCCAAGAAGGCGCGATCTAAGCCACTCAATTTGACCGGTAAAGTTGAGTGGTTGAGATCGATTTGCGATAGGAGTTTGATGCCGCAAGGAGTCGCGCACCATACCCTTTTCGGCGTGTTTTCCAAGATGACCTGACTTGGTCGGTCTTGGCGGTTGGTTTGGCGTGAAGATGGTAGGCTGATGTTCACGCCCATGTCTCACCGTCCCATGAAAAGCGTGATCTAAGCCACCCAATTCGTCAGGTGAAGTTGTGTGGTCGAGATCGATTTGCAATTTGGGAAGTGTAACCACGCATGTTTGAGCGGGCGTTTTGGATTGGCCGGGCATGATATGCCTTGGCCGACCGAATGAGGAGGTAGATGGGCTCACGGTGGTCATCTTTGGTGTGACCGACCCTTGCTCAATCTAATCTGTGACCCTCCATTCGTCTGCAGGAGGAGAAGATGGACGCGCGTGATGGCTTGAACCCTAATTTTGGCTTTCAAAGCCGTGCGACCATGCTCTTTTAGGCGGACGAATTTGTTGTAACCAATCATGGTTGGTTTTGACCGATTGGTCAAGTGTGTAGGCGGTCACATGGTGATTGTGTCGACATGCTCCGGGCCCTTTGAGTCTACATCTACACCCTCCATCTATACTGCGAAGATGGATGGTTGAGGACCGTTTTGCGGCACATGTAATATGCCGCAAACCCTAATTTAGGGTTTTTCCGTCCATAATGCTTGGTATGGACGATTTCTTGGCAAGCGAAGGCCAATGGTCGACCATGCGGGGTGGTGTGTGTATTCCATACGCTTGGGGGTGATGGAATTGATCAGGTCATCAAATCATGCTTGTGGAGTTGGATGATCTGCGATCGAGATCATATCGGACTGATATGGTCAATGCGGATGCTCAATCGGGCTAGTATAACACACCGAGAGGGGCTCAATCGGGCTAGTATAACACACCGAGAGGGCTCGGGCTAGTATAACACACCGAGAATCAGCACTGTACGGGTATTTCGTACATGGTTTCATTATAGTGTTTGGAGGTTCGTGTTACTCGTAAGAGTAACACTCGGTCGTCATGCCACACGATAATGATTCATTATGGTGCTTGGAGGTTCGTGTTACTCACGTAAGAGTAACACTCGATCGTCATGCCGCACCGATAATGAGTACAGAAATACAAGGTGATATGAAATTCACGGGGAAGGGATTGTTGATACATGCTCCAACCTGGAGGAATTTCATGTATTCAAGGGAATGGGATTGTTGCTACATGCTCCATTCTTGGTGAATTAAGTGAGGAGTATCCGTCACTTATGAACGGCTTTATCTTTTACAAGATGTCAGCGCATGATTTTCTGGTTTTTTTTTTACAAATTTAACCTTAAACGAAAATCCACCATCAACATTAAGTCCCCTGCCTAGCACATAATGGTTACACTATTGTGTGGTAGGCATGAGATGGTGACATACATACGTGAGGAAGACAGGATAAAAGGAGTTTACCGGAAGAGTGTTGGCCGACCGCTAGTTTTCCACGCCGTCACGCTTGTATGGAATCCCTGGTGGGGCCGGTTTCCATCTTTGGGTATTTGAATCAAAAGAGGAAACCAAACAAAAGAGGAATCCTTGTTCTATTGGGATTCTTCTAATTTTGTCTATAAAAGAGACCGAGACTCCTTTCTTCCCTTCACGAAAATTTTCTTTTTTATTCAACAAGTTCCCGTGTGATCCTGTTGCCGTCGCCAAACGTTGCCGCTGGAGCTGCCACCAATCGTTCTTCTGCCGAGGCCGTTGCGGGAAACCGCCCGTCCATTGCGGAGTGCCGTCCGTCAAGGTAAGTTTCGCACTTTTTTTTTTTTTTTTTTTTTTTTTTAAGGTGAAACCCTAGTTTGTTTAGGTAAAAACCTTTTGTAAGACATGTGCATGCTTAGCTTTTTCCACCATTTGGCTTGAATCCGTAGACACGATTTCCATGAATAAAGAAAATCGTGTTATGATGCATGCGGATGAATGTGGGCTGCCGTGTATCCGGAACGTGGGTCTTATTCACACATGCTTGACTGAAATTTGTATCGAACTTGGAATCATCTGGGACTTGAAACCAATACCGACTGACTTGAAAGTTATCCGGAGAACTTGAAACCGAAACATATATGATGTTTGGACCGGCCCTTTGTGTGAGTTGTGTCTTGCCGTGTGTGACTACACTTCTCATATGCTTTCATACAAGTTCTAACTTCACGTCTTTTGTTTCATTGCGGTAGAAAAAGAACTTACTGTCGGTATGTCTTGAAGATAATCTTTGGTTCCAAGTCGGGAAGTGTTGATAGCTTCAAAGATATGCCGAACATCAATGATGAGTTGTTCACCTCGCCTTTAGAACATTAGGAGACATCCTTCCCATAAGATAGTCTTGCTTTAGGTTCGGAAAATTTAAGTCGATCCATTCTCTTCTTGACACTTGTGATGAGATTTTGTCTCTCGAGAGAAACCAATATCCGCCTTCTCCTATTGACTTCAAAACTTGCCATACTCCACTTTGGGTTCTTACGAAGGATGGATGAGATGTATGTTGAGTAATAAGGGCATTAAGGAAAATTTTACCAAAGCGCAAATTCTCAATGCGGTCATGGCATCTGCTACCCTCGAAATTAGAAAAGACATCGCGGGTTTGATTACCTTCATTTCTCGGTGGCGTATTTCTACTCACATGACCATATCTAGGTGGGGAGAAATGACTATTACTGCGGAGAGTGTAGCTGCATTAATGAACCTACTGTTCTTTGGAAGTCTTTCTTACGAGCTCTACGATGCGGAACAAAGCAATTATAACGCTATCCTTCGAAAGGTGGAGGAATTCGACAGATGGGCAAGGAGGAGAAGAAAGATGCAAGATGTTTTTACACCCGGTGGGTGTTGGAGTGGTCCCTGGGACCCCGGGCCGGATGAGCTCGGTGTGATTGCGTTCTGTCTTTATGGCTATCCGAGAGATGTATTTGATGACGGTTGGAAAGAAGACTATTAGAAATGACCTTGTCAAGATTGCTATAAGGCCGGCGAAGGTGAAGTTCTTCCTCACGGGCTCATTGTTCCTCGGATCACTTTATTCTCATTTGGACGCTTTAGCAATGGATATGCATGTTTCTAATGGGTACAAGAAGGTGGAGTCGCACATTCACTTCGCTTTTCTTGAGGCGCTCTTATGGGAACACTTCAAAAGTTCGTTCCTATTCTGGAAATTCGCTCAATGACTTGTGCGGTGGCTCTAGAATACTTCGATGGAATAAGAAGCGTCCAGGCGAGGCGTGAGACTTGTGGACGTATTTGAGAATGTGTCTTAGTAGATTTTCGTCCATGGGGGCCAGTCCACCATTCCATTGTTCAGCCAGAGACTTTTGCTACCACTTCGACGGTTACGATGTTGTGTTGGTACCGATGTCGAAACTATGAAGTCCGGAGAATTTATTTACTGCGCATTTGCATTCCATGATATGTCCGTCTCTATTCAACGGAGAATTTTACGTGACTCAGTACAATATTGACGGGGCTGCTCGCCAAATGGGATTCGATCGGGGTGTCCCATTTATTCGTTCACCAAGGGTTCGGAAGAATCTCTCCCAAGTATTCTTAACGTTAATGTGTTCTTAGACCGGGTGAGCCTTCCCTTACGGCCTATTGGGAGAAACCCGGTGGTAACCGATAAGTATAAGGAATTTTGGAGTAGACAAGCTGTTGGTTTTCGAGAAATTTTCGGAGAGTGTTGTGACAGATCCTCGTGGTGAACCATCTTCGGCGTCTTGACGAAGCATTTCGGTTGAAGCCGCTTCGACCAAACGGACCCGGCGAGGATTGCAGTCCCAAGTAGGAGAGAGACCTAAGAGGCAAGCACGTGGTCCAGGTAATCCTCAATTCTTCCAATATGCGGTATTTAAATTTCTTCCCGTCGGTTCTTTCATTTCTCCAGTGTAAATTCTTAAAACGATCCTTGCTTGAAATCAGGGAATTTCGAAAGATAATGCTTTCACAAGGTTGGCACGCATCCAAAACGAGAAGGTTGGCGGTTTGGTCTTCATGCTAAGAAGTCGCGGTACGGACCTTCATCTTTGAGAAGTCGCGGTCTTGATCTTCATCTTTGAGAAGTCAGGCGATATCCGATCTTCATCTTGAGAAGTCTGGAGAAACCGCTCCTTTTTCGACTACGACGAGAGATGATGAAAGCTCGGTGGAACAAGGCGCTTCCCTTAGTGATCTTGTTGACCTGGCCGTGATGGAAATTAGCACCCGAGTGAAAAGAGGCGGCACTGCTTTGTAGTTGGGGCGGCTCCCTCAAATTCGTCTGAGCAGGAGCTCGGTCAATATGGCCATTGTGGTGACTCCTTACGAAAAGCCCCTGCACCGACAAGGTTCCGCGGTTGGTGAATTGCGGTGATGCGGCACAGGGCTTTGTTCGATCCTCCTTTTGATATCCCTTATCCGGGCCATGTGTTGGTTGGTGGATTCGGCGTCTTAGGTCCGATTCAAAAGAGTTGTACAGCGATATGGGAGAAGCACGGTCATATTGCTACCACCACGAAACTCAAGAGTCGTCTTGCATTGGTCAACCGCGTCCAAGAAGCTTTATCTACTATCCAAGGGATGAGCGGCCATGACTGGTGGAACGGTTTACGAAGAGGTGATTGAAGATTGGAGGTGCCATCGGGCGTGTTTGCGCAATACGGTTTCAATGCTCCTTGGTTCTTGAAGGGTTCTCCAAGATTCGGGAGTTTCGAGAAATTACGGGATGAAGTCCCCTCTGCGGACTGCGTTGCTCGCCGGGGAAGAAGAGGTCGAAAAGGCTGTCGAGGAGTTGAATCGGGCGGCAGCCGTGCTCCAAAGGATGAAGGTCGCTCTCGCCGGGAAGGAAGGAGTTGTTCTTTGAAGGACTTTCCTTGATTTGTGCCATATACTTGTCTCTTCTTTTTAGATGTTTCTTCTTTTTGAGTGATAGTGAGGATTTTCTTTCGTAATTTGGCTTAGGTTTTGAATAGGTAATTGAATTGGCTTATTTTGAGATAGTTTTGTGAACAACCTTTTTGAAAGGGATTATGTTAAATGAAATTTGCATCTTGGTCATGAATGATTGCGCATGAAATTGCAAATGTTATGTAAAAGGGAGGTACGAATGGAAACAAACATGGCGTTTGATCACTGAGCCTCTTTTTCCACATGCGGGATGCTAAGTCCCCGGTGAATTCTAAACTATCTCTCTTGTAAAGTTTTTGAGTAAAACTTACTTGCTTTTGAAGCCTCACTATATCAAACCGGAGTAGCCTCTCTAAGAAAATCCTCGCAAGCTATCTTTCCGAACCGAGCTTCTCTGAACAATGCGCTTCAAAGCGCTGCATTCATCGGTGGGGTGATGAAGGAACCGGTGGTAGTGGCGATTACCTCGGGTCTATTACTTCTTGATCGATGGCGGACGCCATACAGGGGTAGCTCCACCTCTTCATTTCGCACCCATGTCTCCAGTAGCTCCAGAATCTTCTTCATTGGGAAGGGGAAATGTAAGTACCTCGAGTCTGGCTTTTCCTGCGTTAGTGGGCGTTGTAACGTTTCTCCGCGGCTTTGACGTGGAACAGGAGATGAAGTTGGAAGATTTGTGAGTGCCATCATATCTGCGGATTGCCTTCCTAAGTAGAGGGATGTGGAAGGCGTCGTAATGTCACTTCTTTGAGTGACCGGATTGAACGCTCCCATCCTCTGTATTCAGCATTTCTTGATTGATTTCTCCTTCCTCAAGCGTTTCTCCGAGTTGGTTGGAAGGCCGACGCGGATTGGACGAGTCTTAGGGCTTCGACAAGAGTTTTGAGGTATAAATCCTCTAGCAAGGCTCCATAGGCTGTAGGTTCCCCTTCTTCATCAGCAGACATTGTAGTATTAGGATAAGTCTCTTTTCTGTGGAGTTGCATCGGTCTCCGTTGTTGACCGGACCATGTTGTTGATCTTCCCGAGTCTCCTGCGGTTACGCGCCCTTTTTGCTTCTCCACCTGCAGGTAAAGGTGTGACTCGACTAAGGATTCAACATTTCTCGTCTTGCTTGAGTAGATGCCGCCGATCCTTCTTGTAATTGTCTTTGCTATGTCATTCAAAAGGCGAAATGTCTCGCTCGTATTACGGGTGATACCGGCTTGATTTGCCAAGACATCCTCCCATTCTATCTACACTTCCCATGGTATCTGAACCGCTTTGTGGTTTCTGATGAGGATGCATCGTGAGCCGAAAACCGAAGAATTGAGAATTCAAAATTTTGCAACCGATAGATCAACCTCCCACTGTGGTCGCCAATTGTTGATGGGTGAAAACTACTCCTGCAGAATTTGGTAATTTGGGGTGTGGATGAGGAATGAATCTAAACCTTCAACAAATGCACTGCGCGGTGAGTGCTTGTAGATTCGAGAGATCAATGCATGCAAGTCCGGCCTAAACCAAGAAATGGCGTTCAGGACTTGTTTCGGTCACAAAGTGAAGGAGATGGGGTTGATCTTAGGGAGGGAAGCGAAGAAGGTGTTGAGATTGTGAAGGTGTTGGCTTGCTTATGACTTGTAACAGAAAGATGAGCAAGCTTACGGTTGATGCAAGCAGGCTCGAGTGTTTGAATACGGTTTTTGTATTAACACTTGGTTTCGCGTACGAACTTGTGTTGTTCTCCGTTATTGGAAATAGGGCGGAGAACCTATTTATACAAGTCATTGAGCCTCATTCACGTTTCTCGTGGGAAGTGGAGGTAGTGGAATGATGGAGTAGTGGAGTTGTGTATCGGTAACACACGACCGAGTCTTGCCCACTTTTCTGTTCATCTCTAACCGTCCATGACTTCCTAACACGTTCTTGTGATGGCGCGTTGCACGCTGCACGCTGTAAACCGCTTGGACCAATACCTTCAAGTATGTATCCCAGGTTTGTGACATGATTGATAACTGGAATGTGGATCGTGGATCCACGAAAGATAGCATGTAATGCTGAATTGAATAATCGCATTATTGAAAGTCGATACTTGTGAAGTATCGTGTGTATTTTATGCAGTCTTGCATTGTGGTGTGGTAAAGTGATGGGTAATGACGCCTCACTAACCAAATAACTCCGACCGGGGTTGTATAACCAAGTTTGGTGAGGTCGGACGGATGAGATGATGTTTGAGACACTCATCTCGGCGACCGTTGATGAAATTAGGGTTTTAAAAGAGGTGCGCAAGCATCACTCTTGACTTGGTCGAAACCAAGCATGGGAAGGGTTTTGAAGAGGACCGGCCCAGGGCATGTGTGTAGACAACACGCCGGTGTGCATGTCCATACTTCACTTTCCCAAGAAGGCGCGATCTAAGCCACTCAATTTGACCGGTAAAGTTGAGTGGTTGAGATCGATTTGCGATAGGAGTTTGATGCCGCAAGGAGTCGCGCACCATACCCTTTTAGGCATGTTTTCCAAGATGACTGACTTGGTCGGTCTTGGCCGGTTGGTTTGGCGTGAAGATGGTAGGCTGATGTTCACGCCCATGTCTCACCGTCCCATGAAAACGTGATCTAAGCCACCCAATTTCGTCCGGTGAAGTTGTGTGGTCGAGATCGATTTGCAATTTGGGAAGTGTAACCACGCATGTTTGAGCGGGCGTTTTGGATTGGCCAGGCATGATATGCCTTGGCCGACCGCATGAGGAGGTAGATGGGCTCACGGTGGTCATCTTTGGTGTGACCGACCCTTGCTCAATCTAATCTGTGACCCTCCATTCGTGCCGGAGAAGATGGACGCGCGTGATGGCTTGAACCCTAATTTTGGCTTTCAAAGCCGTGCGACCATGCTCTTTTAGGCGGGCCAATTTGTTGTAACCAATCATGGTTGGTTTTGACCGATTGGTCAAGTGTGTAGGCGGTCACATGGTGATTGTGTCGACATGCTCCAGGGCCCTTTGAGTCTACATCTACACCCTCCATCTATACTGCGAAGATGGATGGTTGAGACCGTTTTGCGGCACATGTAATATGCCGCAAACCCTAATTTAGGGTTTTCCGTCCATAATGCTTGGTATGGACGATTTCTTGGCAAGCGAAGGCCAATGGTCGACCATGCGGGGGTGGTTTGTGTGTATTCCATACCGCTTGGGGGTGATGGAATTGATCCGGGTCATCCAATCATGCTTGTGGAGTTGGATGATTTGCGATCGAATCATATCCGGACTGATATGGTCGGTCTTGCCGGATGCTCAATCGGGCTAGTATAACACACCGAGAGGGGCTCAATCGGGCTAGTATAACACACCGAGAGGGCTCGGGCTAGTATAACACACCGAGAATCGGCACTGTACGGGTATTTCGTACATGGTTTCATTATAGTGTTTGGAGGTTTGTGTTACTCTGAAGAGTAACACTCGATCGTCATGCCACACGATAATGATTCATTATGGTGCTTGGAGGTTCGTGTTACTCGTAAGAGTAACACTCGACTCGTCATCCGCACCGATAATGAGTACAGGAAATACAAGGTGATATGAAATTCACGGGAAGGGATTGTTGCTACATGCTCCAACCTGGAGGAATTTCATGTATTCCACAGAATGGGATTGTTGCTACATGCTCCATTCTTGGTGAATTAAGTGAGGAGTATCCGTCACTTATGAACGGCTTTATCTTTTACAAGATGTCAGCGCATGATTTTCTGGTTTTTTTTTACAAATTTAACCTTAAACGAAAATCCACCATCAACACTACTCAATCACAAAACTTGGTAGTGTTGACTTTCCAGCAATAGGCAATTTTCCACTTACAGATCTTCCATCCCAACCCCCACCACTGACGGGCGAACCATATATGTACCCTAGTACGCAAATGGGGTCGTCAGTATGCCTTCAATACCTTGGGAAGTCGGGACTTTATCACCAACTGGAGATGTTGTTATAGTTCCACTTACTAGTGAAGGTTTGCAGCAAAGCTATCCATACTATGGTGTGATGGCATCAACAGAAGAGTTTCAGGATCGGTGTAACAATTATGATATTTTTATCAATCAATTCCAGAATTTTCACTTGAGACAGATGCAAGAATTGAGGGAGAGTTTGAGTTATGAATTGCCCGAGACTCCGGTAGCATCAAGTTCTCAAATGCCCGGTGGAAGTGGAAGTCGTGGAAGTGGGAGTCGTGGAGGACGTAGAAGTCGGCAACGCACTCCAGCTATGATGGAAGAAAGTATGGTGGAGGAAACTCAGATACCACCAACAACAGCAAACTTGGGGACGGATTTTCAGTCCCCTCTTGGTTTCATTTCCCAAGGTCTTGTACTTACTCCTGATGGTGGACACGTCAATTTTGATGCATTTAGGTAATCTGTAATTTATACCCCAATAAGTTCAACATTTCACCGATTTCAACCACCTCCTCTAATGGCTCCGGTACCATTTCAAGGTTATGACTCACCTGATGCTACTCAACCACCATCTCAGAGTCCAAATAATGAGTTTTCACAAGATCCAACTGGCTTAGGGGATTATGTATTTGGTGGTAATCGTTAGTTTGAGAGTTTTGTTAGTTGTTTGTTTAAATCGTTAATGTAATTGCATTTTTTTTTGATAAATAATAATCTTCGTTTAAAGTTTTCTACATATGTTAAAATTGAACTTAGAATTGAAAACCTAGATTAAATTGGGGCAACACTTTTAAGATATTATACCAACTTGCATATCAGAACTCCTCTCCGTTGTCAAGGAGCCACTTTTCACGACATCTTTGATCAATCTCTAGAAGGGTTTCACCACTTCTCATGTTTCGAGCCTCTTCCCTTATCATACCAATATACTTGTTAACATTCTTGGAAATTATGGAGAAACGAGCACCCAACACCATCGAATTGCGATTGTAGATGTTCGTTGTTTCTTCTTCAAATATCATTAAAACGCGTTCCCAAAACGGAATAAGCCGTAATGCGCCATCAATGACTGGATGATTAGTGTAGAAAACATAATTCCTGCAGATGCATTCATCTTCAAACGTGCTAAAATTGCGTTGTTGTGCAACTCTCCAACTATTTGCTCTTCTTAATTCATTTTGCACACTAGCTCGAAGTGCAACTCTTTGATTTTTGGCCGCATGTTCCTCTTCTATAAATTGAGCCATAGACATGTTTTGAGCCATTGGAAAATCTAAGAAAATAGGAAGAAGGTGTGAGTTAAAATGGTAGAGGAATATGGTATTTATAGGGGGAAAGATTTATGGCCGTTGGATCAGATTCTAATCAGCGTTGGAAACTAGACCGACCGGTCTTATAAAAGCCGGTAGCGGTGGAGTGCAGACTCGACCGCTCGGTGGAAACTTGACCTGGCCTGGCTAAGTGGAAAATTTGCCAGTTTGCCAATTTGCCCCCTCAATAGTGGGTGCTTAAATGGTAAACTCTTTGGTTTGCCACACCCATAGGAAGGGGCCTAAGTGCTATTACAAAGACCAATGGGCTTAAATTCACCGGTATTTTAAGAATTTTGGACTGGAACTTGGGAGTTAGAAGTTAGAAGTTAGAACTAGAAGCAAGTGTGCACACTCGTTCACCACTGCCACCATTTGAGATTCAATGTCTCATTGCGCAAAATTTAGTTGAACCCCCGTAAGGTCCCAGTGATTTGCTTTCTAATAACGATGGTTTCCGCTATTAAACCAACGGCCAATCGAACACAGGTGAATTTAAGTGTTGACGTCCACATAAGATTTGTGCCCGTGCTACGCACCGGGCATTTTATTCTTTTAACTTGGTGTGCGAGGGGTTTTGTCCCGCCGAGTCACAGCGAATTATTAATTTGGTGTGCGCGGGACTTTGCCCCACCCCATGGCTAAGCATTTTCGATTTGGTGCGATTTGGTGTTGCGGGGTGAATACATTATATATAGGTAGAGAGAAAAGATAGAAAATATGTGGGTTTTCTTCCCTTGCATTTTTAGAGAAAATGGGTCATTTGTCCAAAAAAAATTAAAACACGGTTCAAGTGGACAAGTAAAAAAAAAACGGGTGAAATAGCCAAAAAAAAAAATAGCAAGGATGAAACTGGATTCATCCTGGCTTATACTTAAAAAATAGCAAGGATGAAACTGGATGCATCCTGTGTAAAAAAAAGATAAGAAAAAAATATTTGAAAATGGACAGGATGAAACTGGTTACATCCTGCCTATTTTTAAAATTTTATCCATTTAAACAGTATCTTTTTAATTTTTGGCTATTTAAACAGTATCAAAACCTAAGTGTCTTTTTCACCCAGGAATTGTTGATTTTGGTCTTTTTGACCAATTTTGTGGCATTTTTAGGGGCCACTCAAAAGGAATTAGGGGCCATCTTTTTATTCCCATCCATTGAATGAGGTTAATGGGTGTCTTAAAAATAGAAAATTGTTTATATTGTCCTTCCCCTTTATACTAAATCTAAACCTATATCATTTATTTTCATAATCATATCATTCCTCTTCTTCTTCTCTTTTCTACCCATTGATTTTTTTTTCATCATTTTAATTTGGATTGAAAACAAAGATCGTTGATCAAACAAATGTTATGATTGATTGTTTAAAATTAAAACCCAAAATTCATTAACCTTAAAGTTGAAACTTAGAACATCAAAAAAAAAAAAAAAAAAAAAAAAGGAGTTCAACAAACAAAACGAATAGATGATAGTAGTTGTGATTCAAAATTAGGATTTGATTACTTAAAATCAAAAATTTGATCCGAAAATTTTCTTGGATTTGATGTTGAAACATAATCGGTAGATAACTATCTATTTTACCTACCGATTATGGTTGATGTTCTTAGATTTACACTAGCAGAAACATAATCGGTAGATAATAATCTACTTTACCTACCGATTATGATTGATGGTTTTCGTTTCTTAAGAACATCAACCATAATCGGTAGGTAAATTGATCGTTATCTACCGATTATTCTTGATTTTAAAAATTAAATTTCTCTGTACTAAAAGTTACGCACAATCGGTAGATAATGAACACCATTAACTACCGATTGTGAAAGTAGAAAATTTCGAAATTTTATTAAGTTTTGAAAATTTGAATTTGAGGCTATGAACACATTCGGTAGATAATAAGCATCACTTATTAACACAATTTACTACAGATTATGGTAGTACTAAAATTCGAAAATTGAGTATATTCGGAGGTTAAAGTAACACACTTTACTACCGATTATGGTAGTACCAGAGTTCGAAAATTTTAGGATTTTGGCAAAATCACGTTTTGGGGCCAATATACATTTGGAAGTTAAATTTACTACCGATTATGGTAGTACTAATATTCGAAAATTGAATATATTCGGAGATTAAGTAACACACTTTACTACCGATTATGGTAGTACCAAAGTTCGAAAATTTTAGTATTTTGGCAAAATCACATTTTGGGGCCAATATACATTCGGAAGTTAAATTTACTACCGATTATGGTAGTGCTAAAATTCGAAAATTGAGTATATTCGGAGGTTAAAGTAACACACTTTACTACCGATTATGGTAGTACCAAAGTTAGAAAATTTTAGGATTTTGGCGAAATCTCATTTTGGGGCCAATATACAATCCGAAATTAAATTTACTACCGATTATGGTAGTGCTAAAATTCGAAAATTGAGTATATTCGGAGCTTCAAGTAACACACTTTACTACCGATTATGGTAGTACCAAAGTTATAAAATTTTAGGATTTTGGCAAAATCTCATTTTGGGGCAAATATACAATTGGAAGTTAAATTTACTACCGATTATGGTAGTGCTAAAATTCGAAAATTGAGTATATTCGGAGGTTAAAGTAACACACTTTACTACCGATTATGGTATTACCAAAGTTCGAAAATTTTAGGATTTTGGCAAAATCTCATTTTGGGGCCAATATACATTCGGAAGTTAAATTTACTACCGATTATGGTAATACCAAAATTTGAAAATTGAATACATTCGGAGGTTAAAGTAACACACTTTACTACCGATTGTAGTATTAACTACAGATTGTGGAAGGGCAATTTTGCCATTACGAAATATGTGAGATAAGGGCTAGCTTCAATTTACGTTTGGGTGACCCTATTTTGTCTTATTATTGGCCCCTAATTCCTTTTGGGTGGCCCCTAAAAATGTTAGGTTTTTTTTTCTTTCTATATGTATTAATTTGATATGGTAGGTAGACTTCTGAATTGAATTGGACTTCCATAAAATTCCAAACACGATAAGAAAAGTTTTTTCTTTTTGAATTTGTAATTTTTGAACCAATCATACATTGCCAAATGTCCTCACAAAAACTAAAGAAAAAAAACTTATTTCGGTCAATAGGAAGCGAGGGTTTCCTCACCGTTCAACGTGAGAGCTTTATTTGTTTAGATTTGTGCCCGTGCTACGTACTTGGAATTTTTCTTCTTTTAAATTGGTGTGCGCGGGCTTCGCCCACCCCTGACGATGCATTTTTGATTTGGTGTTTGTGAGGCTTCTCCCCGCCCCGTGGCGATGCAATTTTAACTTGATGTGCGCGGAGCTTCGCCCCGCCCCGTGGTGATGCATTTACTTGGTGTGCGTGGGGCTTCACCCCGCCCCTTGGCGATGCATTTTTCACTTGGTGTACGCGGGGCTTCGCCTCGGCCCGTGGCGATGTATTTCTTATTTGGTTTGTCGGGGCCAATACATTAAATATGTTGGAAATATGTGTAAATTTTATTTATTTTATCTTTTATTTTTGTAGAAATATGGGTGAAATATCTGGAATTTCCCGTTTTTCCCTTGCATATTAATTTGCAAAAAAAGTCCTAACATGGTAGGTACTCGGCTTCCAAATTGAATTTGGACTTACCATAAAATTTCAAACACAGTAATTTTAGTTTTCCTTTTGAATTTTTAATTTCAAACCAATATATGTTGCTGTTGATGGTGGCTTTTAGCCTAGGGTTAAAATCGTAAAACCGCACATCTGGCATGACGTCATTATGACCATTAGTACATTTATCGAATCGATCAGCATGCTTACGTAAGAATTACCAGGGTACCTTTTTTCTTTCTATGTATCATGTTCCACGGCAGAACCCCTAACATTGATTGACATCACCTGTACAAAACCCTTATGCTACCGCGCCAAGGCATGCCAACCATGCCAGCCGCACCACTGTGCCAATGGAAAACCGTGCCAGCCACATCTCCGCGCCAAGTCATGCCAGCCGCACCACTGTGCCAATGGCAAACCATGCCATCCACATCTACCGCGCCAAGGCATGCCAACCATGCCAGCCGCACCACCGTGCCAATGGAAAACCGTGCCAGCCACATCTACCGCGCCAAGGCATGCCAACCATGCTGGCTGCACCACTGTACCGATGGCAAACAGTGCCAGCCACATCTCCGCGCCAAGGCATGCCAACCATGCCAGCCGCACTACTGCGCCAATAGCAAACCATGCCAAGCCAACCCGCACCTTGCCTTAGCCCTAGCCATGCTAGCCGCACCATGTGCCAAACGGCATGCCAAACCATTGGCCCCACCTCGCCAAGCCAAACACACCTTGCCTTGGCCCTAGCCATGCTAGCTGCACTATGTGCCAACGACATGCCAAACCTGCGTCCCCACTATACCATGCTGGCCTTCCCTATGCGGCTACTAAAACGAAGGCGTGGGACAATCAACGGTCTCCCTTCAATCCCAGTGAATTTGCAGGAAATCCCACAGTACACCCCTCACAAGAATTCACACAATCAAGTCATTTTAAGATGAACAATCATAATCTTTATTGATTAATCTCCCAAATGTTACAAGATGAAAAAGAAATAAACTAAAGGATTAACAACCGCTCTGGACTTTCTCTCTCCTAATGACTTGCTCAACACTCGAAAAAGATCTCTCCTTTTCTTAAGCCTATTCGGCTCTTTATATAGGACATTACATAGTGGATGACAAGCTATGCTTTGTCCTTTATTTTCGGATATGACTTGCGACACTCTCAAGTATTCAAATGTTAAATCTCGCAACACTCCTAAATCTCGCTAGGTCTTCACATCTTTCTCGTGTTCAGCATCGTCATCCGTTGCGTCATTTTTATTACCAATCTGCGATATCTTCGCAGTGTGTGTCGTTCATGGATTTCGCAAGGGTATTGGTGTTGCGATATTCAGTCCTACATCTTGCCTCTTCTCATGTATTCTGCGAAGGAGAGAATGTCATGAGAACTAGTACTTTCAAAATGCCGCAGCTGTTCATTTTATCATATTTTTCTGTATTGACATGATTCTGTACTTTTATGCAGAATTTATTAGACGTATCTCTTCTTCCATCCATTTCTTGACACATCTTTTTCAACCACTATTTCTCAACCGTTCACGTCTACTCTTCGCATTAAATGTGTTTGCCTTTTCGAGAAACCTTCTCTCTCTATATATTTTTCTTACTCCTCTCTTCTTCTTTTTTACTTTCCTTCTTGCTTTCTCTGCAATTTTTCTTCAACATTTCTCCGTAACTTCCGCTTCTGCTAATGTAAATCTTCTTCTTTTTACTTCTTTTGATCTTCAATTTTATCTTCATTCCCATACTCTGAAAATGCCTCCAGTTGGTCGTAAATATGAAACTTCCAGGAAAGGTTCGAAAGATTTCGAAGAAAAAGGTTTCATATTAACTACTATTCCCAATCAAGAATCTAAATCCATTCTTTCTGCCAAACTGTTTTCTGATCATCATTGTGATGATAAGGAAATCATAATTTCGCTAGGTCAGATTCTCGCTGGCCTTCCCATTCCTCTCTATGACCCTGATCTTCCCTTATTTTATGAAATTCTTGCTCATGCGAAATTCTCGCGAGCCATCTACCAATTGAGCGGGGATTGTATCCTATTAATGCTTGAGTTCGCCAACCGTGGTGCTGGTAAGGGGTATCTTTACCCCAAAGAAGTCAGGGATCCTGAATTTAAGGACTTAGAGATATTTGCCGAAAAATATACAATAGAGAGCTTCTTCGAAAACTATGAAGTAATAAACATGAAGAATGATAGAACTCATTTGGGGTGCTCGCTTGAAGAGGAAAGAAAATGTTGCCAGCGATAAAATACTTATGCAAGACATCGACTGGCATTCGGGCAAGAACAATATTCCTCGTCACTCTAAAGACGATAGGTGGTGCGTCTTTCCGCTAGTTTTGAAAGGACCTTATATTTCAGGTTCAAATGTGCTCCCTATGAATCTCGCCAATTATCAACCTTGTTAACTGGCCTGAGAAAACAAAAGAGGTATACTTCCTAAATTTCGCTCAGTTTATAATCTTCATTCCTTTTTATACCTATTAATCTTGCGAAATTTTCAGATTACCAAGTTGAGAAAAAGCTACAAAAGGACTGCTAAGGCAAGTACCCTAGCGGCGCTCCGTTCGATCACAGATGAAGTAAGAAATACTTTTCTTTATTATTTTTAACAATATTGTTGCCTCTGTTTCTTATCTTCATTCGTGTACGAAGGTTGGTGTTGAAGTTGTTGAAGAAGAAGAAAGTTCTAAGGTTGCGAAGACTAAAGGCAAGGGTAAAGGTCCTCTTCGCAGGGAAAAGTCCACTGCCCCATCTTCAAAGAAACGAAAGATTCACTCTCCCTCTCCTTCAAATCTTCAGTCCAGCGAAAGCTCTGATGATGTTGATATTTCTCTCGCATAGGAGGATTTTCCAACTGAATCTTCTATGGCACAACTGTCCAGTATCTTCTCTGACTCCATGCAAGGGATTGGAGATGATCGTCTCTCTAGTACGTGCAAAGATCTCGCGAGTATCTGCGATGCTCCTTTATTAGAGGGTGATGATTCTCTTCATAGGGTCTCCAGATCAGTGACTCCCAGCTTTCTAAATTCGCTTGGTGTCTTAGTATGTCTTTGTTCCCTTATTTCTCCATAATTTTGATTTTAAGTTATATCTTGATAATTTCTTCACTTTCCTTTACATACCGGGAGAGCTTCCTTCGTTGTTGCCTCAGATCTTGAGAAAAGGCGCAGTATTCTTGAAAAGAAGATTCTTCAACTTCGCAAGAGAAATGAAGAACTGGAAGCTGAAGCTGCTACTCTTCGCGAGAAGACTAAGCAATTAGAAGCTGATTCTTCCACTCAGAAGAATAAGATATCTAGTCTTCAAAGTGCCAACCAACAACTTTATGGTATGAGACTTTTCTCTTTTCCTTTGTTTTGTTCTCTCATTATTTTCCCTCATATGACTTACCATTTTCGCAGACGTCTATAACCTTTCTGATGAAGCCATTCTTCTTCACTCATTCCCTGACCCTATGGATAACAATGCTCTTCTTGATTACCTCAACAATTCTTTGAACAGTTTTTCAAATGATAAGATTAAATCTCTTCCTCTAAATGAACTTCAATCCAAATTTCGCCTCTTAGAAATTGATCATAGATCTAGTTTAGGCTTAGCCAACCAATTTAAGCGTCTTTATCTTAATTCTAAAGAAAAAATTAATACTTTAAGAACCAAAATCAGTGATCTCATAGATGATAAAGATCGCATCGCTAGACAAGGTGCTCAAGCATTAGCGAAATTCCAAAAGACTCTTCTTGAAGTTCAAATTGAACGAGATGAATCTAACCGCAAAAATGCTATACTTAGTGAAAGAGAGAATCAAATTCGCTCCCTTCTTCTCATAAATAATGACGACGAATTTTCCTGGGATGCGAAAGTTCTATATGACGCCAGAAATAATTTTGGTGTTAATGTTAGTCTTCAAGCTGAGCATACGGCCTTGGTTAGGGATATGATTTCTGACAGAGAAGGTTTTTAATTGTTCTTCATTATTTAACTGTTTGTCTTTCATGAAATTTTCGTTAAATTCTTGATTCATTGTCACATGTTCGCAGGAGTCAAGAGAGATTTCGTAAAAGAATTGAAGAACTTGAGTCTGAGAAGGAGCAGCTCGCAAAGAACCTTTCTTCTCGGGATGATAAATATTCTAGATTGAAGAGGCAACTACAGATTATTTTTGCGAATTTTAAGAATGATGCTACTCTCTTTTCGCAATCGGACTATTAAGATGGTCTCCGACGACCTTGATATCCCTCATTCTCGCATATCCTTGCCTTCTTGAAGAAATCCCCAAGAATGTACCTTCTCTAGATATCTCTAACAGCGATGCTAGTGAAGAAGATGAATCTGATGGAGATGAAGAAGTAGAAGAATCTGATGAAGATGATGAAGAAGAAGAATCAAACGAGAAATAGTTCTGTTTTCTTCTTTCTCTTTTTGTAATATATGTACATTCATTCTTTTAATGTTATATTTTTGTAATCTTTTGCTGCGAATTTCTTGGATCTTCAAATACAAGCTCTACCTTTCTTTGTTCCTTCTGCACATGTTAAAAGAGCAATTCTTTCTTGCAATATAATTAATCAATATATTATCAACCTTTCATTTTATGAGTGCGTAAATCTATCATTTGAAGACAAATAACATGTTTTTATTCTATACATTCCCATACTTGCCTCTGGTATTTTTATTCAGATGAAAGATTAAGCAAGCTACTTTCGAATAGCGATATGTATTCATGCCTCAATATCGCAACTGTTTCTGCTGAATTTTCACAAGTAGGTATTTTTTGGTTACTTCCAAGATTTTATTTTTTCTTTTTCTCTTATGTGGTCTTATTTTGCCTTCCTAGTTAAAGGTCTTATTGCGCCACCTCTTGTCATTGCGACAAAATCGCAGGACGTCTTTGCATTTGCATGCAAAAACCCATTGATCTTGCCTTAACTCTTTCTTTGAAATTTTTATTGCGACAATATGACAGGCCTACAAATTCTTGCGAAAATAAATCTCCATGACATTGCCATCTTGCGACGAAATCGCAGGACGTCCTTACACTTTCATGTACTGACCCATTGATCTCGTCTTATCTTTTTCTTTTGTATTATTGCATCTTCAAGATTGCCGCACAAATATGACAAGCCTAAATTTTCTTGCGAAAATAAAGCCTCATGACATTTGCGTCTTAAGACACTTATCAGCTCCCTAATGGAGGGTGCCGCCCTTATCTTCCCCCTGGTTGCCCCTTCAAGTAGGCGTACTTCTGCCATACAAGGCTAGCTCCTCCCATCCGATTTTAACAACAACCAGTTGTTTTAGCAGCCTCTTATCCCTTTTACCTATAGGGCTTATGGTTACGAGACTGCACCCTAAGTGGGGTTTTCTTCGGGCCGAGTGCAGCATACGTCAAGACTTGCCAAGAATGGCGAGACACTTCAAATGCCCCGGGCACTCTTGGCTCAACCGTGTACCTCGGCGCCTTGATCAAATGCTGACTCCTTAGAAGAGACCCTCAGTCGTCCAACCTAAGTCATAAGCTTAGGTTGAAAATCCGAGGTACCTCTCCTGGATGGGCTTTATTGACCCCAATATTCCATGACTCAGGTTCCAGGGGCGGTGCAACCTTTTCCCTGAGCCATGCAATAGGTACCCCCTTCTATGACGCACTTTAGGTCTTACATTTGCCTCTTGCAAAATTTTGATTTCGCGAACTAGGGTGTACGCCATAGTAGGTTCGCCCCTGTCTGATTATTTTGTTGATTCTTCTTCATACAATCTCTTTTGTAATTTCGCAATCTCATCTTTATCATTCATAAAATATATTTTCTTCTTATGCATATCTGCTCTTTCGCAATCTCATATTTGTTATTCATAATTTTTTTTTTTAAACAAACCAACCATACATTTTTCTTTCTCCTCCCGATTTTTGCTTTGGCAATCAACAAGTACATTCATTCTTTTTAAGTATCTTATTTCGCTACTTTACGCCTCTTTGCATTTTTGAATTTTTCTGTCATTTTCTTTCTACATTGCGAAGCCTTCGCCACTTTTATCTTCATCATACGTTGGTTTCGCAGCGTTTCTTCTTCTCTCTGTTCTATTACATCTACCATCAATTTTTCATTTTTTTGTTTTTCTTTGATGTTGTGTTTCCAATTCTTCTTCTTGACTCTTTCTTCGCAAGATTCTATATCAATTTCATAACACTTCTTTCCTTCAATCCAATCTCCTTTTATGATGCCAATACCACTGGGATGAGGGAACTTGATACATTGATGGAAAGTCGATGCCACACCTAGAATCTCATGTAACCAAGGTCTTCCAATCAATGCGTTGTATGGTGATTCCACATCGACTACACATAATAAAATTTTAGAGGACAATACTTTCAATGGAATTCGCATATGAACTTCTCCTTTAGGCTTATTTGCAGTACCGTTAAAACCATAGATTTTGTAAGTTGAAGGTATTAGATCTTCATCTTTCCCTCCCATAGTTTTGTAAGTATGATAAAAAGGATATTCACGGAACTTCCAAAAGATCGATCAAAATTACGTTGATTGCCCATGAATTCTCGGCTCCATCATCTTCATCCTCGCTAGGTTTTGGGTTAATCTCCAATCTTACCACTAATGGGTTCTCGTGTATTTCTCCACCCTCAGGTACTTCTTCTGCAGTAAAATAGATAGTCTGCTTTTGCCATTCTTCCAGTGGCGATGTCTTCGTAATGTTCATTATTTTCTATTATCGCATCTCTTGCGAAAACCCTACTGAGAGTGTTATCATGAAAATCTTCAATTGTCTTGTACGAATGTACGATAGAGTTACAAAACGATTCTTTGCCTTTGCTCCAACTTCTATTACAAATGTTTCTCCTCCTTTTGTTGTATTTACTCGCGAATTTCGGCGGTGGTGGTAATGGTTGAGACTGAGATTGGTTTTTAGAAAATGATTTAGTTTCCCTTGGTCTATCATTCTCGAGGATGATTCTTTTTATATTTCTGCAATCATTTGTTGAGTGTCCATGAAAATGGTGATAAGAACAAAATTCATGACTTCTGTCGCTCGGAGGTGGTTCACTTCCCATGTTCCATGGTGAGGGTATGTTTTCCATTAGGATTATAGCTTCCCATATCTTCTCCACACTAGCATTCAAAGGTGGCATTTTGATTTCTTCCCATATTATCTTGTGACTTCGCTGTCCTCTGTGATAGTTTTGCCTCTGACCTCCATAAGTTTCTTGCGGCTGATCAAGTATTTGGATTTTGTTATTTCCACCACGGCTATAGAAATTTCAATCTCTCTCGAATTCTTCTTGATCACGACTCCCCATAGCTACTAGCTTTTGCTGATTATCACCCATTATCCTCTCTTGTTGCCCTTGCGAGGTGCTGCCATGTATTTATCAACTTAGGTAACAAGCTTGCATTCGCTGCTTTTGAACTTGTGTTCGCAAGGGGGTATGATTCCATCTCATTTTGCTTTTCCTCAAGAGCAATATACTCCTCTTGAAGTTTTCGCAACCAATCATTGTGATCGTATTCTTGATTTCGAAAATTTGAATGTATATGATTGGTTGCGAACATAGCATTAATGAATGACGGAATAAGATATCTTTCGTCCACACGACCAGCCATATCACTACACATTGTCTTCCATCTCACGTTTAGATGCTTCAAGCTTTCGCCAACCCTTTGCTTTAACCCAAATACATCTTCAATGCCAGGTCGCAAGGAATTGTTACTTATATACGCCCCTAAAAATATAGCCTGCAAATGGTCGGAAGATATTATAGAATTCTTTGGCAAACCTTAAAACCATTTTAAGGCCTCTCCTGTTAAACTTGATGCAAACTATTTGCACAATATAGCATCATGGTTCTCCCATTGTAGTATACATCTCACATAAGCTTTGATATGTTGTACTGCACAAGTTGTTCCATAAAAAATGCTGGTTAACGCATGTAAATTTCACTTTGGGGGTATTCCTCCTAATTGTAGTTCTTATGTGAATGGGGTTTTCGCAGCTTCTTCTATGGCTTCATCTAGTTGTCTCTTACCTCCTTCTCTTTTATTATTTAACATTCCTCTCATTTCCGCTAACTCTCTCAAAATTTGTTCATTTACACCAGAATTTGGATCCATTGGTCTTTTTAATCCCGCTTCTCTCATTCTGCGTTCATATATGTTTTGACTTTCTTGTTCATCATTTTCTTCTCGTCTTTCTCTGCGATCTTCTCTTTCATTTCTTTCATGAATTCGCACACCGTTATATCTCTCATTTTCTGTTCTTTGCCGCCTTTCAGCTCTCCTTTGTACTCTATCATACTCTTCATTGATATTACCATTGTTGCGATTTTGTTCACGCCTTCTTTCTTGATTATCATGATTGTTCTGGCGAATTTCCTCTTGTAGCTCCTGTTCTTCCACTTCTGCTCTCAGTCTTTCCCTCTCGCAAGCTAGACGTGCTTGTTCAGTGTAGTGTCTTTCAATTTCATCTACTATTTCTCGTTGCTTTCTCTGTGCTTCTCTCCCATGTAATATTCTCCTTCATTCTTCCTGATTTTCTTCGCCATCTTGATTATTTCGCCCCTGACGTTGTATATTTCCTTGATTTCTATCATTTTGCCCATTTTGAAGAGTTTCAGCACGTTGGATATGACGATCTTCCATTATTTCTCTTCCTTCGCAACGTTCTTCGCCTGGATTTTGTACTCCCTCTCGAGTTTCTTCATTAGCATTTTGTATAGGCAAATTCTGTCTTATTTCTTCTATAACTGATCTTGAACTTGACCTTGTAGTGCTTCTTGACCTTCTATTTTGTAATCTCATGTTTTCCATCCTCAACTCGTGATTTTGCCTTGTCAGATTTGCACGTTCTTCTGCTTCTAATCGCCTTTCTTCATGTATTGTTTGCCTCAATGCCTCTAACGCTGCAATCTCTTCATTTCCATGAATTATTCCTCCAATTACTTTTTGGTCTCTCTCCTCTCGTCCGTTGCTTCCTAATTTCTGCTCTTCTCCCATTCCATCTACAAAATCTGATCGCCAAGTATGTACACTCACTCTGTCATAATCGACAGTTCTATTTTGTATTGGTGTACGTTGAATTTGTGGTTGAACTTGATTTTCTCCATTGTTCCTTGTGTTCATTCTTGAAGATTCCTCCATTTCGTCTCTCCCTTCTCCAGTAAGTCTCCTACTCCTTCTAATTGTTGTTGGTTGTTTTGATGCACGTCTTCTTCTAGCCATTTTTCAATCTTAGTGAATTGTTGAAAATTATATGAAATTCCTTTCCTATTACTCCAAATTCCTTCATATTACAATATCAATCTTCAATCCCTTTTTCTAGCGCCATATGTAGTTGCAGGAAATCCCACACTACACCCCTCACAAGAATTCACACAATCAAGTCATTTTAAGATGAACAATCATAATCTTTATTGATTAATCTCCCAAATGTTACAAGATGAAAAAGAAATAAACTAAAGGATTAACAACCGCTCTGGACTTTCTCTCTCCTAATGACTTGCTCAACACTCGAAAAAGATATCTCCTTTTCTTAAGCCTATTCGGCTCTTTATATAGGACATTACATAGTGGATGACAGCTATGCTGTCCTTTATTTTAGGATCTGACTTGCAACACTCTCGCAAGTATTCAAATGTTAAATGTCGCAACACTCCTAAATCTCGCTAGGTCTTCACATCTTTCTCGTGTTGTTTGCCGTCATCCGTTGCGTCATTTTATTACCAATATGCGATATGTTCGCAGCTTGTCGTTCATGGATTTCGCAAGGGTATTGGTTTTGCGATATTCTGGTCTTACACCCAGAATCAAATCCTAGCCGACCAAGGTTACCAGACAACGCATGGTAACCTTTGGCCCGAAACCCAAGTTTGGCCACGCCAAACCGCGCCAAGGCATGCCAACCTAGTCGCGCCACCATGCTGGCCTTCCCTATGCGGCTACTAAAACGAAGGCGTGCGACAATCAACGGTCGCCTTTCAATCTCAGGAGCAAATCCTAGCCGTCCAAGGTTACCAAACAACGCAAGGTAACCTTTGGCCCGAAACCATAGTTTGGCCACGCCAAACCGCGCCAAGGCATGGCATGCCAACCTAGCCGCGCCACCATGCTGGCCTTCCCTATGCGGCTACTAAAACGAAGGCGTGCTACAATCAACGGTCGCCCTTCAATCCCAGGATAAAATCCTATCCGTCCAAGGTTACCAGACAATGCAAGGTAACCTTTGGCCCGAAACCCTAGTTTGGCCACGCCAAACCACGCCAAGGCATGCCATGCCAACCTAGCCGCGCCACCATGATGGCCTTCCCTATGCGGCTACTAAAATGAAGGCGTGCGACAATCAACGGTCGCCCATCAAACCAAGGATCAAATCCTAGCCGTCCAAGGTAACCAGACAACACATGGTAACCTTTGGCCCGAAACCCTAGTTTGGCCACGCCAAACCGCGCCAAGGAATGCCATGCCAACCTAGCCGCGCCACCATGCTGGACTTCTATGCGGCTACTAAAAACGAAGGCGTGCGACAATCAACGGTCGCCCCTTCAATCCCGGGATCAAATCCTAGCCCTCCAAGGTTACCGGACAACGCATGGTAACCTTTGACCAAAACCCTAGTTTGGCCGCGCCAAAACAGGCGCCAAGGCATGCCATGCCATTGAAATGCCAACTCGCGCCGTGCCACCATGCTGGCCTTCCTACACGGCTATCAAAACGGAAGCGTGCAACGATCAACGGCTACCTTTCCTCTTAAGATACAAAATCTCGTCGTCGGAGATCACCAAGCTAGCAAGTCTCCCAAGCTCGACTTGCCGTGCAACAACCATGCTACATGTTTTCCAAGAAAACATTCGAGACATCAATACATATCACAAGGCGGGGATCCACTTTGGGTATTAGTTTGGCGGTTTACAGCGTGCAGCGTACACTACGCCCATCATAAGGAAGTGTAATAAGGATGAGGCGGTTAGTAAATACAAGGAGTAATGGTGAAACGCTCTTTTTAATGGAACATCAATTCCATGCGTTAACGGTTACCACCTCATCCCATTTGCTCACCCATTTTTCCATTCCTTAATGAGACCAGAGTACGTTTCACTTCGACTTGTATAAATAGGTCTTACCTATTTCCACCGAACAACAAGTTCAATCAGGAGCAATACAACACTCAGAAATATTTGCTAGATTTCCATCTGTTAGCTTCCCATATTCTGATACAAGTCGTGAAACCACTACTCTTCCAGAATCAACCTGGTCTCAACACTTTCTTCGCTTCCCTCCCCAAAACCAACCCATTCTCCTCCTTTTTGTGACCGAAGCAAGTCTGGAACGGCCATTTTTTGGTTTAGGACGGATTTTATGCAGTTGATCTCTCGAATCTAAAGTACTCCCTTGCAGTACATTATTTAGGGTTTAAATTCGTTTCTCACCCACACACCCAAAATTACCGAAATCAGCAGAAACCATTTTCACCCTCAAACAATTGGCGACCACAGTGGGAGGTTGATCTTTCGGTCATGATGTAAATTTTCAATCCTCGATCTCGTACCTCGACCCGGACGTCAAGACAGTAGAATCAAACAATCAGCTCAGGAAACGACGAATCAGTTACCAAGCGGCTCAATTACCAGTCGTTACATGGCAAAGGACGACTGGGGACTTCCGAGGGGTTTAAAAGCGAACGATCCTGATGCGTGTCGTAGGTGCAATCAAATTAATTCAATATTTCCACTTAATTAAAAATAATATAATGGAAGTCAAGTTCGTTCCCACGAGGAGCAAGTGATCTTAGTTGTAAAAGTTGTCACGAAAGGGGGGTGTAAAAAAGCAAAATAGCAAAATAAAAATAAAAATAAAGAAAGCAATTAAAATCGAAAGTTGAAAGATGAAAGCAATAAGAGAGACAAGATCAAGGAATCCTTCTTCGTTACGAAACAATGATTAAAGTTATGTTCTTTTCTACTTGTTATTAGTCACAGATTATCACCAACCGTAGGATAGCAGGTCCGCTTAGCTAACCCCAAAATCCCCAATTTCACTGAGTAACAGGTCCGCTTAGTTATCAGATTCTATTCAAAAGAACCACCTTGAGGTCCGCTTACAAGATGTAATTCCCAGAATGCATTAAGATCTATGAATTTAGGTTTAGTACTAGTAGTTAAACTCGGTTCGCTTGGTTCACTTTCTAGCGTTGTTTCTACACACAATTGCTCCACGGAATCCCTCCGCAAGGTCTCGTGTTTTCTACTTGTGTAAAGTGTCGAGAACGATTACGTATTCCCTAACTTATACTAGATATAGATCAATTAACAAATCAATTTAGCGTGCACTCCAAACAATCTATCAATCAATCATGAGTGTCTTTAAGATCACTCCAATTAGTAAAAACAATCGATAATCATGTGAAAAATCTCAAGATAGAATTGAAAACAAAAACTCAAATCATGTTAAGAACTAGGAATTCATCCTCAATCAATAAGAAAATTAGCTACTCATGCTTTTGAAATTCACACAAATAATAATTATTAAAAGAAGAATTTTCAAATTCACACAAGTAATTAAAAAGAAAAATCTTAGAAAAGCAAGCAAAACACAAGTGTTGTGTTTGTAGAGAGGTGTGTAGAAGTTGTAGAAAACTTCTCTATTTATAGGCTTCAATATTCTCCAAATCTCCCAAGGATTAGAATCCTTTTCCTTTTGCAATTCAATTTCCAAATCCAAGCTTTTCTCAACTCTTCCACCTTCTTTTTCCAAATTTGAGTCCAATTCTCCATCCAATTCCTAGCCCAAGTCTTCACACCCATGAGAGAGGTCCATAGAAAGTTCTGGAATTTTGCTCGCCGGAAAACTGGGATTGTGGCCGGAATCCGGTCGGAAAACGTCGCCGGAAAGTATATCTCAGGTGGCCGGCAAAGTCAAACCGGCAACCGGTCAATGGTCCAACTCGGTCCGAGTCAAATCGGGTCAGGACTCAGCGGGTTAACTCGGTCGACCAGTCGGGGAGAGTTGGATCGGGTCGGGGTGAGTTAGTGGGCTGAGTGGCCAAACCAGGCCATGCCATTGCACAGGCTCAATGCTGTGATGCACAATGGCCATACTTCATCAATTCAACTCCAGCCATGATGGCTAGAGTCTGTAACCTTTCCTGCACTTCATTCCCAGCCAAGAGGGCTGTATTCTGCACTTCTGCAACATCATAATCCCACTTCAATTTTCTACTCCATTTGGTTCATTCATTCCACCCGCATCATCAATATCACCTCCTTTCTTCATCCAATACAGCAGCAACACTCTCCTGCTCTTTTAACTGCAAGATTTCAACTAAGCCTCATTCCAGAGCTGAACCTTCCCTCATCTGTAGCTCCAAACCTGCAATGCCCTGTCATTAATGCATGGCTGCCTTGGCTTTACATCAACAAAGACTCGGCTCATTGATCCGTAGTTACCATACGCACTAGCAAAGCCCCACGGAACGCAACACAACCTCGGTGATCCAAGACATAACTCGAGACAACATCATTAACCCCTTTTTCTGTACTTTTACAATTTCGGCTACACTTCTTTGTTCTTGCACTGCAGCCTCATTTGAGAACCAGCTTCTTGCGACGCCTCCTGCAACTTTAGGCGACCAACCATTTCGGGGTCTCGGACCCATTGCACCTGCAATATTAACTCAACTTCACACAACCAGCTGAAAGCTTCATTTCCCCTGAGCAACACCACTACCACAGGCACAGCTTCATAATACCCTGCAATCTCAGCTTCAACTAGCATCACCTTCATGTACCCATTCCTCTGTTGTATAGCTTCAATGAATGGCAACACCCAATTTACGCCATCGGACCCAATCCATCTTATCACCGAGCTCAACAACAACATCGATTCTTTTCAATTCTTTGCTCCATCTCGGACCACCAACACTGTCTGCAACTTAAAATCATGACTTGCAATAGCTTTGCAATGCCTCTACTACAACTCCAGGCAACAGTGCCCAACTCTGCCAAGATTCAACACCCTCAACCCCATCTCTATCTTGTAGTTTGACCAACAAAAGCAGTACCCAATCTTCATTATCATCTTTCTTAGCTTCTCAATCTTCTCCCTGAAACCTGGTTCATCACCACACCCTGCAACTTCAGCTCAATCAACCCAGTTCATAACCCATTTCGACTCTCTCAAGAATCAGCAAAAGCATCTCTCGATTTCTGGCTTGAAAACCCTTCTTCTCTGAGTTGAATCACCACTAAATAACTCTCGATCTCTCCTTCGAATCTCTGATTCTCCCTGAGCTTCATCAATTTTACAGCAGCCGCTGTTCTGATTTTTCTTCAACCTTCGATCTCAGTTCTTGAATCAATCGAACCCTAAACAGCTCTACACAAATTTCAATTCACCTGAGTCTCTGGGTTTGATCTGTTTTTCTTACAGCGGTTGCTCGTTCTCTATTCAGCATCTCCCTGAGCTTCATCACAGCGGCAAGTTTCCAGCAACAACATCACCATCATCTTCTCCATCTCTGTATTAGTCTCTCGATCTCTCTCAGCAGCCATAGCTACTTTCAGGTGAAAGAAAGAAAATGAGGAGAAGAAAATATCTTCTCGATTTGAGCTGGGTTATTCGGGCATGGATCCGGGTCGGGGTATGGGTAGATGGGCTTAGGGTATGGTTAGGGTAGATGGGCTTAGGGTATGGTTAGGGTAGATGGGCTTAGGGTATGGGTGGATTCAAACACCCACTAAGTACACCCCAAGTGCTATTCTCACTCACTTCTTTTGGATAAGGGACACCTCTTTGACCTCCCCTTAACTATTATTGTCCTTCCTTCATAATGTGAGTCACCCCTTAACCTTGGCCGGGCTCCATATAGTCTTCGCCCTTGATAAAATGACAAGTTTGCCCTTTTTGCTCAATTTTGATGATTTCTTCTTCTTTTCCTCTGTGCGACTCCAAAGTAGCTACAAAACTCAAAACAAGCGTAAAATACAAAATTCACACGAAAAATAGCAAAGAAAGCATAAACTCTAGATAGTAAATTAGGTGTATTCTACACCTATCAAATTCCCCCACACTTAGACTTTGCTAGTCCTCGAGCAAATCAAACTAAAAACTCACAACTTCAAAGCGTTCAAGCGTCCCAAGCATCCAAAGAGCTATGAGGACATAGAGTTTCGCATGCTAGTAATAAGAAGTTAGAAATACCAAAGAACATATTCTCGTTCTTAAATGTTGAGTGAGAAATAACCACACCATAATGAGAGAATGCGTGTTTGAGAAACGATCAATAAGCATTTCGCCTCGACTTCTGCCTCACCAAAAAGGATTTTATGATAATTGCACTCAAAAAGACGGCTTTTTTATGGTTCTCACATGTGTGCAGGTAGGAATGAAGAGAGAATTCCCGCAACACGTTGAATGGTGGGAAGGATAACTTCCGAAATTTTTAAAAACCCACATCTTTTAATATTTTGAAAAACCATTTTTCTGACGATCTCTAAGAAAGGAAATCAACCATTTTTATCGAGGATGAGATTACTTACTCACCTTCACATCCGATCGCCAATTATGATAACACCACTCTCACGCATCCAATAGAAACGTCTTCCGTTCCTCGTCTTTAACTTCTTAGTCTTCGGTTTCAACTATTGATGATAAACCCTTGAATTTCATAAATCCATAACAATTTATAACTCTTTTTACCTTGAAATCCTTGTCGCTTGAAACTTTCTTATAGATTTTCCTTCCCGGCTTATATAAAAACAAAACAAATATTTCTCTTGTCTTTCTTTTTTTTCTTTTTTTTTTTTTTCAATTTTTTTTTTTTTTTTTTTTTTTTTTTTTTTTTTTTTTTTTTTTTTTTTAACAAGAGAAATTAAATACAAAAATAAACCATAGCCGTGGAAGAAGTATTTTACCGCTTGATTCTTCACAACTTGTTTTGTCTTGAAATCATAAACTTCAAAAATTCTCACCTTTTAATTTTCTTCGCTTTCATGAATAAGTCTTCATACTTAAATATAAAATTACCTCATTGTATTGTAAGTCTTCAACATATATGTAAAAATCCGCTCATTTGTATGTTGCTTTACTTGTATTTGAAATTTGCTCTTTTTCTAGTTCCGTTGCTTGTAAACCTTAAACTTTCCCAACTTTCCTTGTAGATTTTGATGTCGCTCCTTGTTGATGATGAATGTGTTTCTATGGATCCGTTGTTGTCGCGAGAGAGAGAATGGTGCTAACCGCAAATCGAACTACAAGAAGGAAGCTTTCATCCATGGACGTCACCCTCATGATTGACAAAATTAGCACTCAAGAGATCAAAGAGTAGTGCTTTTAGTGGTGGGAAGTTGGGTAGCTCACCATTCTACCCGAATTAACTTACGGTGACACACACTCAAAAGAAGCTCTTTAGTAGGTGGAAGATTTCTGGTCGGTGCCTCTCATGATATGAATACGGGTAGTCTCCACTAATGATTGATCAAAGAACTCTAATAACGCACTTCTCCTCGCACCAAATTCGCATCACCGGCATGATTAAATCCATTATTTAACACTCAAACAAACAAGAAATCCGAATGTAGTTCTCTAACATTTCCAAGTTCAATTATGTCGGTCAAAATCTCTATGTAAACATAACTAGAAATATGCTAGTGACTCTAAAATCTTTAAAAGTTGGAATTTTTAAGTAAAACTTTTTTTTTTTTTTTTTTCAAAATTTTTTAATTTTTTTGTAATTTTCGTTTTAAAAACATGCTTAACCACTCCCCCACACTTAAACCTTACATTGTCCTCAATGTAATTGAATCCTCCTAGTAAAGTCAAGGTGGGAAATTTTAACATGATAAGAAACAAGAAAAAGAAATAACAAAAAGCAAAAGGATAAGAAATACAAAACCGATGGGTTGCCTCCCATTAAGCGCTTGTTTTAAAGTCGACGGCCCGACTTAGCTCTTGCGGCACATTACTCCTCCAGAGGGAGTACATCTTGAAGTCCAATCACGCCCACATGCTCCGTTGGAAAGTTTTCATAATATGGCTTTAACCTATGGCCGTTGACTTTCAATTGTTGTCCTGCTTTTTTCGCTAACAATATCAACTGCACCATGAGTATAAACATTAGTAACAACATATGGTCCCACCCAACGGACTTAAGCTTTCCCGGAAATAAACGTAAACGAGTATTAAATAAAAGAACTTTTTGCCCCACAACAAAACTTTTCCATGAAATCATCTTGTCATGAAAAAGCTTAGTCTTTTCCTTGTAAATCCGGCACTTTCGTAAGCATCATTACGTATCTCCTCTAGCTCATGTAGTTGTAACTTCCTTTGTTTCCGCTTCATCATACTCCATGTTGAATTTCTTTATCGCCCAATAAGCCTTATGTTCAAGTTCAACCGGAAGATGACAAGCCTTACCATAAACCAACCTATATGGAGACATACCAATTGGTGTCTTATACGCCGTTCTATACGCCCAAAGTGCATCGTTGAGTTTAAAGCTCCAATCTTTCCTCGTGGTATTCACCGTTTTCTCAAGAATGGACTTGATCTCACGATTCGAAATTTCCGCTTGTCCACTAGTTTGTGGATGATAAGGCGTACCAATTTTGTGTGTTATGTTGTACTTCTTGAGGAGAGCATGGAAAGCCCTCTTGAAATGTGAGCCTCCATCGCTTATCACCACTCTTGGTGTTCCATGCCTATTGAAAATATTTTCCCTTACAAAATCACAAACAACTTGAGAGTCATTAGTCTTGGTGGCTCTAGCTTCCACCCATTTCAAACATAATCAACGGCAAGAAGTATATAAAAGTTCCCATTCGAATTGACAAAAGGGCCCATAAAATCAATACCCCACACATCAAAAATCTCAACGGCGAGAATTGGTGTGAGTGGCATTTGATTTCGAGCACCTAGATTGCCCGTTCGTTGACATCTATCACACGATTTACAAAAAACATATGAATCTTCAAACAAGGTGGGCCAATAAAATCCACTCGAGAACTTTGAGAGCGGTACGCTTCGAACCAAAGTGGCCACCACATGCAAAAGTGTGGCAAAAGAAAGAATGGATTGAAATTCGAATTAGGCACGCACCTTCGCATTATTTGATCAACCCCATATTTCCATAAGTATGGTTCATCCCACACATATTGCTTAGCTACCTTCTTAAGTTTCATCTTTTGGAAGTTAGACATTGTACTAGGTACTTTCCTTGTCACCAAGTAATTCACTATATCCGCATACCAAGGTGTTGATTCGTCCATGGAGAAAAGTTGTTCGTCCGGGAAAGCGGTCATGTAATGGAAGTTCCTCTTGAGACATAACAAGTCTACTAAGATGATCCGCAACGGTATTCTCCACACCCCTCTTATCACGAATTTCTATGTCGAACTCTTGTAACAATAGGATCCACCGGATTAATCTTGGCTTAGCTTCTTTCTTCTTTATTAAGTGTCTTAGTGCGGCATGATCGGAATACACAATAACCTTTGTACCCACCAAGTATGATCGAAATTTTCCAAAGCAAAAACTATAGCCAATAACTCCTTTTCCGTGGTAGAATAATTGATTTGTGCATCATTAAGGGTCCTAGATGCATAATAGATAACATGGGACAACTTGTCCACCCTTTGACCCAAAACGGCTCCAACCGCATAATCACTAGCATCACACATTAATTCAAATGGAAGATTCCAATCCGGTGATTTGATAATCGGCGCACTTGTCAACATCTCCTTTAATTTGTCAAAAGCATCCTCGCATTCCTTGTTGAAGTCGAAAGGTACCTCCTTTTGTAATAACTTGCACATCGGCATGGAGATTTTGGAGAAATCCTTGATAAACCGCCTATAGAAACCTGCATGACCAAGAAAAGAACGGATCTCCCTCACCGAAGTGGGATATTGTAAGTTTCTTATTAAATCTATCTTTGACTTGTCCACTTCGAGCCCTCGAGAGGACACAATGTGACCAAGTACTATGCCATGGTTTACCATAAAGTGACATTTCTCCCAATTGAGGACAAGGTTTGTGTCTATGCATCGTTTAAGAATTAGTTCAAGGTTATTTAAACAACCATCAAAAGAATTGCCATAAACACTAAAGTCATCCATAAATACCTCGATGATGCGCTCCACATAATCCGAGAATATACTCACCATGCATCTTTGAAAAGTAGCCGGCGCATTGCAAAGGCCGAACGGCATCCGTCTATATGCAAACGTTCCAAACGGACAAGTGAAAGTGGTCTTTCTTGGTCCTCCCAAGGCAATAACAATTTGGTTGTATCCCGAATAACCATCCAAGAAGCAATAATAAGAATGCCCCGCTAACCTCTCCAACATTTGATCAATGAAAGGTAAAGGAAAATGATCCTTGCGGGTTGCGGAATTAAGCTTTCTATAGTCAATACACACTCTCCAACCGGTTTGAACTCTTGTAGGAACAAGTTCATCGTCTTGATTTCGAACAACCGTGACTCCGGACTTCTTTGGTACCACTTGAACCGGACTTACCCACTTGCTATCGGAAATTGGGTAGATTACCCCCACACTTAGCAATTTGAGTATCTCTTTTTCACAACCTCCATCATGGGAGGATTGAGCCGACGTTGAGCATCACGTATCGGCTTCACGTTCTCTTCCATTAGAATCCTATGCATGCACATGGATGGACTAATACCTTTGATGTCCGCAATTGTCCATCCAATAGCCGTTTTGTGCTCTTTCAAGACTCTAAGCAAACGGTCTTCTTGCACCAGTGTGAGGTTCTTAGAAATAATCACCTAAGCTCATCTCCATCTCCCAAGAAAGCATACTTCAAATGATCCTAAGAAGGCTTCAATTCTAGTTTGGGCGCCTTCACAATAGATGGTACAAGTACTTCATCATTCACGGGTAAAGAAATATAAGAAACATCACCCTTTTTAGCTTCTTGCAATGTCGCCAAAGCACCACACATCTCCACCAATTCCTTGGAGATTTCAACATCCAAGTTAGACAATCCATGGACGTCCAATTCAATGCTCTTTTGCAACACCACATCAAGTTCATCTTCTTGGTTCAATTCCACCATTTGTTGCGCTAATGAATCAACCACATCAATGGAGTAAACGGAATGCACATCACTTGGGTAGCGCATGGCTTCAAATATGTTAAAGTGTATTATCTCCTTGTCGAATTCCATAGTGAGTGTACCCTTATCAACATCAATCTTCGTCTTTGCGGTCTTCATGAATGGCCTCCCAAGAAGTAAAGAAGTAGATGCTCGGTTCTCATTGTTATCCATATCCACCACAAAGAAGTCTACCGGAAAAATAAGCTCATTTACTTGCACTAGCACGTCTTCTATAAGCCCCTTTGGATATATGTTAGACTTGTTTGCCAATTGGATAATAACTCTTGTTTCTTTCAAAGGTCCAAGATTCAAGGAGTCATATATTTCGGCCGACATCACACTAATGGAAGCTCCCAAATCAAGTAAAGCATGTTCAAACCTTTGTTTACCAATAGTAATTGGCACCGTGAAACCACCGGGATCCGTGCACTTTGTAGGCATCTTCTTCAATAGCATAGCCGACGCACTCTCGCCAACTTTAGTAATTTCATTATCAAGCAACCTATCCTTCTTGATGCATAACTCCTTCATGAACTTGGCATACCTTGGAATTGTCTTGATAGCCTCAATGAAAGGGATGTTGATTTCAATCTTCTTGAAGATATCCATAAGTGCCTTGTCTTGAGCTTCTTTCTTGGATTTAGCAAAACGACTAGGAAAAGGAGGTGGGGTAGTGAAAGTAGAAACCGGTTCCTTGGATTGGTCGTTTGGTGTGGAATTCTCCTTTGGTGCGGTTTCCTCCTTATCTTTGACTACCTCTTCACTAACTTCCTCATGATGACTTGGATCCTCCACTTGCCTTCCACTTCTTAAAGTAACCGCATTAACATTCTCTCTTGGATTCACCAATGGTTGTGAAGGAAGTTTTGTGGAAACTTGAGATTTCAATAAATTCACATCGGTCGCCAATTGTCCCATTTGAGTATGTAAATCCTTGATAGCCGAATCGGTCTTTTGTTGATTTTGTTGAAACAATGACGTAATACCTTGCATCATGACATTAAGCTTATCATCAATTGAAGAATCACGTTCCTTGACTTGTTGTGGTTGGAATTGTTGAAAACCACCTTGTTGTTGAGGTTGAAAACGTGATTGTTGAAAACCTCCTTGTTGCGCATATGGATTAGGAGCCGCCGCTTGCGTGTTTGCATAACTAAAGTTGGGATGATCCTTCCAACCGGGATTATAGGTATTGGAGTATGGATCGTACCTTGGCCTTTGATTTGGATATAAAGCATTCACTTGTTCGGGTCTCACCATCCGAATAATTACCGCGCCATCCTTGAATCATTGTCTCCATGTTACTCATCCTTTGATCAAGATATGATGAAGAATCACTAACTTCATGCACTCGCCTAACCATTGGTTCATCCCTTGTGTAGAATTGTTGCGAGTTTGCCGCCATACTTTCAATCAACTCTCTAGCTTCGGTCAAAGTCTTGTTCATTAGTGCACCACCACCCGCGGCGTCAAGAAGAGACCTATCACTTGTGTGAAGAGCTTCATAGAAGTATTGGAGTATCATAACATCACTAAATTGATGGTGTGGACAGCTTGCCACCAACCTCTTGTATCGCTCCCAACATTCATACAATGATTCTCCCACTTGTTGTTTCAATCCACAAATCTCCTTGCGAATTTGAGTAGCTTTGGATGCGGGAAAATATCTCTCGAGGAAAATTTTCTTCATCCCATTCCATGTTGTGATACTTCCGGAAGGCAAATAATATAACCATTCCTTAGCATTACCCGCCAAAGAAAACGGGAAAGCTTTCAACATTGCTCCATCCGCATTAGTCTCCGGTGGAAGCATGGCCATAATTATGGCGTAGAAGTCCATAAGATGTTTGTTTGGGTCCTCATTCACCATGCCATGGAACTTTGGTAACTCTCTAATCAACCCCGCTTGATTTCGAAGGTTGAGTTAGTTTGGATACACCATTGTTGTGTATCAAGCTCGTGAGAAGCTAGGTCCTTCATTGTACGATCGCCCATTGTTTCTTCCTCTTTGTCCGAATCACTTGATGAAGGAGGAAGTGGAGTGTTAATCGCCGAATGAAATCCTTTAGTTGAGTGCTTGGATCGAAGACGTATTGACTCTGGGTCTACCCCCTTTAAGCATTCACCAAAGGTATAACACCCGAAATAAGATTCTCACAAACTAAGTTAGATACGGTAAAGAATCTAACAAAGCAAAAAATAAAAACAACTAAAAAAATCGCCTTAATTTGCTCCCAAGGGCTGGCGCCAAAATTTGATGCGTGTCGTAGGTGCAATCAAATTAATTCAATATTTCCACTTAATTAAAAATAATATAATGGAAGTCAAGTTCGTTCCCACGAGGAGCAAGTGATCTTAGTTGTAAAAGTTGTCACGAAAGGGGGGTGTAAAAAGCAAAATAGCAAAATAAAAATAAAAATAAAGAAAGCAATTAAAATCGAAAGTTGAAAGATGAAAGCAATAAGAGAGACAAGATCAAGGAATCCTTCTTCGTTACGAAACAATGATTAAAGTTATGTTCTTTTCTACTTGTTATTAGTCACAGATTATCACCAACCGTAGGATAGCAGGTCCGCTTAGCTAACCCCAAAATCCCTAATTTCACTGAGTAATGTGTCCGCTAGTTATCGTATTCTATTCAAAAGAACCACCTTGAGGTCCGCTTTACAAGATGTAATTCCCGAGAATGCATTAAGATCTATGAATTTAGGTTTAGTACTAGTAGTTAAACTCTGCCTCGCTTGGTTCACTTTCTAGCGTTGTTTCTACACACAATTGCTCCACTAATCCCTCCGCAAGGTCTCGTGTTTTCTACTTGTGTAAAGTGTCGAGAACGATTACGTATTCCCTAACTTATACTAGATATAGATCAATTAACAAATCAATTTAGCGTGCACTCCAAACAATCTATCAATCAATCATGAGTGTCTTTAAGATCACTCCAATTAGTAAAAACAATCGATAATCATGTGAAAAATCTCAAGATAGAATTGAAAACAAAAACTCAAATCATGTTAAGAACTAGGAATTCATCCTCAATCAATAAGAAAATTAGCTACTCATGCTTTTGAAATTCACACAAATAATAATTATTAAAAGAAGAATTTTCAAATTCACACAAGTAATTAAAAAGAAAAATCTTAGAAAAGCAAGCAAAACACAAGTGTTGTGTTTGTAGAGAGGTGTGTAGAAGTTGTAGAAAACTTCTCTATTTATAGGCTTCAATATTCTCCAAATCTCCAAGGATTAGAATCCTTTTCCTTTTGCAATTCAATTTCCAAATCCAAGCTTTTCTCAACTCTTCCACCTTCTTTTTCCAAATTTGAGTCTAATTCTCCATCCAATTCCTAGCCCAAGTCTTCACACCCATGAGAGAGGTCCATAGAAAGTTCGGGAATTTTGCTCGGCCTGAAAATCGGGATTGTGGCCGGAATGGTTTAAAACGTCACGAAAAGTATATCTCGTGTGGCCAGCAAAGTCAAAGCAACCGTGGCCAATGGTCCAACTCGGTCGAGTCAAACGGGTCGGGACTCCGCGGGTTAACTTTGGCCAAGCACCGAGTCGGGGAGAGTTGGATCGGGTCAGGTGAGTTAGTGGGCCGAGTGGCCAAACAGGCCATGCCATTGCATGTGCTCAATCTTTGTGATGCACAATGGCCATACTTCATCAATTCAACTCCAGCCATGATGGCTAGAGTCCGTAACCTTTCCGCACTTCATTCCCGGCCAAGAGGGTCAGATTCGCACTTCGCAACATCATAATCCCACTTCAATTTTCTACTCCATTTGGTTTATTCATTCCACCCGCATCATCAATATCACCTCCTTTCTTCATCCAATACAAAGAGCAACACTCTCCTCGCTCTTTTAAGCGCAAGATTTCAACTAAGCCTCATTCCAGAGCTGAACCTTCCCTCATCTGTAGCTCCAAACCTGCAATGCCCTGTCATTAATGCATGGCTGCCTTGGCTTCACATCAACAGCAGCTCAGCTCATTGATCTGTAGTTACCATCTGCACTAGCAGCCCCACCAGAACTGCAACACAACCTCAGTGATCCAAGACATAACCTGAGACAACATCATTAACCCCTTTTGCCTGTACTTTTACAATTTCAGCTACACTTGCTGTTCTTGCACTGCAGCCTCATTTCAGAACCACCTTCTTTGCGACGCCTCCCGCAACTTTAGCTGACCAACCATTTGGCCTCAGACCCATTGCACCCGCAATATTAACTCAACTTCACACAACCAAACAAAGCTTCATTTCCCGAGCAACACCACTACCACAGCACAAACCTTCATAATACCCCCGCAATCTCGCCTTCAACTAGCATCACCTTCATGTACCCATTCCTCTGTTGTATAGCTTCAATGAATGGCAACACCCAATTTCTGCCATCAGACCCAATCCATCTTATCACCCTGAGCTCAACAACAACATCGATTCTTTTCAATTGCCGCTCCATCTCGGACCACCAACATCTTCTTCGCAACTTAAAATCATGACTTGCAATAGCTTTGCAATGCCTCTACTACAACTCCAGAGCAAATGTTGCCCAACTCGCCAAGATTCAACACCCTCAACCCCATCTCTATCTTGTAGTTTGACCAACAAAAAGCAGTACCCAATCTTCATTATCATCTTTCTTAGCTTCTCAATCTTCTCCCCGAAACCTGGTTCATCACCACACCCTGCAACTTCAGCTCAATCAACCCAGTTCATAACCCATTTCGACTCTCTCAAGAATCAGCAAAAGCATCTCTCGATTTCTCGGCTTGAAAACCCTTCTTCTCTCGAGTTGAATCACCACTAAATAACTCTCGATCTCTCCTTCGAATCTCTCGATTCTCCCCGAGCTTCATCAATTTTACAAAGAGCCCGTTTTCGATTTTTCTTCAACCTTCGATCTCGGTTCTTGAATCAATCGAACCTAAACAGCTCTACACAAATTTCAATTCACCTCGAGTCCCGGGTTTGACTGCTTTTTCTGGCGCGGTTGCTCGTCTCTCTATTCAAAGATCTCCCTGAGCTTCATCACAGCGGCAAGTTTCCAGCAACAACATCACCATCATCTTCTCCATCTCTGTATTAGTCTCTCGATCTCTCTCAGCAGCCATAGCTACTTTCAGGTGAAAGAAAGAAAATGAGGAGAAGAAAATATCTTCTCGATTTGAGCATTTGGGTTATTCGGGCATGGATCCGGCCTGGGTATGGGGCAGATGGGCTTAGGGTATGGTTAGGGTAGATGGGCTTAGGGTATGGTTAGGGTAGATGGGCTTAGTGGTATGGGTGGATTCAAACACCCACTAAGTACACCCCAAGTGCTATTCTCACTCACTTCTTTTGGATAAGGGACACCTCTTTGACCTCCCCTTAACTATTATTGTCCTTCCTTCGCAATGAGTCACCCCTTAACCTTGGTGGGCTCCATATAGTCTTCGCCCTTGATAAAATGACAAGTTTGCCCTTTTTGCTCAATTTTGATGATTTCTTCTTCTTTTCCTCTCGTGCGACTCCAAAGTAGCTACAAAACTCAAATGATAGACGCATTTATGTGTCTATTTTAGTCTCAATTCTCGTATTGTTAGTTCTCGATTTTGCACTTATTTTGGTATTTTATGTCTTTGTAGGTGTTTTTGGAGAAATAAGCTTTTATGAGAATTGGCTCGAAAAGTGGTATTTGCGCTCGTGGGAGAAAATTACTAAAGGCACCCTTAAGACGCACTCTGGCACCCAGGAAGTATCTTGGAGACTCCCAGAAAAGTCATAATTACACCTCGGAGAAGAATTGTTAAAGAGAACCCGAAAATGGATAAGGGGTACCCAAATTACTAAGGGGTAACCCCTGTGGCATGTACTATTCGCACCCCTACTCGGTTAGGGGCATCCCTTCTTCAAAATTTGAAATACCAAATTTGGCGGGAAAACTTGACAAATATCTTGGCGAATTTTGGGTCGAGATTTGGATGTGATTTAATGAGATTCAAGTGCGGATATCTCATGGAATTTGGACTTATAATGGCCAAACAGGGTTAACACAAGTGTTCTAGTCGAAAAACTTGGGCCAGATCGTCGGAGTTTGGGTTAAACAGGGTCTCGGGTTTCCTTGGTTTCACGGGAAATAATATTTCCGGGAACAATGGATATATGTGGAAAGTACGTGGAAGAATGGGAAGGCAATATTCACTGGAGATTTGTTTGCATTCGGCGAGAGTTTTGACGCGTAAAACTGAGGTAAAAAAGGAGATATTCACGTGACCTGTTGGAGAAGAAAAGGAGGATTTACTCGAGTTATAATCGGCCTGTTGGGTATATATAGGGGCTGTGAGGTTAAGGGAAGATATACGGAGAGTTTGGGGTGAAGCAGAGGCATAAAATCACGCCGCAGAGAAGAATCGCAGAAGCAGCAGAGAAGAAGAAGAAGATAGGTTGCGGACGACACTTGAAGTGTCGTTCAAGAACACGAAGAAAGACTCGCGGGAGCAGACTTAAATTCAGCGACAGCGATCTTAAATCAACGACAAAGTGTCAATCAACTATCGTTTTCTTTTGGCGTCTTAGAAACTTGTAACGGTAACGCTTGTAACACCAATACGACGTTACAAATCTCTGTTTTTCATATATATCTTCAATAAAAACACCTTTTGAGCCATGTTTCTATCTTTTGGGTGCGTTTTGAGCATGAGGAGCTAAACCCCAACACTGGGATGACGGAGGAAGCCAAGTTCACAATTGTTTGGTAACTATAATTGATTCCTATGACTTTTTGCATTGATTTTTAATCGATTTATGATTTTCATTGATTATTTGTGATTTTGTTTGATAGTGTATGCTTAGTCTAAGAACTTTTGATGCACTATGCTTACGATTTACATCTAATGCTTTAAAAAATCTACTTTCGGCAAAGAAATAGAGTCTAGAAGAGAGCTAAAATTGATATGAATCATTGTATGAACCAATTGATTGTGAAGTTTGGTGGAATCCTAAGTCCCTGTATCTCTCAACATTGTTAAAGTCTTTTCGTTAGTTTTAGTATTTCTTTCATTAAGACCTAAAATCAACAACTTCCCAAGTCCGAGCGAACGATACTCTACTTACCACAATTAAAACTGCATTAGTTTTTGGCGCCGCCGACGCGGACTTGTATTTAGGTTTAGGTTTTAGGTTTTGCATTTTTTTTTAGGATATGTATATATTTTATTTTTATTTTTTTTAGATTATTCTTTTGTTCTATTTTACGTCTTTGGTATTTTTGTTTTTGTTGTGCAGGTTTTGCTTGAAACAGAAGTTGAAAAGTTGGACTTGCCATAAAAGGAGAAAGCCGAAGATTTTATTTTTAAGGACTTTTATTTTTGGTAGTTTCTTTATTTATTTTTGGACTTGTAATTTTCTTGTATATATTGTTTGTGTTTATTTTTAGTACTTTATTTATATATATAAAAAAAAAAACACTGTACACACCAATTGCATTTTCGTCAGACTACCGAATTTAGGAAACTCGTGGATTAGTAAGCTGAACCCGTGCCTTGGGCCTTATGGGAGTTACCAGCTAAAAGTCCACAAACCTCACCTCGTACCTTTGGGTATATTTCGCTGTAGGTAACCCAAGCTTACCTAAATTAGTTAGCCCAACATTTGCATGTGCACATTTTGTTGAATTCTTGTATGCGTAACGTAAGAGAGACGCTCTAGGACGGTTTATGCGTGAAAAACCTAGAAGTGATATTTTAGGAAACAGGAATCTCGACTATCTTAATCTAGAAAGTCCTATTTTTGGACGTTCCTCTCACGGTGAGGAAAATATCCTTAATATTTCTATTTTTGCCAAAATGGCTGAGAAAAAGGATGATGAGGTCCCGATAAAAACTCTTAGGGATCGTTTGAACCGTCTAGGGTAGTGCGTGACCTGTGTAGTTTTACCGGCCTTCTACGGTCCAGCTTTGATATAAGACCCGAGACTATTGGCATGCTACGTAAGTTTAGGGGTTAGAGAATGAGAACCCGTATACCCACATAAGAGACTTTGAAATGATTTGTGACACAATGAACTATCCGAATGTCTCCAAAGATGTGCTTAGGTTACGTTTGTTTCACTCTCTCTCTATGATAAAGCCAAAGAGTGGTATCATTTTATTCCTTCTAGAACAATTACCACCGGGATGGTCTTGTAGAGGCATTTGTTAAGAAATTCTACCCACACCATAAGACTCAAGCTCTTTTGTTCGCATAGTCTATCCAAACCTTTAAGCGAAAATTAGGTGAAAAACTTCATGATTATATGGAAAGGTTTAGTGAATTGTTATACCAATGTCCACATCACGGCTTTGAAAAAGCCCACATGGCCCAAATTTTATATGAGGGCCTTGATAGTGAAACCCGTATGCAGGTAGAAACAATTAGTGGTGGGGAATTTACACATCAAGACCCGGATGAATGTTTCGACGAATTCATCGAGTTAGCCGAGAAAACTAGGCAATGGGCTTCAATGAGAGAACCAGAAATACCTAGAAATCCTATCCATAGGATCGATAGAGTAGATTATGGGTCGGATATTCTTAGGCGTCTAGAGGCCTTAGAAATGAATCAAGGGTCACACCATGCTAGATATGAAGAGCAAGCCCATGCTCTTTATAACAACTCTAGGTTTGAAAATCGTCAGAGATTTGATCCATATTCCGATACTTATAACCCTGGTTGGAGAAACCACCCAAATTTCTCTTGGTCTAAGGGCCAGAGTCAAGGCCAGTCTAGTATTTCCCAGGATTTCCCAAGTTTTGGGTATACTAAGAACCATTTAGGGCCGATCGATCGTAACTCGTCGGATAAAAAAATCATGAGCTTAGAAGAGTCTATGGCCATCTTATCTCATAACAATGCAGAATTTAAGCAAACGGTTGAGAAAGGTTTACAGGAAAACTCTCAGGCTATTTCGTAACTAAAAAATCAGGTTAGTATAATTGTAGAGCTTTTGAGCGAAAGAGAGAAAGGTAAGTCACCCAGTGAACCACTACAAAACACTAGAGCAATTCATGAAGTATCCTCTAGAGAGAAAGAGTTCAATCATGTGAACTCTGTAACAACCCTTAGGAGTGGTAAAACGGTAGACAATAAGGTAGCCATGCCTAATAGTGGACATACTGTAGATCCACCTTCTAGTTCCCATTCTAGTTCTCAAGATGAGCCCCAGAAGGAGCCATTAACTGAAGAGACTGATAAAATTTCTAGTGATGTCAATGTGGTTCCCGATAGGTCTCATTTTGTGCCCAGAGCCCCATATCCACAGTTGTTAGCTCCAACTAAGAGAGAGTCGACTTTCAACGAAATAATGGAGATTTTTAAGCAGGTAAACATAAATATTCCTTTATTAGAAGCAATTAGGCAAATGCCTGCTTATGCCAAGTTTCTTAAGGATCTTTGTACTCGAAAGCGTAAGCTTAATGTCCATAAGAAAGCCTTTTTAGCTGGTCAAGTAAGTTCAATCCTTCTGAATCAAACAGCCCCTAAGTATAAAGACCCTGGATGCCCCACCATATCTTGTACGATTGGTAATCACATGGTTGATAAAGCATTACTTGACTTAGGAGCCAGTGTTAACCTACTCCCGTACCATGTGTACACCCACCTAGGTCTTGGTGAGTTGAAACCGACTAAAATGACCCTACGGTTAGGCGATAAGTCTGTCAAAGTCCCTCGTGGTGTTATAGAGGATGTACTGATTGAGGTTGATAAATTTATTTATCCAGTGGATTTTGTTGTTTTAGACACTCAACCTGTTCAGGACCCTAGTGCTCAAATACCGGTGATTTTAGGTCGCCCATTTTTAGCCACATCAAATGCTATCATCAACTGTAGGACCGGGCTTATGAACATATCCTTTGGTAATATGACCACTGAACTAAATGTATTCAATGTTACTAGACAACCTTTTGAATTAGAGGAAGTGAATATGATTAGCACTTTAGTTTAGGATATAGTTCAGGATAATTGGGACGACACTTTATTTGGTGATTCCTTAGATGAATTTGATGAGACAATTCTCTTAAGTCAGTTAGGTGACCAAACTTTTGAACTAGAAGAACCTCTCGAGTACTTTAAAGACTCTACAGACCCTGAAATTCAAGCCATAGTGCTAGGCCTTACGGAGAGTAATGTTGACTCTAAGTTTGGGGGTAATGATGTAGAAGAAGCTCTTGAGTATTTTAAAGACTCCGAGGATCCGGAAATTCAAGCAATAGTTAGAGGTTTATCTCGAAAATACCGATTACCCTAAGTTTGGGGGTAGTGATGGTCAAATATCCATAGTAGAAGTCCCTAACTTGGGAATCGAGCCTAGTATACATGAGGTATTTCCTGAGTCTCTTCCGACTCCTCAACCCGATCCTCCCGATACTTTTGTCCAAGAGGAAATCCAAAGAACTAGAAACCCATAGTTCGAAAAATCTGTTTGTCAAGACACTCATATGAAGACCAAGTGGGCACCACAGAAAAACCCAGTTGTCTTGCAGGAAACTTTGGATGAGGATGTGCTTTGTCTATTCATTTTTCTGATTTGGTGCATTTGTCTTGTGGCAGTTTTATTTGATTTTGTTGACCCACAGTTGTTTCGGCTATTGATATATGATTTGAAAGGTAATTAGCCATTTTGTGGTATTTAACGTCTGGCTGAAGACTTTAAATTTAGCACTTCTTGGGAGGTAACCCATGCTCATGCAACACGGTAATATCTTTCCTTAACTCTTTTGCTTCAAATGGTATGATTTCTCCTTGTTCATGCTTTTAAATTCATCTTTAGAACATTGAGGACAATGTTAGATTTAAGTTTGGGGGTGTGGGAGAAACTTTTTAGTTGCAATAAATAAACTCCAGAGCCTAGGAATTTATGCTTATTAAGGATGGCACTAACCAATCTAAGTGGATGGAAGCATTTTGGTTGTAGGAGTTGAGGAACCAATCTGATTAGATGGAAACATCTAAAGAGTCTATTCATAAAAGCACGAGCTCGGTGTTAGAAATAACATGGTAGTTTAGCCATATCTCGTTGAGTCCTTTTCACTTCTGTTTTTATTTTCTTTTTTAAAAAAAAGTATGTTTCTCTAAGTGATTAGGTGGGGCCCACGAATCAAGTTGTTACCACTGCTAGGGTGAAATAGAGTGATTGAGTTACTAAAAAAAAAAAAATAATAAAAATAAAAATGAAAAAAAAAGACCAGACCAAATAGACCAAACGGAATAATACTAAAAAAAAAAAAAAAAAAAAAAAAAAAAAAAAAAAAAAAAAATTAACACTTGGGAATAGCAATATGTGTGTGTTTTCCCTGTCTCCGTCGCCTAAACAAGCGTGGAACGCAGGATCCATGGGAACTATCATGTAATCTCACGACAAGAAGCATGCGCTTAGATCCAAAAGATCAAATCATGCGAAAAAAAAAAAAAAAAAAAAAAAAAAAAGTTAAAAGTTAAATGTTAATGTTCGGTGAATAAATCGGCCATTTGGTTCCCTTGGTGAATAAATCGACCACTTTGGTTCCCTTGTATATGCCGGTGTGTTGATATTAGTCGACCGTATCTCATCCATTAGGATAGGTTCATTTTGGCGGAGGCCTTGGACAGATATGGGAAACACCGTTCACATAGACAAAGACATCAAAACCATCTACGTTTTCTCTATATCCATCTTCTTAATCTATCCATGTGATTTGTTGACTCAGGATATTGATGTCCATAGTGAAACTATTCGAGTAGAGCTCGTGACTTATATATGAATTTAGTATGCTTGAGTGCAAACTCGTGTACAGCAATTGGAATTTCGCATCAGGGTGCTTCCTCCTGTAGTCAATAAGTATGCCAACCAAGGAGATTCTTTAGTGCCTTCCAAGGTTCTGCACAAATAGCTAGGGTTTGGAGTAAAGGTTTTGTGGGTAAACCCGGTAAACCCTCCCGAGACTATAACTCGGCCACTAGGGCCACCTAGGGGTTTAAAGGCTTATTGCATACGCTAAATGCAATCGACGATGCCTGCGACAGTGAGTTAGGATTTTATTTTTGATTTGCTCGGGACTAGCAAATAATAAGTTTGGGGTATTTGATAGACGCATTTATGTGTCTATTTTAGTCTCAATTCTCTGTATTGTTAGTTCTCGATTTTGCACTTATTTTGGTATTTTATGTCTTTGTAGGTGTTTTTGGAGAAATAAGCTTTTGCGGAGAATTGGCTCGAAAAGTGGTATTTGCGCTCGTGGGAGAAAATTACTAAAGGCACCCAGAAGACGCACTACAGGCACCCCGGAAGTATCCGGAGACTCCCCAGAAAAGTCATAATTACACCTCAGAAGAATTGTTAAAGAGAACCCGAAAATGGATAAGGGGTACCCAAATTACTAAGGAGTAACCCCCAGGGCATGTACTATTCGCACCCCTACTCTGGTTAGGGGGCATCCCTTCTTCAAAATTTGAAATACCAAATTTGGCGGGAAAACTTGACAGTATCTTGGCAGAATTTTGGGCCGAGATTTGGATGTGATTTAATGAGATTCAAGTGCGGATATCTCATGGGCTGGACTTATAATGGCCAAACAGGGTTAACACAAGTGTTCTAGTCGAAAAACTTGGGCCAGATCGTCGGAGTTTGGGTTAAACAGGGTCTCGGGTTTCCTTGGTTTCACGGGAAATAATATTTCCGGGAACAATGGATATATGTGGAAAGTACGTGGAAGAATGGGAAGGCAATATTCACTGGAGATTTGTTTGCATTCGGCGAGAGTTTTGACGCGTAAAACTGAGGTAAAAAGGAGATATTCACGTGACTGTTGGAGAAGAAAAGGAGGATTTGCTCGAGTTATAATCGGCCTGTTGGGTATATATAGGAAATTTGTGAGGTTAAGGGAAGATATACGGAGAGTTTGGGGTGAAGCAGAGGCATAAAATCACGCTGCAGAGAAGAATCGCAGCAAAGCAGAGAAGAAGAAGAAGATAGGTTGCGACGACACTTGAAGTGTCGTTCAAGAACACGAAGAACACGAAGACAGACTCGGGAGCAGAACTTAAATTCAGCGACAAGCGATCTTAAATTCAACGACAAAGTGTCAATCAACTATCGTTTTCTTTTGGCGAGTCTTAGAAACTTGTAATGATAACGCTTGTAACACCAATACGGCGTTACAAATCTCTGTTTTTCATATATATCTTCAATAAAAACACCTTTTGAGCCATGTTTCTATCTTTTGGGTGCGTTTTGAGCATGAGGAGCTAAACCCCAACACTTTGGGATGACGGAGGAAGCCAAGTTCACAATTGTTTGGTAACTATAATTGATTCCTATGACTTTTTGCATTGATTTTTAATCGATTTATGATTTTCATTGATTATTTGTGATTTTGTTTGATAGTGTATGCTTAGTCTAAGAACTTTTGATGCACTATGCTTACGATTTACATCTAATGCTTTAAAAAATCTACTTTCGGCAAAGAAATAGAGTCTAGAAGAGAGCTAAAATTGATATGAATCATTGTATGAACCAATTGATTGTGAAGTTTGGTGGAATCCTAAGTCCCAGTATCTCTCAACATTGTTAAAATCTTTTCGTTAGTTTTAGTATTTCTTTCATTAAGACCTAAAATCAACAACTTCCCAAGTCCGAGCGAACGATACTCTACTTACCACAATTAAAACTGCATCAGAACTCCAATCTTTCCTTGTTGGATTCACCGTCTTCTCTAGAATGGATTTCACCTCTCGGTTGGAAACCTCGGCTTGTCCATTTGTTTGTGGATGGTAAGGTGTTGCAATCCTATGCGACACATTGTACTTCCTTAACAAGCTTTGCAAGAACCTGTTTTTGAAGTGTGAACCTCCATCGCTAATTATAGCCCTTGGAATGCCAAACCTTGCAAATATATTAGCTTGCACAAAATCTGAAACAACTTTAGAATCATTAGTTGGGATGGCCTTAGCTTCCACCCATTTCGACACATAATCCACAACAAGAAAGATATAATAATTCCCACTAGAATTTAAAAAAGGGCCCATAAAATCAATTCCCCATACATCAAAAACCTCAACAAATTGAATAATAGTTTGTGGCATTTGATTTCGAGCACCTAGATTGCCTGTTCTTTGGCACCTATCACATGTGGTACAAAATGCATGTGCATCCTTAAACAAAGTTGGGCAAAAGAAACCACATTCTAGTACCTTGAGAGCGGTTCTCTTGCTCCCAAAGTGTCCTCCACAAGCATATGAGTGGCAAAAAGACAAGATAGAATTAAATTCAAATTCGGGAACACACCTACGTATTACTTGGTCACTACAATGTTTCCATAAGTATGGATCATCCCATATGTATTGGTTTCCTAACTTCTTAAGTTTGTCCCTCTCAGCACGAGACAAGTTTTTTGGGATTTGTTTAGAAACTAAGTAATTAACAATATCAGCGTACCATAGTTCTCCAAAGGCAATTGAGAATAGTCGCTCATCCGGGAAACTTTCACGCAACGGGATAGTTTCCTTGTCCACAGCAAGACGGCTCAAGTGATCCGCAACGGTGTTCTCAATTCCTTTCTTTTCTTTGATCTCTATATCAAATTCTTACAAGAGTAAAATCCATCGTATGAGCCTCGGTTTCGCCTCTTTCTTTGTAAGCAAGTACTTAAGCGCTGCATGATCAGAAAAGACAACAACTTTTGTACCAATTAGATAAGAGCGAAACTTTTCTAAAGCAAAAACAATGGCTAACAACTCTTTTTCAGTGATTGTGTAGTTTTGTTGGGCCTCATTTAACGTTCTAGAAGCATAATAAATGGCATGAGGTATCTTCCCCACACGCTTCCCAAGCACCGCACCAACCGCATAATCACTAGCATCACACATAAGCTCAAAGGGCTTACTCCAATCCGGTGGTTTAATGATAGGGGCTGAAATAAAAAGTTCTTTCAAACGATTGAATGCCGTCATACACCTTTCATCAAAGTTAAGAACCACATCCTTTTGCAATAAGTTACAAAGTGGTGATGCTATCTTGGAAAATTCCTTGATGAATCTACGATAAAAACCTGCATGACCAAGAAAAGAGCGTATCTCCCTCACCGTAGTGGGAGGGGTTAAAGCACGAATAAGGTCTATCTTAGATTTATCGACTTCCAAGCCTTTAAAAGATATTATATGGCCTAAAACTATGCCATGAGTTACCATGAAATGGCACTTCTCCCAATTCAGCACAAGGTTTGTTTCAACATATCGTTCAAGGATTAGAGACAAGTTGTTCAAGCAAAGGTCAAATGAATCACCAAAGACACTAAAATCGTCCATGAACACTTCGATTATGTTTTCAACATATTCTGAAAAGATACTTACCATACACCTTTGAAAGGTAGCTGGAGCATTGCATAAGCCAAAAGGCATCCTTCGATAAGCAAAAGTACCGAATGGACAAGTGAAAATGGTTTTCTCTTGATCCTCCGGCGCTATCACAATCTGATTGTAACCTGAATAGCCATCAAGGAAACAATAGTAATAGTGTCCAGCTAAACGTTCAAGCATTTGATCAATAAATGGTAAAGGAAAGTGATCTTTTCTAGTAGTGGCATTCAATTTTCTATAATCAATACAAACCCTCCAACCAGTTTGCACACGAGTTGGGACAAGTTCGTTCTTATCATTTTCCACCACCGTCACACCTGATTTCTTTGGTACTACTTGTACCGGGCTTACCCACTTGCTATCGGATATGGGGTAGATAACACCCACGTCCAAAAGCTTGAGTATCTCCTTTTTCACAACTTCCATCATGGGAGGATTCAAACGACGTTGTGCTTCCCTTGTAGGCTTTGCATCATCCTCCATACGGATCTTGTGCATACAAACGGCAGGGCTTATACCCTTGATATCGGCGATTGTCCATCCTATGGCCGTCTTGTATGTCCTTAGCACCCTTAGAAGTTTTTGCTCTTGTAATTCATTAAGCTCGTTAGAAACAATCACGGGTAAGTCTTCATTGTCACCCAAGTACAAGTACTTTAAGTGACTTGGAAGAGGTTTCAATTCTAAACTTGGAGATTTAACAATAGATGGCACAAGTTTTTCATCATTGCAAGGTAAAGAAGCATATGAAATATTCTTAATTGCTGATTTCTCCGGTAATGAGTCAAGAGAACCAATGGTTTCTTTAATCTCATCACCATACTCAAAACCATCATCAATGGGTGTAGTGAGCACGGTTTCCAAAGTATCAACACCATTCAATTCAAACATTTGTTGCGCCAATGTGTCCATCACATCAATGGAGAAATAAGAGTGGACATCACTAGGATATCTCATCGTCTCGAAAATGTTGAAACGTATTATTTCTCCATCAAACTCCATAGTTAGCGTTCCCTTGTCAACATCAATAATGGTTTTCGCCGTTTTCATGAAGGGACGCCCAAGTAGCAATGGAAGAGACGAGTCCGGTGAACCTTCATCCATCTCTAACACGCAAAAGTCAGCTGGAAATACAAGTTGATTAACCTGCACAAGAACATCCTCAACAATACCCATTGGGTAGACATTAGAGCGATCGGCTAATTGCAACACAATTCCAGACTTTTTAAGAGGACCAAGTTCAAGTGAATTGTACATAGACGCAGGCATAACATTAACGGATACACCTAAATCCAACATAGCTTTGTTAAATATGGTGTTACCAATTGTGACGGGAATGTCAAAGCTACCGGGATCCTTGCACTTAAGTGAGAGTTTGTGTTGTAAGATTGCCGAAGCATTCTCCCCCACACTAAGCACTTCATTACCTTTGAGCCTTTGTTTATTGGTACACAAGTCCTTCAACACCTTTGCATACTTTGGAACTTGCTTGATAGCATCTATGAGTGGTATGTTCACATGGATCTTCTTAAGAATGTCTAAAATCTCCTTTTCTAGTTCCGCCTTCTTGGAATTTGCAAATCTGAGAGGGAAATGTAAAGGAGGAACATAAGTAGAAACCGGAGTTTTAGAGTTAGAAATAGGTACCTCAGAAGTTTGGGGAGAATCCTCATTTTTCTCCTTCAAAACAGGTTCCTTTGGTGCTTCCACCGTGTCCGAATCAGTAACTTCGGATTGCACAAGTTGTGTACCACTTCTCAACGTAATTGCATTGACACCCTCTTTTGGGTTGATAGGTTGAGAAGGGAGTTTCCCACCATTTTGTGCCTTCAATTGATTCAACTCAATATCCTTAGAACCAACTTGAGTTTGCAAATCCTTAACCGTACTCTCCGTTCTTTGCATAAAAGATTTCAGCAACTCTTCCATATTGGACCCCATATTTTGAGGTTGTTGTTGTTGTTGATGAAATTTTTATCTCGGTTGGAATTGTTGTTGTTGAGGTTGAAATCCACTCGGATAGTTGAAGGTAGGTTGTTGAACCGCTCCTTGCTTATTGGCATAGCTAAAATTGGGGTGATCTCTCCATCCCGGATTGTAAGTGTTAGAATAGGGATCATACCGTCTTTGTTGATTTGGAAAGACCGCATTAGCTTGCTCGTCTTCATAAGCTTGAGAGGAACTTGGTATCACCGCGGCTGCAACTTGTTGCATCATTGCGGTCATGTTACCCATTTGTTGACGGAGTTCCTCGACCTCGCTCACTTCGTTTACTTTCCTAAGAAGCACATCCGAACCACGACTCAAGAATTGTTGGGAGTTTGCCGCCATGTTTTCAATCAACTCTCTAGCTTGTGCCACCGTCTTGCTCACTAGTGCACCACCACCCGCAGCGTCAAGAAGATTCCTATCACTTGATTGGAGTCCTTCATAGAAGTATTGGATGATCATAGCGTCACTGAATTAGTGGTGAGGGCAGCTTGCCACCAATCTCTTGTATCGTTCCCAACATTCATATAAGGATTCTCCCACATTTTGCTTCATCCCACAAATCTCCTTTCGAATTTGAGTAGCCTTTGATGCAGGAAAATATCTCTTTAAAAAGAGTTTCTTCAGCCCATTCCATGTCGTGACACTTCCGGGGGGCAAATAGTACAACAAATCCTTAACACTATCCATCAAGGAGAAACGAAAAACTTTCAACATTGCACCGTCCGCCTCAATATCCGCTTGAAGCATGGCCATGACAATGGTGTGGAAGTCCATAAGATGCTTGTTTGGGTCTTCATTCACCATGCCATGGAACTTTGGTAATTCTCTAAGCAACCCCGGCTTGATCTCAAAAGTAGAGTTTGTTTGAATACACCCCTGTTGTGTATCAAGCCTATGAGAAGCCAAGTCCTTGAGTGAACGATTTGCATCACCCATTGCTTTTTCTTTTTCTTCAAAAGGTGGTTCTTGTTCACCCGGAACCTCTTGTTCTAAAACTTCTTCTTCTTGCTGGAAAGTATCTTCTTCTACTTCCAACTCTTATTCTTTCGTTGTGTCTTGACTTGGTTGGAGTATTGTGCCTCTTCGAGTAGCTATCCCGCACCTTGGATAATTCCAATCTTTAGAAGCCAGGGATTAGGTACCTGAAAACAATTCTCGCAAACAAGTGAGAAACAAGACAAGAAAACAAAAAGCAAAGATAAAAGCAGAAATTATAAAAAGAAACTAAAAACTTAATTTTTTTATGTAAGCAATAAAAGTAAATCAAAAGCAAAATAAATTGGAGAAAGTAATCAATAGAGAAAGATATTGGTCAAGGAATTCATCTTCAATCTTAGACATGTGCTTGCATATATGATTAGAATTACAATTTAATCTCTTTTATTATCAAAAGCCTAGAGAATCAAGAGAGCAAGATAATCTATTAATTTCCTAAGTTCATCAACACACACATTAGAGCTGCGTATGTGAATTCTACCTAAAGAATAACCTAACGCCTTGCACTAATTAAGTTCAATTCCTAGGAGCATTAAGTTTCAGAAATAGGCTAATCAACGCAATTGTCATACATTGCACATAACAATTCGGACAATGGTCAAACTCTACATATGATTACGAGAGTGTATCACTACAAACCGTAAATATATCATGCTACTTGTATTCAGGGTTATCGCTCGATGAAAAACCCTAAAATAGCTATGGACAAGGATGCAAGTTCAATTAATTGGCCACTTAACTAACCAAACATCTTAGTCCTATCACAATACATCAATCATGTGATTATTAAAAACAGTAGAGATGTGATCGATAATCAAGAGAGAATACTAATACATAACACAAGCACAAGTTTTAGAAATAGGACTACATCCTTAACCAATAATATTAAATTAGCTACTCATAGCTATGGAGTTCATCACAAAAATATTAATTGAATAAAGAAGAAGATGAACAAAAGCAAACCCTAGTAGCGTAAACAAAAGCGGCTCTCTCCAAGTTCCAAGAATAATACGTGATAACCAAAATTGTAGAAGTCTTCCTTTTATAGCTCTCTTGTTCCAAAATTAGGTCAAGTCTTCAAAAGTCCACTAGATAGAAGTCCTCCAAGCCCATATGTGAGAAAACCCATGTAGAAACTATGCCCAAAAAACTGTCGCCGGAAAACTGGTATCATAGGCCGGAATTTGCCGGAATCCGGCACCGACAAGTGCTCAGGTGACCGGCAAAGTCCACCCGGTCACCAGTCAAGCCTCGGGTCAACTGAGCTAACTCGGGTAAAGCACCGAGTCAGATCGAATCGACTGAGTCAAGAACGAGTCAACTCTGAATCACTTTGGCCTAGGCCATAACTGTGTTACAGAATGGTTGAGCATCATTCACAACTTCCCTTCATTCATCCACTGACAAAACAGTTCATTCAGCATCCCCTGTAATGCAACCTTCCAGCTGCACACATTCACTGCAGCACCCTGTAATCTTCATCCAACTCACGACTTCAAAATCTCAAGCTGGCAGCATAACCTTCTTGTTCCAGCTCCAAACACAACTCACAACAAGCACCAGTTCATTCCCTGCATTCGAGTTCAACTACATCTCTTGCCTGCACTTCAGCTCATTGCAGTGTCAAACCAAGACCAACAACCAGTTATCTAACCACCTTCCATTCAATCACTGCACAGTGCTAGCATATTCCCTGTAATTATCCATGGCAATACACACAGAGAACTCAACCCTTGAATCTCTTCACCTGAGTCATGCTCCATCCTCTACAGCTCCCAGTTTCATCTTTTTCTTCCCTGAATTGCAACAACCACTTGAAGTTCAGTTCAGTTGCAAAGCAACGACGCCTCCATTACAACAACTTCAGTCCCTGTGCAATCAACCTTTGTGCAAACTCATTCATTTATCAATCCTAGGCTTCACTTTAGGCATACATACCATGGCAGCAAGCACCAGTTCACACCATGGCTTAACTGCAATACCAGACTACCAACCACAGCTCCTTGCATCTCATATCTTCAAACCCAGTAGCTCAATCCATCCTCATCTCATTTGTAGCTTCAAATTCCATCTAACTCAGGCCACAACTATCTCCTTCATTATTTCAACTGATTCATGCCTAGCCATTACACATACAAACATCACCAGCTTACAGCAGAATTGCCAGTCTTTGACACTCATTCACTCCTACACATTCAACTAATCCACTTCAGCTCAACCCCCATCTGCTACTGCATATACCTGCACCAGTTATATCGATCCTCACTGTTGCCTTCCAATTCCACCAGTGCCAATTCCTGCAGTAGCTGCTTGCTATAACCGAGAGCACCAGCCTTGACCATTCTCAAACCCGTAACTCATCTTCTCATTTCGCGGCTGCAACATCGCGACCTGTGTACCCGTCCTTGCAGCCTCCTTTCTTCCTCCTTGTGCACCACCAGTTCCCATATGAGCTCACACATACACTTTCGAGCATTCATTCATATCTGCCATAGTTCACATCACCACCACTGCCATTACCTGCAATTCTAGCTCAATTCAGCTTATAACATCCCAGACTTGATTGCAGCTACATAATTCCACCAGGACCCTGTAAACCTATACATTCTATTCACAGTTCCATCCAGTCATAGCTGACAAGCATTCATTCCAGCCTTGAACCACCAACAACATCACTTCAATATTGCAGCACTTCCTACTCCAAGTGCAGCTCCAGTTCTTGAGATTCCCCAACCGCAACTACAATATCATCTCTCTTTATTGCAGCATCAACTCTCATTCAATAACATCTACATCTTTCTTTCAAATCCTGACAAACACATCCACCTGAACCCTAACCTCAATCTTCATCAGCAATATTAGCTTCAGTGACATCATCTCAATCTCCAACGGATTTGGGATTAAAACTCAAATGGATTAAAACCCATCTCTTCAGTTCACTCACAGCTCCATTCTAGAATCTATCACTTATTGAACTCTAACCCCACTCAAAATTCATCAGTAAACATCAATTGCTTCATTATAGAGCTGCGATTTCTCCTCCATCAGCTTTAATCGACATCAGCAGAGAACATTAAACACAAACCCTAACTCTTACATCTTCCATTTCAACCTCAGGAACAAGAAAAACAAGTCCCCTTCTTTCTGTCAATTTCAAACCCTAACTCTGATTTCGACTACCACCATCTTCTCCACAGCAAAAACTTGATTATTACACTCCCAGTTCATCTGTGAATCTCTGCATCTCCACCCTTGAATCAGCCTCAGATCCTTCACCAGTAGCAGACCTTCTTCATAATCACAAAACCCCTCTTTAATCTTTACTGATTTCTCTGTTAATTCCTCTCCATGAATGTTAACGAAGCCGCCATAGCTCAACTCTCTGAATTTGAGACATAAACTACTAATAATTGAGAAATGAATTCTCTCAATTTTAGGGCAGTGTAAGAATGGCCACTAGACTTAGGCGCCCAAAATGGATATGGGCCACCCCATTGTCTCCATAATTCTTGTACAGTCGATTCCAGGGATCCGACAAGCTTATTCATAGATTTTGCTCGTAACTTTCTCAGGCGCAGTCGGATTGACTTCAATCTTTCGCCGCTGGCTTCATATTTTCGTTCTCTTCAAGATGATTGAGAATAAATCCTCGAATTAAGCGAGTTCCACTTCCTTTTGCTCCAATGACTCCAAAACACCTAATAACACTCAAAAGCAAACATAAGATACATAATTTACAAGAAAACTTAGCAAAGAAAGCATAAACAATAGATAAATATAAAGGTGTTTTAGACACCTATCATGCCTTCAGATTTAGGTAGTCCAGTAATGAAATCCATGCTTATGTGCTGCCGTTCCTGGTCTGAAACATGTAATAGCTGGAGAAGGCCACCTGGAAGAGAGTTTGAACTCTTATGTTGCTGACAAATGTCACATTCTTTGATGTACTAGAATAATTCTCTCTTGAGAGCCACCCAATAAAAATACATTTTAGCCTTCTGATAACTAGCTTGAGTGCAAGAATGACCACCCACAGAAAAAGAACGAGCGACTGCCGATATTTGAATTCTCAAATCTCTAGTAGAGCCAATATAAATTATGTTATTGTAATTAAGCACTCCTTGCTCCAGGGTATAAGAAGGAAATGCTGTTAGAGTGAATAGTAACTTGGGGATCAAATCAAGTGATAAGGATCCGAAGTATAGCTCTGGATGACCTCTTGAATCCAATATGGTTGCAGTTAAGAGATAACATTGCATGAAGCGGAGGGAAGTTGAACTCCATAGAGTGCATCAGCTACCCTGTTGTCAGCTCCCTTCTTGTAGCATACTTCATAGTCATAGCCAAGCAACTTAGAGAGCCACTTCTGTTGTAGAAAGGAATGTAATTTTTGCTCCATGAAATAATTTAGACTTTGATGGTCAATGAAAATTATGTCTCCACTTGGTAACTGCCATGACCACAACCATCGATTATTTTTCATAAATGGAAAGAGCATCAAACGTTACCCCCATCCCTTTGCTAAAGTAAGCAATTGGTCTTCTACTCTACATGAAAACTGTTTCAACTCCATTATCACGAGCATCAGTTTCAAGTTCAATATGTTTTGAGAATTCAGACAGTATTAGGACAAGAGTAGTTGTAACAACCACTTTCAATTGATCAAATGATGTTTGTACTGCAGAAGTCCACTGAAAATTATTCTTTTTTAGTAGATCAGTAAGGGGCTTGGCAATAAGGACATAATGTTGAATGAATTTCTGTATTATCCAGTAAGACTTAGAAATCCTCTTAAGGGTTTGAGTGTAGTTGGAGCTGGCCACTTGAGCATGCATTCAATCTTATGTGGACCATCAAAGACTCCATCTCCAGTGATAATGTGACCCAAATACTCAATTTGAGTTTGTTCAAAGGAACACTTGATGAACTTTGCAAATAAAGAATGTTGTTGTAGAATTTTAAAAGTAAGCTCCAAGTGTTGTAAGTGAGATTGTAAATCAGGACTATAAATAAGAATATAATCAAAGAAAACCAGAATGAACTTCCTCAAATAACATCATTCATAAGTTCCTGAAAGGAAGCTGGTGCATTGGTCAAACCAAAGGGCATTACTAAGAATTCAAAATGACCTTGATGTGTCTTGAAAGCATTTTTATGAGTATCAACAAGAAAAACTATAATTTGACGATACCCTGCTCTTAGATCAATCTTTTTTAAAAAAATTAGCTTCATTAAGTTCATCTAATAACTCCTCTATAAGTGGAATTGGAAATTTTTCCTTGATTGTTAGAGCATTCAACTTCCTGTAATCTACTCAAAATCTCCAACTGCCATCCTTCTTTTTAACTAATAAAATTGGTGAAGAAAAGGGGTTGTGTCTAGGTTGGATTACCCCTGAGGCTAGCATCTCTTGCACTAGTTTTTCAACCACTTATTTTTGAATATAAGGGATTATGTATGGCCTTTGGTTAGGTAGTGTTGAAAGTGGTTTTAGTGGTATGTGATGGTCATGTACTCTTGAAGGGGGTAGAGAGGTGGGTTCAGCAAAAATAGAAGTATATGACTGAAGCAACTCATTTATTTATGGAGGAGTAGTGATGGTAAGAGGAGTAGCAGAAATAGAATATAAATGACCCATCATCCCATGCTTATTCTTCTTTAAAAAAAAATTTGGGCAGCACTGGCTGACATCATTGAAATTTTAGCATACTCAATGTGACGCTGAAGTGTAATGTTGTTACCTTTGCCAGTGAAAGAGAATGTAAGTTTATTAAATTCCAATATGACTAGGCTTATATCTTTCATCCAATCCACCCCAAGTACCATGTCACAACCACCTAGAGCAAGTATTCTGACATCAAATTGAAAGTTATGGCCCTGCAATTTCCATAGCAGATATGGACATCTGGCCTGACTTAATAATTTATGACCATTAGCTACAACCACTTGAACTGGAGTTGTTGGCTCAATGACATAACCACATAGCTTGGCTACCTCAGGGTCAAAAAAACTGTGGGTGCTACCACTATCAATGAGAATAGTAATGGGTCTCTTCTTAATTACACCATGAATTTTAATAGTAGTATGAGATATGTTACCAGCTAGAGCATCTAATGAAATTTCAATCTCCTCCTCGGCTTCTAGGTTTGTTGGTGAACCCTCTGGAGAACTCTCTTCTGGAACAACGACCTCCTCTTCATCAGTAACCAGTATGAATAGTTATTGTCGGGTACACTTATGACCAGTTATATATTCTTCATTACAATTATAACATAAACCCTTCTCCATGCGAGCTATCATCTCAGCATAGGATAATTTTTTGATTGGTAAAAAGGGTAAATTGTTATGTGAATTGGTAGGAGTGACAAGTTTAGTGGTGAGAATTGGGTTGATATAAGAAGGAAAAGCTTTATTGTTGATGGATGAAGGCACAAATAGAAATTAAGGTTTAAATGGAAATTTATTCTTCTTAGTAGTATTTCCTAATAAGGCTTCCTGCATACGAGCTAGATATATAGCTTGATCCAATGTGGTGGGTGAAAACATATGAACATGCATCTGTAATTCTTCTTGAAGACCGCTACTAAAACTAGAAGTAAAATAATCTTCAGGAAAATGACGAAATTTTGCTGCCATAAGAGCCTTAACCTCTTCAAAGACTTCTTGATATTCAACTGCAGAACCAGTTTAACTGAGTTTATTAAACTCACCCACAATATCATCGTGACCAAGTTCTTAAAAGCGAGAACACAATCCTTAACTAAATCATCCCAGACAACAACAAGTTTGCATTCCTGATAATCTTGAAACCACACATCAGCCCTAACATCCAAATAAAGAGAAGCTAAGTTTAGCTTTGTTCATCATCCATTGTGTGCATCTGAAAATACTTTTTATATTTTCTGATCCACGCTCTTGGTCTGTCACCGTCGAATCTCTGAAATTCTATCTTTGGTTTGGAATGATGGTAACTACTCTCGCCATTAGAAGTAGAATATCGTTGAAACCCACTGGTTTCTCCATTGTAATGAAAGGAAGGAGTGCAAAAAACACCAACAAGAACTGACCCCAATATTCCTACGTTTGTTTCTACATAATATTCTGCTTGTTGAGCAGATCTTTGATCTAGAATTCCATTGAACATAGAAGATATTCTTTGTAAATATTCTTTAGATGGTTGTTTGTGATTTTCGATAACTTGTTTCGAGAGATATTTGTATTGTTGATCTAAGGTGACAATCGATTTAACTAAGTCTTTCTGTTAGGTAATAAGTTCTTTCTGCTGGTTTACTAGTTCATCTTGTTTCATAGAAAAATGTGCTTGGTTGTTTGACGATTCAATCTATTTGACAGTAAGTTCATCAAGACGTTTATATATTTCTTCTAACCTCTCTCTGTTATCCATTTGAAAGAGAAAAAAAAATTCACAGGATTGCAATAGCTCTGGTACCAATTTGTAGCGGTCTTCACTGACAAAAGGTCCCGGCAATGGTTTCACGTGAAATAAAGAGAAGATATGAGGATGAGAAGGAATTAGAGAAGCAACAGAAGAAAACAATTAAGGGTTGAGATGAGAGGAAGAATAACAGAAATAGTAACAGACAAGATTGACAGAAGAAAAGAAGAAAAGATTTACTCAATAATTCATGTCACAAAACAACAACTAGGAAGGAATAAAAGGACAATCACGTGAAGAAGAAGTTACAGAATAATAACTAAAGGCACCAAGGATAAACTAAGGGATAAAGAAAGGGGTGCCAATAGGAACGGACATAACATAGTGTATATGCAACATGTTCGAGGAATTCATGCCGTCAAAGTTCTACGACTCGAGACGATGATCAATATTACTCAATGGGAGTCCAAATATTAATATATGAAACGAGCTCAATGAATTAAGTTGTGGAATTATTGCAACTTAGAACAGGTTCGATGTTGATCCATATCGTTGGTCATCCATCCAGGAGCCGTCGAATCAGTGTAGATTCAATACAGATGCGAGTACAATATAAGTACTGGAATATTCCATAAATATATATAGGATGTCGAGAGTTCGCCTGGGTAAAGCCTTAGCGCATATATTCTTATAGATATATCTCTGATACAGGTTCAGAGGCAAAATACACAAGTTTTGCCCTTGTCAAAAAACCACCATCAACACATACAAAAAGCATCTTCCAAAACCAACCAGTTCGCGAACTGCGAAAATCAGTCCTCGTACTATTAAAAGAAAGGTTGTCCAGGAATATCTAAAAATTGACTAGTCCACGAACTAAGCAAATCAGTTCATGTACACAAGAGACTCTTGACAAAATTAACAAGGCCATAGACATGGAATTCGAACGTCGTTGGGATGTTGACGATTTTGAGGTTGACAATGATTCTGATGAAGATGAAAAACCTCTCGGAAGTCCTTTCAATAATGATATGATGATTCCAACTCCGGATCATAATAAAGATCATTCGCATATTCAAAAGGAGGAGTTTGGGTATGAATTATCTATTGTTATAAATGGTGTAACGTACTCAAACAAAGAAATTAGGATGTGCACCCACGAACTAGACTTTTTAGGAGAGGATTCTGATTTGGATGATGAGAGTGTTGAAGAGATAGAGATTCAGAATGAAACCAAATTTATTGAAGTCGTGGAAGACCCAAATGAGCTTGTTAAGGATTATAATGATGCTGAGATTTTGGTTGAAGCAAAAATTAATAGTTTGATAGAGGACCACGATATACTTGAGGTAAATAATTCATTATTAATTACGAAAGATGAGGATCACGTACAAGGTTTGTCTAATCCTTTGCATAATTCTATATCTATTGATCATTTTCATCCAATTGAAGTAATTTCCGAAAGAGTTGTTAACCCAGCTTTTAAGAAAATACCTCGCTTAGGATTGGAGTTGTGTGCTTCAAAAGTTTTAACGGATTATTTTGCTTCTAAATATCCACCACTTGATGTGTTTGGTTCGATTATTGTGCAGGTTCACCAAGCTGAGGAACCTTTTGAAGTTCCTGATTTTTATGTTCTCTATCCACTCCCGAGTGTAAAAAGGACTAAGTGTGGGGGAAACTTCAATAAAGTGATAGCTTCAATATTTATATTTTGTGCTAATGGTTTTTTGAAGCTTTTGCTAGAACTGCAAATTGTTATTTGGAAGGATTATCAAATTTTCAGATTATTGGTGTACGGACGATAACAATAACGTCGGCTGATGACGGAGGCAACCCATCGATTTTGTATCTCCATCCCTTTTTGTTTTTAATTTTGTTAGTTTTTCATATCATATATTGCATTCCCATCTTAGATTTTACAAAGTCTTATATCTATAATGAAAGTTTTGACGAAAATATTTTCGTCAGAAAGATTCTGACTGCGTAGTTGTCACCAAAAAAGCTCTATAGGCTTCATACGGAGTCCGATTTGAGTGGTTGACCCTAACTTTTAAAAAGGACTAACTCAAATTTCTTTCCAAAAAGAAATTTTGAATTCATAGTCTATTAAGTTGGAGCGATAGGCCTAGACATTTGAGTTTCGGTATTTTTCCAAAACTTTTTCAGATTGCATGTTTGTCAGTACGGAGGCCATAAAAGTCAGACCGTTTATCGAAATTGTGCTCTTTTGACACCTTATAGAAAAGACGTAGGTGAACAACTTTCTTTTAGGATGATTTTCTAGTTCCCTACCCATTTGTACAGTTTTCGAGTTTTTCCAGGCTGTTACGTGAGAAATCAGAATTTTCGTTTTTGAAAATTGAGAACAATGATGAGTTTAAGTGTGGGGGAGTAGTTAAGCACGTTTGGATATTATATTAGTATTACTATACATAAATAAATAAAAAAATCTTTGATTTCTTGCATTCTTGGGACTTCATCTTTTGGATTTAATTATGAGCTATTTAGGATGACACTTTAAACCTTTTTAGGTTGAAACAGTTCTTACGGCTATAGCTTGATTCCCACTTTTCCATTCTACAATCCTTAATTATGTACGTTCATAATTGAATGCGAAACTCAGATGCTAGAAATGGCATGGTAGTTGTTGGAAAATTAGTTCTCGCAATTAATCTTTACTAGATCGCTTTCTTTTTATTTTGCAGTTATATGTTTCTCTAAGTGATTTGGTGGGATCCTAGCACTGCCATGGATGTTGTAGCAAGGTAATCACCGGTTGAGTTAATAAAATCCCTACTGTATTACACTCATAAAGAGTGAGACAAAAATCAAAAATCAAAATTTTATATAAGGCTCCTCTTCATATACCGATATTATTAATAATACAAAGAGAAGATTCTCCCCGTCTCCGTTGCCTAAACAAGCGTGGAATGCAGGACCCATAGGAATTATTCATATGGTCGATAATGAGTAAAAACCTATCATCATTATTTAGCAAGTCAAAAAGACTATTGATGAGGTTCTCGACACTTGGATAGCAGTATGTGTTAAACATTTTCTCTGTCTCAGTCGCCTAAACAAGCGTGGAACGCAGGATCCATGTGAACTATCACATATTTGCTGAAAGGAAACATGCGCTTAGAGTATCTAACCATGTTGTCGATTTAAATGGGTGCTTGTCTCAACTATTGCGCTAAATGTATATAAAAATCCTTTGTGGGTAACATCTTTCACTATAGTCAACATTTGCAAACTTCACTTTTCTATTTCCATTCTCTTATCTATTCATGTGATTTCAATATGCAAGTGTTGCGGAAAAATGTTGAGAAACATTGCAACAAGTACGATGACTATCTTAGTAGAGTTATGCAAACAGGTTGAATGTCACAAGTAAGTAATTGCTTGTGTGTGATGATTGGAATGTATGTGGGATATTTGCAGCTAAATAAATTACGCAGGCTGATTATCTTATTAGATACTACTTTGTGTTTGTCCTTAACAGTTCTTCCAAGGTGAGAAATCGGAGTAGGTTTTGTGGGTATACCTCTTGTAAACCCTCACGAGACTATAACTCGTCCACTAGAGACACCTAGGGGTTTAAAGGCATATTACATTAGCTAAGTGCAACTGTATTCTCAACGAAAAGGGAGTTGTTGTATTTATGATTAGTTTTATTTTAGTTTGCTCAAGGACTAGCAAAATATAAGTATGGGGTAATTTAATAAGTGCATAATTCACATGATTTTAATGTCAATTCCATACTTGTTTAAGCTATCATTCTTGCATATTTTCGTATTATTACTCTTGTTTTCTCTCATTTGTCTCTATTAGGTGAATCGTCCAAAAAAGGAGCTATAAAGCGCTAAAAAGATCTAAGAAGAGAAGTATTCCAAGTTTCCAAGTGCCTAAGTCCAAGAGAAGTGGAAGAAGTGCGACGGAAAGGAGCAAAACGCTCAAAATCAAGAGACGGGCCAAATACCAAGCTTAACTCATTCAAATTCAGGATTTATCATCATCCTCTTGAAGAGAATTTAAAGAGGAAAAGAATACAAAAATGAGGTCATTCCCAGTTCGGACCACAAAGTTATGGGCAAAACAAGATTTTTATCGAATACCGAAGACAAACTATGATTTCGTGGATTAAAGAGTTTGCAAGTTCTTGGACACTTTTTTAAAAAGATTTTTTGCAAACTAACTATTTGTAGGGTCTTTATTTACTACTTTTTAGGTCGATTTCCGGAATCGACTAGGATAACTTGAAGGCCAAGCAATGTAAACCTATATAAATAGGTATTAGGACTTTCATATCATCAATATCATATCACAATCTAGGGTTTACGTCTACATCTAAACCTAGGGTTTACATCCATAAGGGGAAACCACCATTATTCATCTTCTTTGTAATATGAGTAGCTAAATTCTTTGTTGAATAAGGATGAATTCAATGTTCTAAGCGTGAAGCTTTATTATTAATACAAACATATTTAGAGTTTTTATCATCATCGCTTGTTTTTACCATATCTAGGGTTTATGAGTAATTCTTAGATTGATTTGGAGTGCACACTAGATTGATCTATTGATCGTTCTATTGTTTGTAGAAGTTAGGAGATAAGTAATCGTTGAATAACTCTCTACACAAGTAGAAATCGCGAGCCCTTGCAGAGGGATTCTGTGGAGAGATTGCGAGTAAAAAAATATCACCATCAAGTAAATTTTGATATAAGAGTTTAACTACTGGGATTAACCTAATTCACAAAGCTTAAAGCATTCGATTTGATTATACCTTGAGTGAGCTACTACTTGGTGATTCCGTTGAATAGAATCTGATATTGGAGAGCTTCCGTATCCGTGGCAAGAGGAGTTTTGGGGATAACACTGAGCTAGATTTTATTCTACGGTTGGTGATGAATGGTTCTAACGAAAGATAGATAAGTATTCTAATTTAGTTAACGCTTGGTAACATCGAAGGATTCTTTGATCATCTCTTTTCTTTCTTATTATATTTTTTTTATCATAAAACCAAACCCCCCTTTGTTATTTACTTTATTTTTCTGATTCAAATAATCTATCAATTACACAGCTCTTTGAGGGAACGATCTCTTATTACCGCTATATTACTAATTAATTAGTGGGAAATATCTTTATTAATTTGTTGTGCTTACGACAGCCCATACATATATTCAAGCATACTATACATAGTGGGCTACATATATCGTGGCGGATATCAACATGTGTGTTAGAGCATAGCTCGGTTGAACCCACCAAGCGTTGGTATGTAAAGTTTGGTTGTCATATTTTAGCGAGCCAAAACTCTTTTAATGAGTCGCTTGATTTTTACTAGAGTCAACTTCGTATAGGTTTACTAGAAAGTTACTAGGGTATGAGACTTACAAGTATTACGTGAAAACTTGAAGAATGTGAAGAAGTAAAGAGCTACAACGACGACATCATCCTTCCTCTTGAGGTTAGTAATATTTGACTTGAACTGTTTCATTCCTAACATATCTTTCAAGTCGTGCATATTGAAAACATAACTGCGAAGCTGTGAATGATTATACTTTAGTTAGACATAGTATTAAGGAATTGCAATACGAAGTATAACGCCTATCTTTTGAACTTCGTATATAAGACATCGACATAATCGTATGAATGCTATTGTGATTATGTATGGGTATGGGTGAAGATTTCGTCCTAGGAAACAATGTTTTACATTCGTTTAAAGGAAGTACAATTCATAAACTTGTTTTGTGAATTGAAAGGGAAATCTCTAGGCTTATTGGTATTGTTATTCATTGAAAATCTTTGAATTACCAATACGTGTGTTTAGTATAACCGCTCATAACTTGTTTATGTATCTTGATAAAACTATTCACAAGGCCTGACTTTTGTATTGGTATGACTTTTATTAGTGAAACCGATCTTAAGTAATCACTTGAGATGGTATCATCGATTTGTTGTAATTGGTATGACCAACTCTAGACATTGGGGAACCAATCCTAGTAAGAGATGCAACCGATCACAAGTAAGGGGAATCGATCCTTGTAAGGGGTACACAAGTCTTAGATATTGGTAACCGATCCTATGACTTGTGCAATCGAATACAAGTTAGATACCATAAATATGTGGTAACCGATCCTAGTACCTAGTCAACCAAATTTTGGAAAGATAGTGTGACTGATCCTAGTACCCGCATGGAGGTAGAACCGAAACTTGTTTTGGTAGAACCGTAAAACCCATGATTGGTGATTTGATAGGATAATCAATCACATAGTTCTTGGAAGTCAGATGAACCAATTCTAAACTTGTTTGGAAGTGTGGCAAATCGGTTCCAAGATTGTAAATATGAAAAAGGATTTACAAAGTAAAGATGTCGACATACTTTGAACATGCAAAATAACTCTTATCTTTTATTGTTCAAAGATATTCCTTAATAGCTAAAGGAGAATCTCGGATTGAAATAAATTGAGAATCTTTTAATTAAGGTTTTTAGTTTTATATACTTTTAATTTCCAGCAATTTAAATGCATATCTTTAGAAAATAAAAATTGGTAATGTGCATTTACTAATTGGAGATTTTCTACTGAGATTTCGGTCAATATATTTGGACAAAGCATTTCCTGGAATTATGGAAACCGAATTTGGAAATATATTGCATATCTTGAGAATATTTTCGGTTTTGGAAATTCCATGGTCTATAAATATTGAAGTTTGCATTTCGAGCAAACTAATCCTCAGAGCCAACAAAACTACCTTGTTGTGTTGTTACTGGTGGAGCCGTCTATTCGGAGAGGAAAGTACCCTAATTAGGTGAAATCTCTTACGACCGCTCGTTTTAAATACTTCTTTGGGAGTGGGAAGCTCTACGAGTACCGTTGGTGGGAAGCTAGATAATTGCAGTTTATTATTAGTTTTCGATTGATTTAATTGACTAACGGTTGTTAAACTTTGATTGCACCTAGTTTGCTTATACTTGAGAATCTTCTCTTATGATATAAGATTCACTTAAACTAGATCGAAGTTTCGACGGGGATCTTTAGACTGTTTGTAGATCGAAAGACGTCTTGTGATAATCCATTGTTAACAGACTCCGTTTTGTGTGTGATTGATCACAAGAGATTCAAGTTGATTGTGTGCAGGTGTTTATTGAAGATCTAAGAAGAATTGAAGATGAAAAATATTTCTGATTTGGGTTCATAATCTTTGGTGTGCACTAAACTTGATCGGTCTGGGATCCAAATATAATCTATTTATCTTTGTGATAACCTTGATTGATTAGTTAAGTAGATCTGCATCAATACGTTTCTTTGTGATTCGAAGTATTGATTGCATAGTCTTAACAATTACTTTGGTAGTTGTTGAAAAGATAGATCTAAGAACCAGAAAAATGAGTTTATTGGGATAAACGGAAGATCCTTTTGTCAAACTCATATCACGTTGTTTGAAAAGAGTTGTTACCGAACAGATTTGTTGTTCCTTTACTGTTTGAAATACGAACCAAAGGAATTGTTCCAAGTGCGTGACTTATTGCAAGTTGGAGGCACAGGGATACAGACGGAACTAGTGAACTATAGGTTTAGTTGCTTGGTCTCAACTATACGAAGTTGGTTTAGATTTTGTATAGCGGCTTAATCCTGAGATTATTCAATTCTGGACAAGGTACCAGGGTTTTTCTGCATTTGTGGTTTCCTCGTTAACAAAATCTTGCTGTGTCTTTTACTTTTCAATTTCCGCAATTATAATTGTCTTTATTATAATTAGAAATAAAATACACAAACGTTAATTCCTATTTACTTGATAGCAATCTTATTGTGTTTGGTTAAGTCCGAACCTATTATCAAGTAAATATACTTCGTTGTTGTATTGTCTCGATCTTGTATCCATAGTCAATCACACAAGTTATCTTGTTGTCGTATTGTCTCAATCTCGTATCCATAGACGATCACACGAAGTGTGAACTGATTAGTTGTATTGTCTCGACTCAGTCCATAGACAATCACTTTCGGAGAAAGGACTTATAGGTGGAAAAGTTTTAGATTGAGGTATATTTAGGTACCCTCATCTTTTCAATGTGGTGCGGTACAATATTCATGCATATATCAGGACACATAAAAAAATATTAATTTTTAACGAAAGCTCCTTTAATTATTTTATTTTATAACATAAGCATGTTTAATGAAACATCTTAAAGGGAAAAGAAAAAATAATTCGTACAAAAGGATGTCAAGCGGCCATGTAAAACCCATGTCACGAAATTACAAGAGATCGCTTATTTCCGCATTTGTCAAATGCTAGATTGTCAATTGATGTTTGTTACAACATTCTGGTTCATGTTCTACGTTGTTGCTGCTGGACACTACTAACTGTTATAAAAAATAATATTAATTTGGTTTATTCCCTTCATTTTCCAACAAAAGATAGAGTATATAAACCAATGTCACTACAATTATCAGGTTACATACTGATAATGAAAACATTGAATTAAAGTTACACTGAAAGGTGAGAGATTCAAGTATAGTTGAAAAATGAAGCGTCGACTGGTTTGGATCTCGAAGACCTAGTATCAGTTTCACTAGAAATAACAAAAGATCTTATTTTTAAGTACACAATGAGTTAAAAGAGATGATGGATATAAGATCACTTACTACTCAAAGTCGTACAACCCCTTGTTTCGACCAAGATCTGTAAATCTCATGTCAAATTACTTACATAATCTCCATCAGATCCAATCGGGGTGATGATATCCATATTTAGACTTAGTAACACAATCAATGGGGTTGATGATAGACACATTTTTGTGTCTAATTTGATCTCAATACTATATATTGTTGGCACTCGATTTTGTATTAATTTTGGTGTTTTATGTGTTTGTAGGTATTTTTGGGCAATAAACATTTTTTGAAAAATCGGCTCGAAAAGTTGTCTAAAGGCACCCGGAGGACACATGTTATTCGGACTCGCAGTTTTGGATATGGGGTAACCTATTGCTATGGGGCACTCCACTGACTAAGGGGCACACTAGCTGCTATTTGTACCCCAAGACATCCACCTGCTATTCGCACACCTGAACAGGATAAGGGGAGGTCATCTTCCCAAATTCAAATTAAGTTTTTTGCGGGAAATTTTATTGTTTCACGGCAGAATTAGGGTTAGATTTTTGGAGGTTTTTGAGAGAGATTCAATCGCGGATTTTGGATTGGATGGACCTGTTAGAGCATAACAGGGATGGTATGGTAGTTTGGATCAACTATATTTGGCTAGATAATTAAGTTTTAGATTAAACAGGCTCTCGGGTTTTTGGTTCAAAACAGGGAAGATTTTGTTGAAGAATTGCGGGATGTTTGGTTGTTGTTTTTGTCACAGTTTGATTGGGAATATCCTCTTGCATCAAAACATGGCTGGTAATTGTCGTGTAAAGGAAAGAAACGTGAAAATTCCACGCAACAGAGTACTCGGGTTTGAATGCTCTATTTTAGGAAAAAAAACTGTGTGTCGACGGCATGTTTCACGTGGAATCAACGCCTGTGGAGTGTAGAGATCGGAGCAAACATCATGACTGAGCAAACAATCCCATGCATCTCTGTTAAAGGAAAGAAAATATTCTCATAATGGCAGCGAGAGAAGAAAAGAAATAAGGGCGATTAATGAAGATTTCTAAAAGATTATGGAACCCTGTCGAGTATAAATACGTTGCTGGGTGCATAGACTGGAGGACGGAGAGTTTGGGGCCAAAAGATAGAGTGGAGAGTGAAGAAAAATCAGAGTTGCAGAGCTCGTCTCTGCTGCTGCCATTGAAGACGAAGAACAGACTGCCAAAGACAGTCGTTCTTCAACAGTGTCAACGACAGAGAGTTGTGGGTCGTAGTTAAGAAGGCAGTCGTTTTTTAATAGTGCCAGCAACACATCAGATGTATCGTTCTCTGTAACAGTTTGGTTTGTAACAAATATAATTGTTACAAACCCGGTTTTCAATATTCATTCCATTTTCACCTCTTGTAAACACTTTTTGAGCAATGAAATTATTCTGAGTGTGTTTCCAATATGCGGAGCTAGAACCCATCACTGGGACGACGGAGGAAGCAACTTTTCATGATTGTGGTAAATGAATTAATTCTTTATATGACTTTTTGCATAGATTTAATTGTTTTATGATTTCTATTAATTATCTGTTATTTTGTATGATGTCACATGCTTAGTTTAAATTACTTTTGATGCGTCATGCTTACGATTTACAGATAATGTTTTATGAAATCTATTTTTGGCAAGGAATTAGAGTCACAACTTCTTTTGTTTGAGCTATATTGTCTCGAGTTAATGACTGAACCACAAGAATATGAAAAGTAGTGAAATCCTGCGTCCTAGTAACTCTTCATCCTGTGACAATATTTGTATATATTTTTCTTTTATTTTCTTTTATTAATTCTTAAAATCAATCTCGTCAAGTACGAGTGAACGACAACCCGTATTACTACAACATCATTGAAAATAACCATCAATTTTTGGCGCCGCCGACGCGGACTTGTGTATAGATTTGTTTTTAGGTTTTATTTTTATTTTTATTATTTTTGTTCTTTTTTTCGTCTTTTGGTATTTCTTTTTTTGTTTTCAGATTTGGAACTGAGCTAAAGAAAAAAAAAGGAGAAAGCGCTGAAAACAAAAGCGAAGCCAAAGAAGGAAAGAAAAGAGGAATCCAAAAGGAGTGAAGAAGAAGATTTTGTATATTGTTATTATTATCATTTTTTTTTTAGAAACTGTAATTAGGTAATTATTTTTGTAATCTTTTATTTTTGGACATTTTTTTTTTTTTTTTTATCTTTGGACTTGGACATTGGAATTTTTTTTTAAAAACCCTAAGGAAGGGTTATTTAAATATAAACTGCACAGGGAAGGACGACGATTACGATATCGTCTCGGCCCCTCGGGTTCATACATGACATAGGAGTCGTGGCCCGAGTCGACTTCAACGGTTCATCCCCGTCCGGGAACGGGAGGTAAGAATTCTAAACACCCGCGAATCCCCTGCCAGCGGGTTTACTGGATGATTTTGTATGCATATATGTTGAGGTCTTGAATACGGTTGTTTTAAATTTCCTAGTAAAGGGCAAGGACTGGCCATACAAGATAAGGGTTCGGATTTCATCACCGTTCTCTTCTTGCCGGCCTTAGGAAAACAAAACCAAACGCGAACCTAAGCCTAAAATTTTGAATAGAACGAGACCGATAGGGTAACGAGCTTAATAGGAAAGTCATTCGAAAAATATTGGTTACTCTTTAAGCATACTTTGAAGTTCATGATGGTTTCTGTGAGTTGAATGCGTGACTGCGCCGCCTTGTAATGCGGTGAGGCCTTGGGTATCAAAGCTCCACGCAGCTTCCCTCTCCTCTATTCAACTTACTTAAACTCGGATTGATTCCAGAGGGGTTTGCTCAGATTGTAACGAATTCCCTTTCGAAGGATTAGAAGCTGGTCTAGAAACAATCTAAGTGGAGCCATCATGCTTTTTGTTTGCTAGAAATCAGTAGGTTTGTTTTGGTCGAGTCAACCTTGTTTGTGTTTGTGTAGAATTCCCTTGCAGTTAGGATGTCAAACTGGTATTATAATAGCCATCACAATGAATATGAATATCTAACTGAACATTATGGACATCACTCTTTTTATGACCATAGTGTGAATAGTGGTTGGGAACGCCAACCTTTGGAAGGTTATGGGTCATACCATGGTGAGCCCAATTACTATCCACATGTGCATCGGTCATTCGAGCAAGAAGATTATAGTAATAGTTCTTCGTCTCTAGAGGATACAATCAAACTTTTGAAAAGTAGTCCTTATTATGATCCTTCTGTTCCTCTTCCTTCTTTAGAAGATATCCTCAATAGATTAACTCAAAACTTAGATCCAACACTAAGGGAACTTTCTTTGGAGGAGACCCTTGAGAGGATAGCTGAGTCGACACATAGACTTGAGTTAGAGACGAATGAAAGTATTGCTCGAAATAACTTGAATTTCCAATATAGTGTATCCAATAAAACCTTTGAGAATGAAGATAGTTATTCACATAATCAAGATGATGAGGTTAGAATTGGTAACACTACTTGTTTAGATGAGGTTCAACCATTTTCATGTTATTATAATAATGATTATGATGAGGATAGTGTTGATGAAGAATTTGAAATAAATAGGCATAGTGATCAGGAATTTGCTACTCCAATTGAGCTTTATAATAATAGAGTTATTTCTGGTTCAAATCATAATAATTTTAACAATTATTCACCTATTCAAAAGGACGAGGATTTGACTAGAGATACTGTTTTAGACGATGTAGTATTTCCTGTTTACGAAGTCGATAATGGTTTAGAGGAACGAGTTTATCCTGAGAATATTATTTTAGAGTCTAACGATTTAAAAACAATAGTCTTAGACGAAGAAGATGAACTCGTAGAGCTTTTAAATATGAGTGAGGATGCATCACCTGAGTATAATCTACATGAAGCAATTGACCATTTTCGTGGATTTTGATGATCTAGAAATTAGGGAAATTGTAGCTAGTCTATCTAGAGACACCCAAAATTCTAAGTTGGGGGTGATTATCATTCTCCTTGTGCCTTACCTTTAGCTCTTACAGAGATCCCTCACTTGGGACTTGATATACGTGCCTCAACCATTGTGCCAGATTACCTTCATGCTAGCTCTCCCGAACCTAATAATGTCGGGAAGAAGTTCGGTTGTTAGAAACCCATCCTCCGGTTGATGTGGTTAACCTGTGCTATGATACCAAAATTGACTTTGTTTTCCCACCAAAAACTTTTCTTTCAATTGTGGGAACATATGAGTTACAAATGTGTCAGTTATTAAGTTTTGAGACTAAACCTAATTACTTTAGGAGATTAGGGTTGACACATTTTTCTATGAATGACCACCACCGTGGTCAACTGTGTGAGTCAAATCTGATTGACTTAGAGGATCCCCAGTTATTCAGGTTAATGTTATGTGCTTCTAAGTTCTTATTCGAGTTTTTCCAGACTCTAGGACCTGAACATTCGGATCTAACTTTTGAGGAAATACAACCCATGAAAATATGTTATCTAGACCCAGTTATAGAACCTGAACCTAAACCAAAGCTATTTGTAGTTGTCTTAAACAGGAAACTAGACAAGGGTGTGCTTTATTTGCTAATTTTCTTGGGATGTTGTAGATTCATTTTACTTGTGATAGCCCTATTCGGTTTTGGTGATCCGCAGTTATTCCGGCTATTACTTTATGATTCTATGAGGTGACTAATCCTTTCTTAGTCTGGCTGAAGACTTTAAACTTAGCACTTCTTGGGAGGTAATCCATGCTCATGCAACACGGTAATATCTTTCCTTACTCTTTGCTTCAAATGGTAACAGTTTCTCATTGTTCATGCTTTTAATTTCATCTTTAGAACATTGAGGACAATGTTAGATTTAAGTTTGGGGGTATGGGAGAAACTTTTTAGTTGCAGTATTAATAAATAAACTCTAGAGCCTAGAAATTTAAGTTTATTAAGGTCGGCACTAACCAATCTAAGTGGATGGAAACATGTTGGTTGTAGGAGTTGAGGAACCAATCTGATTAGATGGAAACGTCTAGAAGAGTCTATTCATAAAAGCACAGAGCTCAGGTGTTAGAAAAGAAAACATGATAGTTTCGCCATATCCTCGTGATGGAAACATCGAAAGAATCCTGATCACTTCTTTTATTTTTCTCTTTACCATTGCTAGGGTGAAATAGAGTGACTGAGATACACACAAAAAAATAAAATAAAATAAAAATAAAATAAAATAAAATTGAGACCAGACCATCAGACCAAACGGAATAAATACAATAAAGTCGACCACTGGTACCCTTGTATATGCCAGCTGAGTTGACCTAGAGTTAGGATTATCGACCACTGGTTCCCTTGTATATGCCAGTGTGTTGATATTAGTCCAGACCAGTATCTCAGTCCATTAGGATAGGTTCACCTTAGTCAACATCATCCACGTTTTTCTCTACATCCATCTTCTTAATCTATCCATGTGATTGGTTGACTCCGGTTTATGATGTCCAGAAACTATCTGAGTAGAGATCTGTCACTTTATATGAATTTTAGTATGCTTGAGTGCAAACTCGTGTACACAGAATTGGAATTTCGCATCAGGGTACTTCCTCCTATACTCAATGATTGTATGCCAACCAAGGAGATTCTTTAGTGCCTTCCAAGGTTCTGCGTAGATAGCTAGGGTCTGGAGTAAAGGTTTTGTGGGTACACCTCTGGTAAACCCTACGGAGACAACACTCCGCCACTAGGGCCACCTAGGGGTTCAAATGATTTTTATTTTCTAGAATAAATTTGCTCGAGGACTAGCAAATAATAAGTTTGGGGGTATTTGATAGACACATTTTTGTGTCTAATTTGATCTCAATACTATATATTGTTGGCACTCGATTTTGTATTAATTTTGGTGTTTTATGTGTTTGTAGGTATTTTTGGGCAATAAACATTTTTGGAAAAATCGGCTCGAAAAGTTGTCTAAAGGCACCCGGAGGACACATGTTATTCGGACTCGCAGTTTTGGATATGGGGTAACCTATTACTATGGGGCACTCCACTGACTAAGGGGCACACTAGCTGCTATTTGCACCCCAAGACATCCACCTGCTATTCGCACACCTGAACAGGATAAGGGGAGGTCATCTTCCCAAATTCAAATTAAGTTTTGGCGGGAAATTTTATTGTTTCACGGCAGAATTAGGGTTGGATTTTTGGAGGTTTTTGAGAGAGATTCAATCGCGGATTTTGGCTTGGATGGACCTGTTAGAGCATAACAGGGATGGTATGGTAGTTTGGATCAACTATATTTGGCTAGATAATTAAGTTTCAGATTAAAAAGGCTCTCGGGTTTTTGGTTCAAAACAGGGAAGATTATGTTGAAGAATTGCGGGATGTTTGGTTGTTGTTTTTGTCACAGTTTGATTGGGAATATCCTGTTGCATCAAAACAGGGCTGGTAATTGTCGTGTAAAGGAAAGAAACGTGAAAATTCCACGCAACAGAGTACTCGGGTTTGAATGCTCTATTTTAAGAAAAAAAAATGTGTGTCGACGGCATGTTTCACGTGGAATCAACGCATGTGGAGTGTAGAGATCGGAGCAAACATCGTGACTGAGCAAACAATCCCATGCATCTATGTTAAAGGAAAGAAAATATTCTCATAATGGCAGCGAGAGAAGAAAAGAAATAAGGGCGATTAATGAAGATTTCTAAAAGATTATGGAACCCTGTCGAGTATAAATACGTTGCTGGGTGCATAGACTGGAGGACGGAGAGTTTGGGGCCAAAAGATAGAGTGGAGAGTGAAGAAAATCGAGTTGCGAGCTCGTCTCGTCTCTTATTGAAGACGAAGAACAGATCGCCAAAGACAATCGTTCTTCAACAAATGTCAACGACAGAGAGTTGTGGGTCGTAGTTAAGAAGGCGATCGTTTTTTAATAGTGCAAGCAACACATCGATGTATCGTTCAGATGAGTTTGGTTTGTAACAAATATAATTGTTACAAACCCGGTTTTCAATATTCATTCCATTTTCACCTCTTGTAAACACTTTTTGAGCAATGAAAAATTATTCGAGTGTGTTTCCAATATGCGGAGCTAGAACCCATCACCTGGGACGACGGAGGAAGCAACTTTTCATGATTGTGGTAAATGAATTAATTCTTTATATGACTTTTTGCATAGATTTAATTGTTTTATGATTTCTATTAATTATCTGTTATTTTGTCTGATGTCGCATGCTTAGTTTAAATTACTTTTGATGCGTCATGCTTACGATTTACAGATAATGTTTTATGAAATCTATTTTTGGCAAGGAATTAGAGTCACAACTTATTTTGTTTGAGCTATATTGTCTCGAGTTAATGACTGAACCACAAGAATATGAAAAGTAGTGAAATCCTGCGTCCTAGTAACTCTTCATCCTGTGACAATATTTGTATATATTTTTCTTTTATTTTCTTTTATTAATTCTTAAAATCAATCTCGTCAAGTCCGAGTGAACGACAACCCGTATTACTACAACATCATTGAAAATAACCATCAGTTGAGGGAATCTATACTGCACAAAAACACAAGAACTTATAAAAGAGAATGAGGACTTACGACAAAAATTGGATAAAAATCCCACTTGGTATGTGCATACAGGGTAAATGACTGACATATTAGAATCCCTGTAATGTGTAAATGCTAAAATTCAAAGTTATAATTAAAGCTTCCAATTTGCAGCAAGATAGTTATTTCTTTGGAGTGAAGCAGTTTCCCATCAACCAAATCCTTGGTAGAGTTAATGGAATCAAAACATACAGATATAAGGACCACCACTACTTGAATATCTCTCAATAGGGGTTGACAAGCACAAATGCCACTTCCCCATCTAAAGAATCATATGTATAACTAAAACATATCGACCACTAAAATCAATTACTAAAGCACATCATTCAAATTTGAATCGCCCGTACAAAATATAACTTCTTTAGATTATCATTATTTATATTTTGACAGGGAAAATGATAACCAACTTTGCAATCCAACCAAGAAAAGAAAAACCCACCATCAAACCTATTGAGAATAGTAAAAAAAAAAAGAGAGAGAGAATTATCATATTTTGCAATCCTGACCATACATTAATGAATTTTGGGCTACCTAACCCTGCTCAAATGCCAGGAAGCCATGGAGCATACATGGGAGAAAAAAATCACACCTATACAACAATTATAAGTAGCTAGAGCTTCGAAAACAACAATATGTTTTTCGTGATGACCCTTTGTTGGTGGTGGTTTTTAGCTTAGGGTTAAAATCGTAAAACCTTGCATCCGATGTGATGTCACTCTGCAAGGAAACAGAGCCACGTGTCCTAACCTCTCCACTGGCAAATTTATTGAGCCGCTCAATATACTTACATGAAATTTATCCAGACTGCCGAACCCCAGATGTTCTGTAAATTTCGACGCCTCGCGCATATTCACTTAATATAAGTTCCTCTGAATGCCTTCTATGCTATGTTCTCCGGCTGAACTCTTAATGTTGATATGGCATGACGATTCGTGTTCACTCGCAGCAGAGTAGCACGAATCTCCAAGTATTAAGAATAAGATCTCTGCATAAGGTATTCAATCAGAAAAGCATGCTGCTCTCAGGCAATGAACTTAAAAGAGCTTTGTGTCGACACATAGAATTCAATCAACCTTACTAACTTGCAGAAGTCAGGGTTTCGTGCCTCGCGCAACATACTAGACCTTGCTTGTCAAAAAATTAAGCCTAGGCAAACTAGGTAGTTAATACGCCATGGATTAGCAGGTGCAAAACCTCGCCCAGATTTTAAAAAAACTGGGAGCCACAGCAACAAAGGGAGGCGTGGCCTTTCCATTGGCCACACCCCATCCTAAACCGGCCCTATTTCCCTCGACCAATCAGGTCGCTTTAAATCCGCCGCAGCGCACCGGAAGTGTGGCCACGCCCCAGCTTTCCGGCCCCACTTCTCATCGACCAATCAGGTCGCCCTAAATGCGCCACACGCATTCCGAATGAGGCCGGCCCCATTTTTCTTACCGGCCCCCAATTCTTCCAAGGAGAATTCTTCCACGGCGCCTTGGCCACGCCAAGCCCTAATTCTTCCAGGGAGAATTCTTCCACGGCGCCTTGGCCACGCCAAGCCCTAATTCTTCCAATGAGAATTTTTCCAACGACGCCAAAACTTGGCCACGCCAAATCCTTCCAAGGCGCCAAGATTTGGCCACGCGAAATCTTTCCAACCACGCCAAAATCCTTCCAAGGCGCCAAGATTTGGCCACGCGAAATCTTTCAAACGGCGCCAAACCCTAACTTTGGCCGCGAAGCCAGTTTTTAGCTTTGGCCATACCGCAACGTTTCTGGCATACCACTATGCCGCGGCTACTCTCATGCCTCCATGCCATGGCTACGCCACCGGCATGCCATTAGCATGTGGCCGACGCCACTTCACTATACAACAAGATGTGACCATAATCAATGGCCATCCTTCTTCATGAGATGCAATCTTAGCCGTCCAAGTTCGCCAACGAACCGATAAGCTCACGACAAGTTTTAGGCGACTAGCCAAGACGAGCCTAGCATTACATGCTATTTACATGCGGCAATCCTCTCAATTTTAATTTGACACACGTAGAAAAGTGGTACATGTTTCCACGGAAACACTCGAGACATCAAAATATGTCACAAACTGGGGGATGCTCATCAGGGTATTGGTCTGGCGGTTTACAACGTGCGGCGTGCAATGCGCCCGTTACAAGAAAGTATCATGAAGTAGGATAATTAGTGGTGGTGAGAAGTAACGGTGTAAACAATTCATTTCATTCATCATGGAAGAGTAATGACTGACGGTTACACGAATTCACTTCCTTCATCATGGAAGCATAACGTTTGGCTGTTACACGTTACTTTTTTCTTCCACCGCTCAATCGTTTCCACTTCCTACGAGACCAGGGTACGTTTCACTATGACTTGTATAAATAGGTTTCACCTATTTCCACCAAAAAACAAGTTTTTGGTCGGCAACACACAATATCTAGAAATCACATGGTAGCTTTCCATCCTGCTTACCAGTTCTACTTTTTGATACAAGTCATAAAACGCCCATACTTCCAGAATCAACTATTCTGGTCTCAACACTTTCTTCGCTTCCCTCTCTAAGACCAACCCTTCTCCTTTACTTTGTGACCGAAGCAAGCCTGGAACGGCCATTTCTTGGTTTAGGCAAGGATTGTACAGATTGATCTCTCGAATCAAAAGTACTCCCGTGCAGTACATTATTTAGGGTTTATATTTGTTTCTCACCCATACACCAAAAATTACCAAAATCAGCAGAAATGATTTTCACCCATAAACAATTGGCGACCACACTGGGAGATTAATCTCTCGGTTACAATATCAGTTTCGATTCTCAATTTTCAGAAGATGGTCCGTCTTAGAGTTGAGTCCATGATCTCAAATTCCGCTCAGGCTCCGGAGAATGGAGGTGCTTCCCCTCCCAACACGACACCTAACGGCACAACCGAGGGAGAAAATCCAAAGTTGACCGAATTGGCACAGGTTCAGGAGATCCACGCAAGGAACATAGACCTGATGAAGGAAGCGATCAACATCATACTCAACTTTCTTATCAGCCTAACATCGGATCTGAGTGATTCGCCCATCTCGGAAATTCCAAGACAGGGGCTTGACGTCCCGGATGATCACTCCCAAGTTAACAGCTTCACAACCAATCAGAAACCGGTAGACCAGGAGGCAGCCGCGTTGGTGGAAAGCTTATGTGAACTTCTACACCTTTCAAGGGGCCAGCGAGTAGAAACATTTGCTGCTATCAATCAAATAGCCCTAGACGCATGTTTGGTTCCCTTACGATCGGAGATGTCCGTCAATAATATTACATTTACCGAGGACGACATGATGGCAGAAGAAGGACATAACCGGGCCCTGCACGTCACTGCTCGCATCAAAGATTCGGAGTTCAAAAGGGCCCTCATCGACACAGGGGCATCCTCTAACGTTATTACCCTCAGAACTCTCAGGATATCCAAGGTGCGGCCAAGCAAAATCGTACGACAGTCTACCATGATGACAGACTTCGAAGGCAACCTAACCAGCACGTATGGATACATCAACCTGAATCTGTCGGTAGGACCAATCCAGTCGAAAATAAAATTCGAGGTAATCGAAAAGGAGCCAGACTACCACATGATACTGGGGAGACCATGGCTCCACAATAACAGAATCATTCCTTCAACATATCACCAATGTCTAAAGACCACGCTGAATGAAGAAGTTATTCGTATTCCCGCATCATTATCTCCTTATATACCAATCTGTGGTATGGAGATGTTCGAACCAAAGGAAAATTCGCGGGACCCGTCGGGCAAGTTCCACTACACTCCGCTCCCGACGTGGACATCAATTGAAGAAGAAGACATGCTCACATCGCTGCACCAAGAGACCCAATCTCATGCTCTCCCTCCGAAAGAAAAACACGCCAATTTCCCCTCATCAAACGAAAATGCAACTCACACTCATACCAAGCGGGAGCGGGCTTTTGTTGCAAGTCGTGATGAAAAGGGGAAAACCGTATATCGGCGCCGCTGTTAGAAATTAGCAGGGGAGGCTACCACCCAGTCTCTGCGCTCAATGGAATGCAATCACAGCAGTGAGCCGCAAGAGGAAGTGCCAGATGCATCACGACAACTACAGGACGGAACCAACTCCACCACGGATGAACTCGAAGTTATCCACATCGGAAGTGAGGGATCTTCGCGGCCTGTCTCCATCATCTCAACTCTATGTGCTAACGAACGTAAAAAACTTGTGGACCTTCTTAGGGAATATCAAGATGTATTTGCATGGACATACAGGGAAATGCCTGGCCTAGATGAGAAACTGGTCACTCACCATCTATATGTAATACCCGGATCCAAACCGGTCAAACAATCCCCGAGGCAATTCAGACACGATGTAGAAGAACAGATCAAGATTGAAATTCAAAAATTACTAGCCGCTGGTTTCATCAAACCCATTCACCATCCCACCTGGTTGGCCAATGTGGTTCCAGTAAAGAAGAAGAGCGGCCAAATCAGGTGTTGCGTTGATTTTAGGGATCTGAACAAATGCTGCCCCAAGGATAATTTTCCTCTCCCTAACATCGACATGCTGGTAGACGCCACCAGTGGACACGCCATGTTCTCTTTTATGGACGGATACAGAGGCTACAAACAAATAAAGATGTACGAGCACGACGCAAGTAAGACAGCTGTTGATGGTGGATTTTCAACAAAGGGCAAAACCATAAAATCATGAGGCATGTTTTTGACACGACTTTCAGGCATGCAACGATTCATATTTTACGAAGCCATGATGAATATGTTTTCGAAAAGCCTCCACTAGCTGAGCGTTCGATCCCTGGAATTTCGTCGTGACCTCTATGCAGAATAACGTATTTGGGCGGTTCTTCGTAGATTGAGAGCTTAACGCCGTCAGGACGTCGGTGATACTCACCGTTCCCTGACTGCAGGAGAGAGACCCACCTCCACATAGAAGAATAGTTGGGCGGCGGACGCCTTCAGGACGTCGGTGACACTCACCGTTCCCTGATTATGTGGAGAGACCGTGCATAGATTCAAGCGGTTCTCCGTAGATTGAGAACACTAACGCCTTCAGGTCGTAAACAACACTGTGACTCCCTGACTATGCACCATTCAGAATGGATGTGATGCTTTAACTGGCTAATATCTTTTCTGCAATAGATTAATTCTTCCATGACATTCACCACTGAATTCCCAGAATGATCTACAATTGCTCCTATTCCATGGTCGAATTCACGGCCTTTTGATCCCATGGAATGGCAATAACAATTGCTCCTATTCCATGGTCGAATCCACGGCCTGATCCCATGGAATGGCAATAACAATTGCTCCTATTCCATGGTCGAATCAACGGCCTGATCCCATGGAATGGCAATAAACAATTGCTCTGATTCCATGATCGAATCCACGGCTTGATCTCATTGAATGGCAATAAACTACTACATTATCTCGTTATTCCAATTTCATGATCGAATCCACAGCTGATCTCCTGAAATGGTGATAGATAATTTTAATTACTCCGATTCTATGGTTGAATCCACGATCCCATAGGATGGTAATGCTTGTTTTATTATTCTAAATTCGTAGTCGAATCCACAGTTGATCCTATGAATTAATAATAAACAACTATTCATTTTTATTACTCAGTTTCATGAATTATTCTCCACTGAATTTCATAAATTAGTAATAAATACTCAACAACCGGGCGTCTGGACTACCACTGAGTAAGCCCCACAAAAATGGTGCAAGTGTATTCGACAATGATGCACGACTGAGCACCCGGATGCACGAACGAGCATCCAAAAAATATGAAACAATGAGGAATAATCCTACACAAAACATGGAGAAAGCAATAAATATTAATTAAATAATAAGAGGCGCCCAGGGATAGGCCCACCGGCCGGCCGGCCATGCCCTAGCCATGGTCGGTCCCACGCCTCTCCCATTATTTTCCTTATTTTTTTTGTTATTTCATGAACTCATGAAAACTCCTTGATTTTAGCAACTTTCCTTGTTTTTGCAAAACTCATGAATCCTCCATAACTTCATGGATTCATGAAATAATATTATAAATAAGGAAAGGTGTGCGGGACCGGGCAACCTAGCCGGCCGGCCATGCCCGGACCGTGGTCGGTCCCACACCTCACAATCCTTAGCTTTTTATAATTATTATTCCCTAATCTCACGAAACTCCTTTGTTTTCAACAAAACTCATGGATTCTCCATAACTTCAAGGATTCATGAAAAATAATATAAAATAGGTAAAGGTGTGCGGGACCGGGCAACCTAGCCGGCCGGCCATGCCCTAGTCGTGGCCGGTCCCACACCTTACAATCCCTAGTCTTTTATAATTATTTCCCTCAATTCATGAATCTCCTGGGTTTGAGCAAAATTCATGATTTCTTCATATTTTCTCAAATATTGCTCAAATCACGAAAAACCAAAAGCCAACATAGTTACACAACTGGCTAGCCTCTCACGGCAATTTTAAATATTAAAACACTTTTATTTTATTATTTTCAAAATATTGATGAATTGAGCATACATGCTAATTCCAACAAAAATCAAGAATTTTGTCCAAGATGAAACTCTTCTGAAAATTCACAATGTCGCTCGAACGCACATCAGAAAATACTGAAACTCTCAGTATGGAGACACGGACACCACGGCAACGCGTGCATGCCTTCATGACTGACCAGAGTCATTCCTAGGGCTTGCACAAAGCCGGTCCCACATGTTTTCATAATTCTGACCTAATTTGCTCAATTGCTCATACTGGGCCCAAACTCTCTCCAATCAACTGGAGAATTCTTCAAATAACCAACAACTGGTCCCGTGACCACCAAGAGCCGGTCCCATGCTCTCCTGGTCGGTCCCATCTCTCATACTTAGGTTTTATCACCTAATGCTGAACCCAGCAATATTTCAGTAAATGATGAAACCAACATTTAATCATCATTCTTTCACTAATACTCAAACCGAGAACCCTGGTGCATGCTCACTCGAGCACCGGGCACCACATGGACGCCCATCATCCCATGTGGTCGGTCCCTCTATCACTCATGACCTATTTTCAGCGATTCATCAACTATGATCTGAAATTAGGGTTTCGAATAAATGCTCCACGAATCATCACTCTGAGCACGATTCAAACTCTAATGAATTTATGATGGATTCAGCAACCAACATCTGAATTAATCATATAATATTTGGTAGGTTATTAATATTTTAATATTTTATTGGGTCACGTCACCAATAAATGTTTCGTCGAATTGAGCAATACTTGCTCAGTTGCTCAAATATTGATCCAGCTATCAATATTTGTTAATTTATCAGTAATTTGTCGAATTGAGCAATACTTGCTCAATTGCACGAAAAATTATCAACATTCAGTAATTTTCCGAATTGAGCGATACTTGCTCAATTGTACGTCAAATCATCAACATCATTATTTTGTCGAATTGAGCAATACTTGCTCAATTGCTCGTCAAATCCTCGATATCGAATTGAGCAATACTTGCTCAGTTGCTCGAATATTGATCCAACTATCAATATTCAGTAATTTATCAGTATTTCGTCGAATCGAGCAATACTTGCTCATTTGCTCGAATAATCCACATATATTCAGTAACTCATCAATATTCAACAGCTCGTCGAATTTACAATATTTGCTCAGACGAGCAACATTATCCTTCATGAATTGCTGAGCATTTGTCAAACATGCTCGATTCAACAAAACCTAGACTCATTGTTAAATCAGTCAACATCTGTCAAACTAAATACACGTCTGTCATGTAGACTCCACGATTCGTGAGACATCAATCACGTCAAATTGGGGGATAACAACTAGGGTTTTGGTCTGGCGGCCTACAGCACGTGGAATTCATCCACGACGAGAAATGTGCATAAGTTGTGTAAACGGTTGAAGGAGTTAGCAAAGTAGTGGGTGCACGATCCGTCAAGTCTCCACACGACATGGAGCTGACTTTACCACGATCTTCCACTTGCCCACTCTTCCACTCATGAAACCGTCACACTTACATGGATCAAGGTGTTCACGACTCTGAAAATATAAATAAGTCTATGAATCCATGATTGAGGACAACGAATGATCACTAGCCATCAACAATCGTCCACACAGAATTTCTCGAGTAACCACTCTCAAGAATTCATCAATCTATTAGAACTTATTCGAACTCAATAGTTCACCAATTATTGCAGAAACCTTCAACACACCCACAATCCTTGATCATCACTAATCTCACACAATTCTCAGCTTCCCTCCTACAGATCAACCCATCTCCCTCTTTGCGACCGAATTGACTCTGGAACGGCCATTGTATTGGTTTAGGCCGGAGTCCTACAGATTGATCTCTCGAATCTAAGTACCCCCTTTGTAGCGGTGTATCTGTGTGAGGTTCAGCAGTTTGCTCGGTTGAGGAGTCTCGACCACACGCTCGACTCTTCATTTTCCTACAAAACTAGCAAACCGTTTTTTCCCCATCCACAGATTGGTGACCACAGTGGGAGATTAATATGTCGGTTGCAATATCTCATTTTCACAAAATGATTGATTTTAGGTCAGGTTCAGTTACCAATCCTAACCCAAACAATGCTAGCACTAGAAACAACGGTGGTACTCCGTAAAACCGTTCAAAGTAAGATCTTCCAACACTTGACTCCCTGGTGGTGACGCTACTCCTCCTCACACTAATGTCGAAAATCATCCTCTCTTTGGTCGACATCCTGAGGAACTCAGAGAAAATCCACTCACCATCGCTGATCTCATGAAGATTCAGGAAGTGCTCGCTAAAAATCAAACTGATATGGCTGCTACTCAGAAGGAATTATGTAACCATCTCAAAACTCTCACTGACAAGATGTCATAAAAAACTCGGGAGAAAGGAAAAGACAAGGAAACATCTCCAGCTCTGGATCCAAAAGTTATTCCTGTCCCTGACGATGACGAAACCCGTAAAGCTGCAGAACCTGAACCTGCTAGTTTCATCACTCGTGAAGATCTGGAGCGTTTTATGGAGAGTCGGGGAAAGGGCCATGCACCATCAGTCCATCGTCATCAGCCTCCGTATCCTGCTGCTACGCAAAGAATCCCTCTTCCAAAGGGTTACATTTCTATAACTTTCACACTCTACAATGGAACGGGGAATGCTCGAGAACATGTTTCTCGATTCCTGGAAGCATTAGGAGAGCATGAACACAACCATGTCGTCCTTTTGAAGGAGTTTTCAAAATCCCTGACGGGTCGAGCATATACTTGGTACAACAACATCGCACCAGGAAGCATAGATAATTGGGGAGAAATGATTAATGCTTTCTACAGGAAGTACTTCTTTGTTTCTGAGCAAGTTACTCTTTCTGACTTAGGAAGGATGGCTCAGAAGAACGCTGAAAATCCGAATGATTACGTGAAGAGGTTCAGGGTTCAAGCCTTGGATTGCCATGATCCCAATGTTACTGAACAACAAATGGTGGATTTGTGCATCAATGGAATGATCCCAGTCTACAGAGCTTTGCTGGAAAATCTTTGTTTTCAGACCTTCTAAGAACTTCATGAAGCGGCCAAGCGATCAGCAACTACCGCTCCTGCCTTGCTAGAAAGAACGAAAACTGTCAAAGTAGAGGAATCGAAAGACACTCGAAGCAATACTGCCAGACGCCTAATCAACAAGCAGTACAACGTTGAAGCTTCCATGAATGTTGCTGAAGGGAGCAAGAGAAAAGCCGATGCACAACAACATAAGAATGCCTCTTCGACGTCTCACCCTCCGAAAGCTCCGAGGAAGGACAACCAGACTAGAAATGCACAATCACCGAATTAGCAGAATGATCAGGAAGTACCTGATTTCCCTTTTTCCATTGAGGAAGTGATCGAACTACTAGAAGTCTGGATCCAAGATGGTGCAATCAAACTACCTCCTGTCAAGAAAGAACCACCCGCAGAACAAATGGAAAATGCACGCTATTGCCATTTCCATAGGTACGTTAGCCATCCAACAAGTGACTGTAGAAATTTGAAACGCATATTCAAAGAGAAGGCCGACTCAGAAGAACTGGGGACTGAAGGAGTGCACAGAAATCCTCTCCCAATCAGAATATTCTCACCCTCCGAACAGCCGGTCAAGGAAGCGGTTCAATCCTTAATCGAGCATGTATGCGAGTTGATGTACCTATCAAAGGCCCAGAGAAATGATATGTTTGCCGCACTGAACCATATTGTGTCGGGAAAATGGATAGAAATCCAGCAGACACTCCCTGAACCACCAGTAACAGACGAGGAAATGTACAACTGGGGACTTCTCACTATGGTGCACCTCAAGGGAAATGAATTCAAACGAGCATTGATCGACGTTCGCACTGCTGTTAACATCATCCCTTTGAAAACCCTCAGAGCTGTTGGTATCACTCGTCAAGAAGTAACTCGTGCTCCTATCTCAACCAGAGACCATGAAGGAATCCCCAGAGATGCTTATGGCTACATCATTCTCAACATAAGAAATGATTCAACCTAGAAGGAAACTAAATTCTTCATAATTAAGGAAGATCCTAGATATGACATGATTCTTGGGCGAGCGTGGATTCATGATAGAAAAGTTGCTGTGATATCTTCATATTCAGTTGCACAATTCTCCATCAAAGAAAGCTCTGATTCGGAAGATGATCAACCCTTCGAACATTTGGGAAAAGTCGAAGCCTTGATGGAACTCACACAAAGACCTGGGGAGGGCACCCACGAATTCGTCAGGAAGTTTCGCACTCAGGCAAGTTTCATTCCCCCTCATGCATCTATACTATCGACTTTCAAATATGCTACCTTCGTCCGGGGACTCAATATTACTCATGGCCAAGCTATCATCAAATGCTATAAGTGGATAGTCTCGCCTCAGCTGTACTACACTGCGTGGTTGGAGTCTCTTCCAAATAAGCACCCCATTGAAAGATTCATCGCTGAAGATATGGCTCAATTTGACAAACGATATCCAACATACCCTTTCTTGCGTGAATGTACACATGTGGCGCAGAATTGGAAAGCTCCACCAACGTGGAATCCACGAGGAATTCCAATCCAGCAGGAGATATTAAAGGCACGGGCAACCAAGCCTAACAAATTTCATGAAGGAGATTTGGTTCTTAAGGCAACCAAACGCAATTTGCATTCCACGAAGAGTTCTAACTGGGAAGGACCTTTTATGATTGCTAAGTCAGTTGCTGGAGGATACTACAAATTGGCTGATATCAAAGGCAAGACAAGTATACCAGTAATTCATGAGAATTGGCTCAAGATCTTCGACGCATGAAGCATTCAACATTGGGTGTTTTATGTCCAAGACAAACGCTCAAAACATCTGATGTTTGCATCTTAGGATTTTCTTTTACCTATATTTTCAATTCCTCTAAAACGTTTGCAATACTTGCATCCAATATTTGAAATTCAGCAATCTATCAAAGTTCTTTATTTAAGAAAAATCTCTATGAAATCCAAAATCCAAAAGAAAATCCTCAGTCACTCATAAATTCAAAACCCAAATAAAGTCTCACATCTCTCAGAAGTTCAATGTTCATGAGATTATGGAAAAGAAATTAAAGGAAGCCATCAAAGAATGATTTTTGCTTCTCAGCATTCTCCAAGACTTGCAAAGCCGCTTTCTCCAACTCCAGCTTTTGGTCAACTCAGCAATCTTATCCATTTTCTCCACCACAGCATCACTGGTAAAAGGTATATTCTTCACTACTACATCCTTGATGGTGTTGATCTTCTGACGAAGCCACTTCAGGTTAAAGCCAAGTCTCTCAGAATTTTCCAAGTTATACTCCCAATCAAAGAGTACATCTCGAGTGACAGTACTTCTGGGCCTGGTACGAATATCATCTAGGACGCGCAATATGTTTCCTAATTGCATTGTCAAGAAGTAGCTACGTTCGGGATCTCTTGTAACGACGATATGGCCATACATCTTCCGCAACTTCTCATACATGCTGGCATACCCGGTGGGAACGCTGAATCCACCAACAAATACATGATACGGGAGTGAAGCACCAAATGGAGGATCACAAACAATCCCTGCAGTAGAATATTCATGCACTATTATACGGTTCTCGATCTCGGGAGCAACCTCATCAATCATAGGCGCAGCTTCTTCTGGGACAGTATTTTATACTCTCGGCACGGCTTCCTCTGTTTCTGGAGTAATCACCATTGGTGTTTCAATCGCCTCGATAATATCAGAAGTAACCATCTCACATCCTTGAAGTGCAGAGATGGTTGTCTCATTATCAACATCGCCGGGATTGCTCGAATCATCATTGTTGGTCTCGTTATTCCCAACTTTGGCATTTGGCACCTAATAAGAAGATTACACGGGATTAGAGCGAACCAAGCATGAAAACTCAATACAATCATAAAGTCCGGAATGTAAGTGAACTAACATTATCTAAGTTCTTCACTATGCGTCCAAGACATGAGCAAATAGCACAAAAGTCATAAAAATACGTTTTTCAATAAGTTCATCAGAAAATTTTTATACTACTCTATATGAGACGACGAACTGGGAGCAATTGGTAAGGAATATAAGGTTTAGTCATATACCATTCTCTTTTTATGGATGTCATCTACAACATATAAAAATTTCATAGCAATTGGATGAACGAGCAGGGAGTTGTGGCCAAAACATTGGACCTCATACCGACTGAAAATTTTCTGGAGGTCTCCCGGAGGTTTACTGTTTCATCGATTTCGACCCCTAAAAGTGCTCAAAACTTAAAAAGCTTCTTTAAAAGAGCTTGGAAATTTCCTGGGCTTAAGGATACATAGGTAGATCATGAAAATCTGATGTCGTATGAAGATCCTACGGCATTTTTACTAAAAGCTGAAGTCTGAAATTTCCTGGTGACGTATTTCGGCAAATTTCTCATATATTCATCGGGATTCTCATTCATTTATTCACAAGTCAGCAATCCTGCACTTCTATGAATATAATACAAAATAGATACTTACTTGAGGAGCCTCCAACTCATTCGAAGGGTTAACATGGTCGGCATCAACATTGGGAGCACCATTATTTTCATTCAGTCGCGATTCTTGAGGATTCTCCTTCTCTCTACTATTTGAAGACGAATGGATAGCATGACCATGTTGGCTTTCCACAAAAATCTCTTCCTGGATCCATCAACAATAATCATCATTATTTCATTCAAGGAAATGCCGAAATCACTTACATGAAAGGATACTCACATCAACCTCTCCGTCGGTGCTGGATCCCTGAATTGCTCGTATAGAGGAAAGATGAAGACCGTCAATAACCGATGGAGAAAAATTCTGAAACAAATTAGCAATACTCTTCTAAGATCCTGATTATATGGACAAGAAATTCGCAACGATTAGAGAAGTGTTAACAACTCACCAAAGAAGCGGCCGGGGACTGCACATTATTCGGTATCATTCTATAAGCTGTTTTGCTTCTTCCTTCTCTACCCTGGGGACTTTCTTGAAGGTATAAGAAGTTTACACAGATTCGAGGCCTCACAACACGGCCATCCTACACAAAATCAATGGATGATTAAAACACATCTATCTTACTTTCACCGATCGTGAAGAAAAGAGGCTTACCTGCGCACATTCTGGAGATATCTTACTCTTGTCACCACGGGAAAGGTACTTTAGCCTTGGTCGAGCATTAATAGAGTCAATAGAAGGAAAATCTTGTGCTGGAGACTTAACATCCATCACAAAGGCATACAGACGCTCAAGTTGCTGACGCCAGAAGTCTATGTTACCCGGAGTCACGAAATTAGCACGATCAGAGCATGGGAATAAATACTCATTTCCTTCCACATGAGTGCAATCCAGATTAGCCTTCAAATACTCAACTGATGGTTTGTTCATTCGGTGACCTGGGATACACTGGTCTACGCCCATCTGCCGAGCTGCCCTGTCAATGTTATATTCCTCTACTCTGAATTCTCCATGCATTACTGATACTAGGTGGCCAGGAGTGCAACTTAATATGAAAGATCTCTCTCCATCATTCAAATCAGCACCAGTCTTCAACATGATGTTTTCTTCAGCAACATACAAATCAGCACCAGTCTTAATATGAAAGATCAGGGACCAACATCCAGGGGCGAAAGTTGAACTCGGATTCAATGTCCAAAATATCAGTGATGCATATCTTGTATTGCGGCTGCTTTGTAGACCACCTCATGATCCTGGCGTTGTCTTTATCGAGGAAAGCATGGCGAGTGTCGACATTAGGCCCTTGCAAAACACTACGGGGAATCGGACCATACTTTTCAAGATGCTCTCACATCAAAGCTTGGAGGAACATGGTATTAGCATATGTTTCAATTTTCATGAAACCGTTAGAGACACTGGAGTCAATAACCAAAGAGTCCAAGTTGGCAAACAGTGAACCTAAAAACAGGCTACCAATTGGAAGTTTATCACCTTTGGCCATCCTAATGGCAAAGGGTATCACTAACGGCTTCAACAAATTCCGCCGTCCTCAAGAACATCTCTGGAAAGCCATAAGCACAGGAAAGCAGCGATGGAAAGGGTACCATCAACAGGTTCTTCAGGAATTCTATCTCTCGGCCACCAGTATCTCAACCATTGAGCATAGCAAAATTTGGGAGACTCGTTGAACTCATGCATTTTAGCTTCCAAAGTGCGAGATATCAACTTCTCCTCTGTCGAGAGTTCTCTAGGGAAATTTCCGGCTACTGGAAGATGCAACAAAGCGACTACATCTTCTAAAGTAATCGTGAACTCTCCCCATCTGCATATGAAGGTGTGAGTAGGAATACACCAACGAGAAAGCAAAGCCACGATACCTGGTATATCATGATTAATGATTAAATCTCCAGCAACTTGAATGGCTCGCGTCACCTGCGCACTATCCAGCAAGGTCCTCACACGGCTGTGGCCTAGCATATGCCTTGCCCATCCAGAAAAATGCGTCAGCGGCTTCCGAGAAAGTTTGAGTTCCACATGAGAAGTCGAATAATGTTTCCCTTCCAAACAGAACCGAATTATTGCCGGAGGAGACACCAACTTATTCTGAGCAGTAGTCCTGGGATTTATGAGCAACCAAAATGAAGAACCTAAAGGACGTTTTCAGGCCTGTACAAATATTCAAAGAATCTGTCTTCGACGCTTGGAATGTTCTTGGGTTTGGGAATTTCCTCATTCCCCTGAGAAGTTCCAGAATCGCCATCTCTGGAGCCATCATCATCTCCAGAAGTTTCTTCTCTGGAAACGTCACTTTCAGCATCATTACGGAATCGAGTCATCTCCGCCAAAGCTACAACATTCCACACGAGTTTCATCAATATAATGGAATTAAAGCAACCAAACAATTACGATGCTCACAATCAGCGTCTGCAAAAAAAACGATAATCCTAAACTTTTACCTATTTACGATTTCACGAACTCAGTGATAACAACGTAAAACCCCGAAACTTGCTCGTTCTTTCAAAATTTGCAAAGTCGAGCATAAAACATATTATTCAAGAGTCAACACTGACTTCTCGAGAAACAATGAATAATTCACATAACCCTCTATGTGAACATTCGCTGATTTTTACGTGTACATACACTATAAATCACTAAACTCATACATACATTACGAATTCAACAACTCATAAATTGTTTGCTTTCAACAATTCTTCATAAATCAAAACTTGATTTATATTTAATAAAGCGTGAATAAGTCACGCACCGTTTTTTTTAAAAAAAAACATTTTTTTCGTGAGTTAATAACTCACGTAAATATATAAAAAAAAAAACATTTTTGCTCAATCGAGCATTCGTTTATGAAACGAGGGTCTTTTCTATTTTTGTAAAAGTCTACATATTTCAAACAAAATTTTGGAAGTTCGTAAACAAATTTTCATCATGAACTCCAGGTCTTTTCAAAATTCCTTTGACTCTAAGGATTATTATTTGTTACTTTTACGAACAAACCTACGTTTCCAAAAGTATTTGCAAAGTTCATGCTTCAAAAACAAACTTGGGTTTTCATGAAACCTAATAAACAAAACTTTTGCTACTGCAACTAGACCATGTCTATTCAAAAATTTATGTATCTCTTCCATATTAGGGATTTTTGCTCGTTCCTTCAACTAACGAACTAACGAACAAATATATATATATATATATATATATATATATACATTTTCTAAAAATCCCTCATAAATCCTACGCATGCATGCAACCATGGGATTTTTGGTTTTGTGAACAACTCATCAATCATGAAACTAAAAGCAAAAAAAAATAAAATTGGACTGACCTGTCGCCGGCCGGAAGCTGACCAGACGTTGATCGGCGCTGGTTCTCCGGCAATTTTTTTTTCTTCCCTGCTGAACTCGTGAGATGATGAAGAGAGCTTGATCGGTCAAAAATAAAATTATTATTAGGGTTATTCCCTTTTATATCAAATTTATTTCCAAAACCTAATAAAACATGGGTTTCCTTTTTTGAGCTCGGTCCCGTAAATCCTAGACCGACCATAACTAAGCTTCTGAACGCCCAAATCAGCAGTGCCTCATCTCTCCACGCTCATGATATAACACTCTATCTTACTATCAGGGTCCTCATATGTGCATTTGCTCGTACATGATATCATTGGGTAAATCGAGGATTCTGAAACTACCTTTGTAGACTGAGTTTAACCACTGATCTCATCGACTGAAAATCACCATTTAATGCTTACTGCGGAACATGATTGTCCCTCACTAAGCAGGGGACTTAATGTTGATGGTGGATTTTCAACAAAGGGCAAAACCGTAAAATCATGAGGCATATTTTTGACACGGCTTTCAGGCATGCAACGATTCATATTTTACGAAGCCATGATGAATATGTTTTCGAAAATCCTCCACTAGCTGAGCGTTCGATCCCTGGCATTTCGTCGTGAGTCGTGACCTCTATGCAGAATAACGTATTTGGGCGGTTCTCCGTAGATTGAGAGCTTAACGCCTTCAGGACGTCGGTGATACTCACTGTTCCCTGACTGCAGGAGATAGACCCACCTCCGCATAGAAGAATAGTTGGGCGGCGGACGCCTTCAGGACGTCGGTGAAACTCACCGTTCCCTGATTATGTGGAGAGATCGTGCATAGATTCAGGCGGTTCTCCGTAGATTGAGAACACTAACGCCTTCAGGTCGTAAACAACACTGTGACTCCCTGACTATGCACCATTCAGAATGGATATGACGCTTTAACTGGCTAATATATTTTCTGCAATAGATTAATTATGCCATGACATTCACCACTGAATTCCCAGAATGATCTACAATTGCTCCTATTTCATGGTCGAATCCACGGCCTTTTGATCCCATGGAATGGCAATAACAATTGCTCATATTCCATGGTCGAATCCACGGCCTGATCCCATGGAATGGCAATAACAATTGCTCCTATTCCATGGTCGAATCCACGGCCTGATCCCATGGAATGGAAATAAACAATTGCTCTGATTCCATGATCGAATCCACGGCTTGATCTCATTGAATGGCAATAAACTACTACATTATCTCGTTATTCCGATTTCATGATCGAATCCACAGCTGATCTCATGAAATGGTGATAGATAATTTTAATTACTCTGATTATATGGTCGAATCCACGATCCCATAGGATGGTAATGCTTGTTTTATTATTCTAAATTCGTAGTCGAATCCACAGTTGATCCTATGAATTAATAATAAACAACTATTCATTTTTATTACTCAGTTTCATGAATTATTCTCCATTGAATTTCATAAATTAGTAATAAATACTCAACAACCGGGCGTATGGACTACCACTGAGTAAGCCCCACAAAAATGGTGCAAGTGTATTCGACAATGATGCACGGATCGAGCACCCGGATGCACGAACGAGCATCCAAAAAATATGAAACAATGAGGAATCCTACACAAAACAAGGAGAAAGCAATAAATATTAATTAAATAATGAGAGGCGCCTAGGGGTGGGCCCACCGACCGGCCGTCCATGCCCTAGCCATGTCGGTCCCACGCCTCTCCCATTATTTTCCTTATTTTTTTTGTTATTTCATGAACTCATGAAAACTCCTTGATTTTAGCAACTTTCCTTGTTTTTGCAAAACTCATGAATCCTCCATAACTTCATGGATTCATGAAATAATATTATAAAATAAGAAAAGGTGTGCGGGACCGGGCAACCTAGCCGGCCGGCCATGCCCGGGCCGTGGTCGGTCCCACATCTCACAATCCTTAGCTTTTTATAATTATTATTCCCTAATCTCACGAAACTCATTTGTTTTCAACAAAACTCATGGATTCTCCATAACTTCAAGGATTCATGAAAAATAATATAAAATAGGGAAAGGTGTGCGGGACCGGGCGACCTAGCCGGCCGGCCATGCCCTAGCCATGGCCGGTCCCACACCTTACAATCCCTAGTCTTTTATAATTATTTCCCTCAATTCATGAATCTCCTGGGTTTGAGCAAAATTCATGATTTCTTCATATTTTCTCAAATATTGCTCAAATCACGAAAAACCAAAAGCCAACATAGTTACACAAATGGCTAGCCTCTCACGGCAATTTTAAATATTAAAACACTTTTATTTTATTATTTTCAAAATATTGATGAATTGAGCATACATGCTAATTCCAACAAAAATCAAGAATTTCAGTCAAGATGAAACTCTTCTGAAAATTCACAATGTCGCTCGAACGCACATCAGAAAATACTGAAACTCTCAGTATGGAGACATGGACACCACGGCAACGCGTGCATGCCTTCATGACCGACCAGAGTCATTCCTAGGGCTTGCACAAAGCCGGTCCCACGTGTTTTCATAATTCTGACCTAATTTGCTCAATTTCTCATACTGGGCCCAAACTCTCTCCAATCAACTGGAGAATTCTTCAAATGACCAACAACTGGTCCCGTGACCACCAAGAGCCGGTCCCATGCTCTCTTGGTCGGTCCCATCTCTCATACTTAGGTTTTATCACCTAATGCTGAACCCATCAATATTTCAGTAAATGATGAAACCAACATTTAATCATCATTCTTTCACCAATCCTCAAACTGAGAACCCTGGTGCATGAGCACTCGAGCACCGGGCACCACATGGACGCCCATAATCCCATGTGGTCGGTCCCTCTATCACTCATGACCTATTTTCAACGATTCATCAACTATGATATGAAATTCGGGTTTCGAATAAATGCTCCACGAATCATCACTCTGAGCACGATTCAAACACTAATGAATTTATGATGGATTCAACAACCAACATCTAAATTAATCATATAATATTGGTAGCTTACTAATATTTTAATATTTTATTGGGTCACGTCACCAATAAATGTTTCGTCGAATCGAGCAATACTTGCTCAGTTGCTCAAATATTGATCCAGCTATCAATATTTGGTAATTTATCAGTAATTTGTAGAATTGAGCGATACTTGCTCAATTGCACGACAAATTATCAACATTCAGTAATTTGCCGAATTGAGCGATACTTGCTCAATTGTACGTCAAATCATCAACATTCATTATTTTGTCGAATTGATCAATACTTGCTCAATTGCTCGTCAAATTCTCGGTATCGAATTGAGCAATACTTGCTCAGTTGCTCGAATATTGATCCAACTATCATCTCTTCGGGCATATAAGCTAAAGATGAATCCTTTGAAATGTGCCTTTGGCGTCTCTTCGGGCAAATTTCTAGGTTTCCAAGTGACTGCCGAGGGGATCAAAGTCGACCCAGCCAAAACCCAAGCCATCCTCAAGATGCCACCTCCACGGACTGTGAAAGAACTCCATAGCCTCATGGGTAGGGTAAACTACATCCGGCGTTTCATACCAGGTTTAGCTCAGCTGGTTTCCTTGTTCACCCCTTTGCTGAAGAAATGGGCAAGTTTTGTTAGGACGTCGCTGCAACAAGAGGCTTTTCGGAAGATTCAACAGATACTGTCATCTCCAGCCGTCATGAAATCTCCTATACAAGAAAGGTCGTTGTGTCTCTACACCGCTTTTAGTGATACTGCTGTCGGAGCCCTCCTCGCCCAAGAAGATGATGAAGAAATTGAGCACCCTATATACTACTTCGGTCGAAATTTGAGGGATGCTGAACTCAGATACCCTAAAGCATAAAAAGCGTGCCTAGCTCTGATTCATTCCATTCAGAAGTTCAGGCATTATTTGCTCTCAAACAAAGTGGTGCTGATATCCAGGTCCGATCCTGTGAAGTTCTTGCTTTCAAAACCGGCCCTGATAGGGAGGCCATCCAAAGGCTCCTCCAAATGTCAGAATTTGATATAACGTGCGCTTCCCCAAAAGCTATCAAAGGACAAACGATCGCAGATTTTCTCGCAGCTTTCCCGGGAGAGGGTACCACAACACTGCACGAAGACCTTCCTGGAGAGTTTCCGGAGATCGCTTTTGTCAAGGAAGAGGCGTGGATACTATTCTTCAATGGCTCCGCCACCCCTAGCAATAATACCGGAGAGTGGTCGTGGTTCTAGTATTCCCAGCCGGTGAAGTTTTCTCGCATTCTTTCAAGATGGACTTTCACTGCACCAACAATTCAGCAGAATATGAAGCTTTTCTCATAGGGTTATCATTAGCCAAGCAAGCTGGAGCTACGCGTTTGGAAATAAGGGGTGATTCTAAGTTGCTGGTTAACCAGATGAATGGAGTATACACGCTGAAAGAGGTGAAACTGGCCCTATATAGATTCGAAGCGCAAAAGCTGCTAAATTACTTCGCGGACGCAACCATAATGCATGTTGGACGTAGCAACAACAGACATGCTGACTGCCTAGCCACATTAGCATCAAAGCTGCAGTTCGAGGGTTTGGAAGAGACCTTGACAGTGAAAAGACGAACCATGGCATCAACATGGCTTTCGCGATCCAAGGAGACTGAGGCCAATGACTGGAGAACACCGATTATTCAAGAACTTAACAGCTCGCTTTCTCAAGGGAAGATCAGTCTCAAAACCCTACAAAACTTCTTCATGCTTCATGGGATGTTGTACCACCGGAACCCGGATGGTTCCACGTCAAGATGCCTCGGAGATGAAGAGGCACAGCAGCAGCTTAACCGTATCCATAACGAAGTCTGCGGACAAACGTTGGTGGTAACACTTTACCGTCGTCTGCAGCGCCTTGGATACTACTTGCCAGAAATTGAGACTCAATCTCGTTTGCTCCAAGGATCTTGTTCCGATTGCCAAGCACCACCGCATCAACTGGAAGTTTTAAATATTAACCACGCTGGGGACTGGAAGAAGCCGTACATCAGTTATCTTCGCGACGGTGTACTTCCTACCAGCAAGAGAGATGCAACCAGGGTAAAGCAAAGATCCAAAAGATTCATACTCCACGAGGGAATCCTGTATCGTAAAAGATTTGGGGGAGACTTATTACGATGCCTGGGCGAGACAGAAATCCCAATCATACTGAAAGAAATGCACGAAGGCGAGCACCAAGGGAAAAGGAAGTTGTTTCTCATAATACACGAGCGATACTACTGGCCGACCATGGAAGACGACGCGGCTGCTTTTGTTCAGAGATGCCACAAATGTCAAATTCATGGAAATCTTATTCACGCACCCTCTGCTCCGCTGCATTCGATAAGTAGTCCGTGGCCTTTTCATAGCTGGGGACTCGACATCATCGGGAAGATCAACCTATCATCATCGAAACAACACGAGTATATAATAACTGCAACAGAATATTTCACCAAATGGGTCGAAGCCATTCCTTTACGAGGGACTACTGGAGCCACAATTGCAGCGTTCATCAAGGAGTACATTATTTGCCGCTTTGGTGTTCCTAAACACATCATCATCGATAACGACACTCCTTTCGCCAACAAACAAGTGCGGGAGTTACTTCAAGAATATTGAATTAAACAAGTTTTCTCCACCATTTACTACCCCCAAGGGAATGGGCAGGCCGAAATCACCAACAAGACTCTGATTCAAATTCTCAGCCGGACAGTGCACGATAACCCCCGAACATGGCATGAACAGTTGCCCATGGCGCTTTGGGCATATCGGACATCACCAAGGATCTCTACTGGCGCCTCCCCTTACTTTCTCGTCTACGGCGCGAACGCTATTCTCCCAGCAGAAATTAAAATCCCGTCAGCCAGGATTACCGAGGCAAGTGGAGTCCAATGGAATGAAGCCGAAACATCGAATGCCAGGGTAGCAGAGCTAGACACTTTGGATTCCAAAAGGACTAAAGCAGAAGATCACGCGCAAGCATACAAAAATAAAATTTCCCGAGCATATGACAAAGCGGTGAAAACTCAAGTTTTTCAAGTAGGAGATCTGGTGTTGAAGACTGCCAAACACATTCAACAAGACATGTCATCAACAAAATTCTCCCCAAAATGGGAAGGGCCTTATGTGGTCATCAAAGCGTACAACAATGGGTACTACAAGGTCATCAAGGAAGATGGAGGCAAATTGGAAACTGTCATCAATGGAAAATGGCTCAAGGCATACTACGCCTAACTATTACTTCACCACTCTCCGTCTCATAACACGGCTATCCAGGCATTTTTTTTTCCCGTTTCCTTCACATCTCAGTTATCAAATTTCATTAATCAAAGCACATTAATGAAGATTCTTTTATTTCCCCAAAACCAATACAAAAAAAAAAAAGTTCAAAACTCGGAGGGAAAACAGGGTGTTTCACAATTGCATAACTCAAAAAAGCCCATCCAATAGATTGTAATTCCTTGAAAGCATCATCTTCAACCTGTTTTGATATCTTTCGGTCCTACTCTTCAAGTCCTGGATCGCCTTTTCCACCTTTTGGGATTCCAAAATCAGAGCCTTCTCCTCTTCTAAAATAACTTTTGAGGCAGGAACAACGTTGGCAAGGATACCTGCTATATCAACCTTCATAATGTTAAGACGATGCCACAGCCAACTTATGTTGAACTCAAGGGATTCACAGGTAGACACCATTTTTTCCCACTTTTCAATAGTTGATTCTGTAACATCGCGGATGGATGTGCCTTCCATTTCAACAATCGTGGGTAGGAGACAATTCACTATGGTAACCAAAGCAGACGAGCAATGCTTCACCACGTTCCTGGTGGCAATGTGGCCGTATCTTCTCCATATTCTAGTGTACAGAGTCACGAATTCCTTTCACACTAGGAATTTACCAACGCTTCGATAGCTAGAAGATAAACACTTCATGCGGACTTCGAATGACAAACCTGCATTGGGATAGTCATCACAAGAAATACCCAAATCAACATTTTCCAGATCTGCAGCGGTTGGTGTGCTCGGATTCGAAGAAAGAGGGGTGGTCAGATCATCATCATCAACAACGGTCACACATGTTCCAGATGGATATCTGTACACAAAAGGAACTCTCGTCTCATTCGCTGATGGTAACAAATAAATGTCTATTGGTCAATAAAAAACGTACCGGTATGATCTTCTTAACTTGGATGATCCGGACGGGGGAGTTGTCGTCAGAATCATGTCGCCCGCGTTTGACTGAAGAATCTAGCCGGCTCGAAGATGATTCACTTCTGCTTGACATGATGAGAAAGAAGAAATAGAACTAGAGGAAGAAACGCGAGACAGTACCTGTAAATAAGGTGGATGCGAATTTTATGATGATATGTATGAGCGAAGGGTTCAAGATCACCTCTTATATTCAGCAGAAAATCTTTTACCATCGTGAATCAAGGCCTCGCATGCGTAATACCAGCTGGATTAGATATTTGTTTATACGGAGTAATTAGGGTTTGGTATCCAAGTCATTATGTGACTTAACCAGCGTCATCTTTCCACTCCGAGCCAGCAGCGTCAACGGCTCCACATCCTAGCCGACACCAACATCTCGCATTCTTCCAGCGCTAACTTCTCTGCTCGATAGCCGATGCACCAACGACGCCATCCGCTACTCCAAGCTAGCCGCGCCATCCGCCTTCCGATCCAGCCACTCCATTGGTTTTCCAAGCTAGCTGCGCCATCAGCCTTCCAAGCAAGCCAACGCTCCATCGGCCTTCCAAGCAAGCCAATGCTCCATTGGCTTTCCGAGCTAGCCGCGTCCATCCGCCACTCAAAGCTAGCTGCGCCATCCGTCATGCCAAGCTAGCTGCGCCATCCGCTTCTCCAAGTCAGCCGCACCAGGCCTGTGCCAGAAGTCCGCGCCCAAGCTAATAGCGCTATTCCGAGCTAGCCGCACCATCGGCTTTTCCAAGATAGTCGCGCTAGTCGCCATTCCGCAACATCATTTCCGCTCGCCCAAGGTTGAAGCACCATCTTCGTCATTCAAGATAACACAATCTCCACCGTTCAAAGTCGCGCGTCCGCCATTCCCATACCGGAAGCACCATCTTCACCACCCCATGGCCCAAATTGGCACCAATGTTCCGGGAAGCAAGACTATACGTCGACACCCCCTGGTCGAGCCGGAAATGCGCCAAGTCGTCAATACAAGATCACGGATTCCTCATGCCTTCCACTAAAGGTTAGCTGAATTTCCCTGGCAAACTCTTCACGTCTTTCCCCCCTTCGATTTTGCTCTTGACCGTCACCATCTCATGCTTACCCCTCAACAACTCCACTATTACGTGCTAAGTAGGGGACTTAATGTTGATGGTGGTTTTTAGCTTAGGGTTAAAATCGTAAAACCTTGCATCCGATGTGACGTCACTCTGCAAGGAAACAGATCCACGTGTGCTAACCTCTCCACTGGAAAATTTATTGAGCCGCTCAATATACTTACATGAAATTTATCCAGACTGGCAAACCCCAGATGTTCTGTAAATTTTGGCGCCTCGCGCATATTCACTTAATATAAGTTCCTCTGAATGCCTTCTATGCTATGTTCTCCGGCTGAAATCTTAATGTTGATATGGCCTGACGATTCGTGTTTACTCGCAGCAGAGTAGCACGAATCTCCAAGTATCAAGAATAAGATCTCTGCATAAGGTATTCAATCAGAAAAGCATGCTGCTCTCTGGCAATGAACTTAAAAGAGCTTTGTGTCGACACATAGAATTCAATCAACCTTACTAACTTGCAGAAGTCAGGGTTTCGTGCCTCGCGCAACATACTAGACCTTGCTTGTCAAAAAATTAATCCTAGGCAAACTAGGTAGTTAATCCGCCATGGATTAGCAGGTGCAAAACCTCGCCCAGATTTAAAAAAAACTGGGAGCCGCAACAACAAAGGGAGGCGTGGCCTTTCCATTGGCCACGCCCCATCCTAAACCGGCCATATTTCCCTCGACCAATCAGGTCACCTTAAATCTGCCGCAGCGCACCGGAAGTGTGGCCACGCCCCAGCTTGACGGCCCCACTTCCCATCGACCAATCAGGTCGCCCTAAATGCGCCACACGCATTCCGAATGAGGCCGACCCCATTTTGCTTACCATCCCCCAATTATTGCAAGGAGAATTCTTCCACGGCGCCTTGGCCACGCCAAGCCCTAATTCTTCCAAGGAGAATTTTTCTAACGGCGCCAAAACTTGGCCACGCCAAATCCTTCCAAGGCGCCAAGATTTGGCCATGCCAAATCTTTCCAACCACGCTAAAATCCTTCCAAGGCGCCAAGATTTGGCCACGCCAAACCTTTCCAACCACGCCAAATCTTTCCAACGACGCCAAACCCTAACTTTGGCTGCGGAGCCAGTTTTTAGCTTTGGCCATATCGTAACGTCTCTGGCATACCACTATGCCGCGGCTACTCTCATGCCGCCATGCCATGGCTACGCCACCGGCATGTGGCCGACGCCACTTCACTATGGAACAAGATATGGCCATAATCAATGGCCATCCTTCTTCATGAGATGCAATCTCAGCCATCCAAGTTTGCCAACGAACCGATAAGCTCACGACAAGTTTTAGGCGACTAGCCAAGACGAGCCTAGCATTACATGCTATTTACCTACGGCAAGCCTCTCAATGTTAACTTGCCACACGTAGAAAAGTGCTACATGTTTCCACGGAAACACTCGAGACATCAAAATATGTCACAAACTGGGGGATGCTCATCAGGGTATTGGTCTGGCGGTTTACAGCGTGCGGCGTGCAATGCGCCCGTCATAAGAAAGTGTCATGAAGTAGGATAATTAGTGGTGGTGAGAAGTAACGGTGTAAACAATTCATTTCCTTCATCATGGAAGAGTAATGACTAACGGTTACACGAATTCACTTCCTTCATCATGGAAGCATAACGTCTGGCAGTTACACGTTACTTTTTTCTTTCACCGCTCAATCGTTTCCACTTCCTACGAGACCAGGGTACGTTTCACTATGACTTGTATAAATAGGTTTCACCTATTTCCACCAAAAAACAAGTTTTTGGTCGGCAACACACAATATCTAGAAATCACCTGGTAGCTTTCCATCCTGCTTACCAGTTCTACTTTCTGATACAAGTCATAAAACGCCCATACTTCCAGAATCAACTATTCTGGTCTCAACACTTTTTTCGCTTCCCTCCCTAAGACCAACCCTTCTCCTTCACTTTGTGACCGAAGCAAGCCTGGAACGGCCATTTCTTGGTTTAGGCCAGGATTGTACAGATTGATCTCTCGAATCAAAAGTACTCCCGTGCAGTACTTTGTTTAGGGTTTAGATTTGTTTCTCACCCACACACCCAAAATTACCAAAATCAGCAAAAACGATTTTCACCCATAAACACCCTTATACAGACATTTTCAAGCAACATGGCATCTTGTCCAGTCTCAATTCATGCAATCAGGATTATACCGTTGGCATCAGTTTGAGTTGGTTTTCGTTAAAAAACTGGACCATAATAAAATAGTTTAAGATTTGCACAGAAGGTTATTTTTCCCATAAGAATATACTCATCAGTGACATCTGCAGGCATCCAATAATATAGAAACATGTCATGGTATATTACATACATCGTACTAATAGTCAAATTTAAGTTCTTCCTAACAAAGCTCCCAAATAATCCTAATCAACATGTTGCAGCTCATGCAGAGTTAACCTTGAAATCTGTAGAATTAAAGAACTCTTATTCCCTACATCTTTCTGTAGAGATCCATATATTTATATAAGCAACTGTTACAGGAGTTTCCAAAGTTAATAGCCTTGGATACAAATACATACTAAACAATGAAATTTTAAATACAAAAATATATGAACTTGAATATAAAGTTATTAAACGTGTGAGCATTGCCGTGCTCATCATGTATCCTTAACACGCCCCGCAAGTTGAGAATTTTAACTGTCAATTTAGACCGAATTTTTGCATGACGTCGGGAGCCTAAACACTTGGTCATTTTGTCATCCAGTTGATCTTTAGTTGAGATAAAACGAACAACAAGTTGTCGACAAGCAACTCTTTCATGAACGAAGTGATAATCTATCTCGATATGCTTTGTACGGGCATTAAAGACCGGATTGACAGTGAGATATGTCGCCCCAAGATTTTCACACCACAACACTGGTGTGTTAGTATTGATTCCTAACTCGTGCAATAAGGACTGGATCCAAATAAGTTCTGCAGTTGCAGTCGCAAGCGCCCTATATTCAGCTTCCGTAGTAGATTTAGCTATTGTTTTCTACTTTCTAAAACTCCACAAAATGAGAGTGTTTCCAAAGAAGATACAATACTTGATAGTAGAACGACGAAAATCAGGACACCCAGTCCAATCAGCATCCGAATAAGCACAAAGATCAAGATTTATAGCGGTATGAAGAGATAAACCTAATTCAATTTTCCCTTTCAGATACCGTAGGATGCATTTCACATCCACCTAGTGTGTTTCATGAGGGTCTTGCATAAACTGACACACCCTATTGGCAGCAAAAGCAATATCAGGGCAGGTGAAAGTGAGGTACTGTAGTGCTCCCATGATGCTGCGGTACATAATAGGATCCATCATTCTTGGACCCTCAAAGGCAGATAATGTAACTTTAGGATCTAATGGTGTGGCTATTGGCTTTGCCCCACCCATTTTTCTTCTCATTAATAGATCAGTAACATACTTACGTTGCGAAAGAAATAAACCCGAAGAAGTGAAGTCTGCTTCAATGCCCAAAAAGTAGTGTAACAAACCCAAATCCTTAATGGAAAACTAAGTGTTGAGTAGAGATATCATACCTTGAACACCTTCCGGAGATGAACCCGTAACCAACATATCATCAACATACACTAGCACATATAAAGTTTCAAAAGCTGCAATTCTAATAAATCGGGAGATGCCAGCCTTGGAACTAGTGAATCCCATTTTCCAGCAAAAAGGAGCTAAGTTTTGTGTGTGAGGAGCTTGTTTTAATCTGTACATAGACTTATGAAGGTGACAAACATAGTTTGGGTGTTCTGGATCAGTATACCCTAGAGGTTGTTTCATATAGACTTCTTCTTCGAGGTCGTCATGAAGAAATGCATTTTGAACATTGAGTTGTCGTATAGGCCACTTTCGAGATAAAGCGATGGTTAAAATTGTTTGTATGGTGCAGAACTTAACTACATGGCTGAATGTGTCCTTGTAATCAATTCCTTCACGTTGATGGAAACCTTTAGCGACTAATCTCGCCTTGTAGCGATCAATGGAGCCATCAACATGTCTTTTTATGCGAAAGACCCACTTGCAACCTACAATATTGCAACCTGGTTTTGGTGGAACAATTGTCCATGTCCCGTTGCGAATCAAAGCATTATATTCAGTATGCATCGCCTCATGCCATTCTTTGAGTAAATAACCTTGAGAGTAACACATAGGTTCAGAGATTGAAATAGGGTGAGTGGTAACCAACATCTTAGGTTTAAATATGCCTGATTTATTACGAGTTTGCATGTTATGACCTAGAGCTATGGTATCTGCAGTTTGAGATTTTGGTGCAGGAGCATGAGTTGTAGTTGGTGGAAGAGGTGCTGGGGAGTCTGCAGTTGGTGGTATAAGAGGAGAGTTCGAAATAGTGGTAGCGGAAGGGGGTGGAAGAGGTGTAGGGGAGGCATGTTCTATATGAGTTGTGATGGGAGGGTCTGTAAAGGTAAGATTTACGTTCGGATTTAAAGGGAGAGGTTATGTACTAGTGGGGTAAGTATTAGAGAATGGAGTGGATAGGTAAGGAAGTGTTGTGCTGATGGTGGGGACATTCAACGGAGTGGAAATAAAGTGATATGTAGCATTGGTGGTAAGAGGACCAACATTTTGAGCGTTTAGTGGAGGAGGAGGAATAATATTGGAACAAGGAGGTGGTGGTGTAGAAAATGCAAGTGAAATGTTGGTTGATTTCAACTTACCGTCAGCCGTGAGAGTGGATGCACCCGCAAATAGAAAATGCGCCCTCCACAAATTTCACATGTCGAGATATGTACAACCGCCTAGATGGAATATGGTAGCAAACATAACCCTTACAAGATGAATGGTACCGCAAAAAGACACAAGGAAGTGAACGTGGTGCAATCTTGTGCTCACCGTAGGCACGTAGATGCAGAAAACACAGACAACCAAAGACACACAGTAGACTATAATCAGGGTCATTCCCAAGTAGAACTTGATATGAAGATTGATTACTTAAAACCGGGGATGACAGACAATTTAAAAAGTAACAAGAAGTTTGAAATGCATCGACCCAAAACGAAAATGCAAGAGACGCGTGGCGCCTCTCCGCAAGACCATTTTTCTCAGATGTATGAGGGCAAGAAAACGGTGAAATATGCCTTGGGAGTCAAGATACAGAGTGAATTTTCGATACTCAGTACCGTTGTCTGATTGAAAAATCTTAATTTTAGAATTGAGAAGATTTTCAATTTTGTTTTTAAAGCTAATAAATACCGGAAAGGCATTAGATTTACGATGCAAGGGAAAAATCCACACAAATCGAATGTACACATCCATAAGTAGTAAATAATAACGAAATCCATCATGAGACACAATGGGAGATGCTCCCCATAAATCAGAAACAATTAAGTGTAAATGGGAAGAATATTGTGTTAAGCTATCCGTGAATGGGACTTTGGAACTTTTATTCACTAGACAGGAAGAACAATATAAAATTTTACTACTAATAGTTGGAAGAGAAAATTCATTAACGATCCGTTGAACAGTACGGAACATAGGGTGACCTAGTATCTAATGCCAAACATCGAGTGAAGTTGTATTATGTGGGCTAGACACTAAACCGAACGATGTATTTAGACTGTTTGCAAACTCTTGAGCACTAGTGAAATGGTAGAGTCCATCTTTATGCAGGCCTTATAGCACCACTTTCCCCGTGCGGCGATCCTTTACGACAAAAAAGAGAGGGTGAAATTCAAAATAGACGTCATGAGTTTTAGAAAATTGAGAGACAGATAATAAATTTGCTTTTAAAGATGGAACAAAGTAAACATGATCCATGCAAAATGAAGAGGATTCAGTAGATAGAGTTGCTTTACCGGTATGAGTTATAGGAAGATTCTGACCATTCCCAATACGAATATTATCCGGACCATTATATTCTTGATATAAATTAAGATTTTGAAGATCTCCAGTAACATGATGGGATGCTCCAGAGTCTGGTATCCAGTTACTACCAGGATACGAGTTCAGTGCAACTACATAGGTTGGGTAGGTGGGTAGAAAAATATGTGGGATGGGGAAGAGGAGGAGTGGGTAGCAGCGGAGGTTGAGAAGAGGGTAAGGAAGAGCGTTGTTGAGGATTCTTAAAGTTCCTATCGAAGTAGCGGCAACACCGAGTGATATGATGGTTATTAAGACCACACAGTTGTCATGGGGGTCCTGTGTAGAGAGAAGTAGAAGGGGGGTTCGTGACGAGGATGAAGAAGGATTACGATGTTGATTGTTGTCACGCCAGTTTTGTGGGTAACTGCGAGCAGGTTGGGAAGGTGAAGATTGGGTAGTGATATTAGCAGTGGGTTGAGGAGAAAGAACATAATTTTTAGCCTCTACTCTCATCTGAAAGGCTAATAAATTCGCATGGAAATCATCCATAGAAAATAATTTGTTATCAATCGCAGCGGTTAAGGTAGTGACAATGGGGTCGTAGGATTTTTCTAAGCTATCAAGGATAATTTGTTGAAAGATATGATCAGACACGGGATCACCTGCAGTTGCAAGATTATCGGCTAGGGTTTTTGCTTTAAGAAGGTAATGCTCAAAGATTACGTTGAAGTTGCATTATCCGAGCTTGAGATTTCGATGCTAACTTTCCTTCAATGGCTTTCCAAATTTCTTCCGACGTTTCTGGATGAGCTACCAAGACTAAAATCGGGTCAGATAGAGTGGAGAAAATTCAGCTTATAATGGTGTGATCTTGTTGTTGCCAGGTTTCATAATCAGGGTTTGGTTCTTCATTAACATCAGATTTACCATCAGTTGTTGGACCTGCGATAGTAAAAGTTTTTGAAGGACATGGATTAGTTCCATCGATGAATTTCATGAGTCGATGACTGCGGAGTAGAGCTACGAACTGGGTACCCCATATAAGGTAGTTGCCAGAATCAAGTTTTGTGGAAACAAGGTGTTGAATTTTGGTTGTACTAGTGATGATTGAAGAAGAAAATGAAGAAGAAGCCATGAGTAAGAAGATTGTTTAACAGATATGGAGTAGAGGATAAAACTAAACAGAGAGAAAACTGTAGGAAGATTGTTTAACAAATATGAAGTAGAGGAGAAAACTAAATAGGGTGAGGATCGGGAACCAATCTGTAACATGTAGAATTAAAGAACTCTTATTCCCGACATCTTTCTGTAGAGATCCATATATTTATATAAGCAATTGTTACAAGAGTTTCCAAAGTTCACAGCCTTGGATATAAAGACATACTAAACAATGAAAGTCTAAATACAGGAATACTTAAACTTGAAGCTAAAGTTATCAAACGTGTGAGCATTGCCGTGCTCATCACGTATCCTTAACGAAATCTTGATTAGAGTACACACATATATCAATAAATAATCAAGCATCATTTTTTTCGTGGTATTCTGTTCGAAATTTTCACGTCCGCATTTCTAAATACCTTTCTTTGATCTGGAATTGTCAGTATCTGACTTATATATAATGGAAACATGTACTCCCTCCGTTACTTTTTAATAGGCTGGTTTCTATAAATAAATGTTACAAAAAAATAGGCTGGTTTCTTAATAGGGAAAGTCAAATGTTAACTTAGTTTTTATGGACCATTTTTCTCTTAACTTCTTTTGATGACAAGTGTCATGTGGACCATTTCACTTTACTTTTTTTGCTGACAAGTGTCATGGGGACCATTTCAATTCACTTCTTTTATTGACAAGTGTCATGAGGACCACTTTCAATGATTAGTTTTCTTAATTTTCTTAATTTTCTCAAAAAACCAAACCAGCCTATTAAAAAGTAACGAAGGGAGTAGTTCACTTTCATTATTTGGTAATCTGAAACATATATATTTCATCGAGCATCCGGACATTTTTTTTTTGTTATTGCATAAAGTTATTAATATCCATATCCATCCTCTTCAAATTCCCAAACTAGAGTCTATTTTAGAAATTGTATTGATCGAAGTTGTGAGAAAAATGACAAAATATCAAGAAAATATTGAAAAATAGAAACTAGTGACCCGAATTCGGGTCAACACCAAATTCATTACGATAAAAAAGAAAGAAAAAGAAGAGGCTACGAGAAATAGCCGGTGGTATAACGACTATATTTTTGCAGCCGCATTGCTACAGCCGTTGGCGAGTACATATCCCATTTTTCCCGACACGGATCTCCAAAATACATGAAACCAATATATTATTTTGAAACGCAGAGGGAGTATAAAATTTGCTGGGTACTTCCCATAGGGTCATGAACCAGGTACGGGAACCCGTTGACACCCACTTTTATCCATAGAAGGGTTTCTCACTTCTCTCTAATCTCAAGTTCTCAACCATTTGGGATAAATTCGAATATTCGAATTCAAAATTACTGAACTCAAGTGAGAGAGACAAACAGAAACAGAAACCGAAAGAAAGATGAAGACAGCAACTGTAAGCTCGAGTTGTTTCCATGCGTACACTTCTGCATTCCTTCAATATCCAAACCATATGAAACCAGCAATATCAAATTCCAATTTGAAATCATCAAAGCCTAATCGAAATATAAAATCAGAAATTGAAATTAGGGTTTGTGTAAATAAAGCATGTAGCAAACAAGGATCAAGAGAAACCTTAGAAATTTTATCCGGTATTTCACCACCGAATATAATCATAAAATCATGTGGTTGTTTAGGTAAATGTGGATCCGGTCCAAATCTCGTTGTTTTACCAGAAGGTGTTTTAGTTAGTCATGTTGGTACTCCCATGAAAACTGCTCAAGTACTTGCTTGTTTTAGTACTGCAAAGGAAAATGATCCTCAAAACAATCTTAAATCACTTGCTTTGAGAAAAAAAGCTGATGCTGAATTGGATAACAAGAAGTACGAACAAGCTCTGGTTTTGCTTTCTCAGGTAATTAATTTTGACCTTTATTTTCTGAGTTCTGAAATGTGTTTTAGGGTTACTATAAATCAAATTGAAGTGTTTTTTTTTTCCTTTTTGGTTTCCCGCCTTTTTTTTAATTGTTTCCCTCCTTTTAAAGAGATTATTCAACCCATAGTTGCGTAAACCAATCAAAGTTAACTCACTCTATCTCTAGTTCCATGTTTTATTTATTAATTCGATAAGATGAAGGATAGAAGCATGGGATTGAAGTTGAAATACGGAAGCCTTACGTTTACATTTAGTTCAGTTATTATGGGAGTTATCGAAGGGAGTGAGGAAGGAATGAAGGATCATTTTATGGGTATTCGGAATAATGTGACTCCATTCCAGCTGCTTGAGAACGTAAATAGTCCTTTTGTATAAATGTTGTCATTGATTGGTGCCTATGGAATGGATTGGAACTCCCGGCCATGAATGATGCAGGAAGTCTGGTTTTGTAGAAAATAAAATAATTAGAAAGAGACTGGAGTGACTATGATGCTGGATAGCTAAAATGACATTTAGCAAAATGGTTACTTGACCTTTCTATACTTAGAACTTGCTTACTGTCAAGTGTTCAATGATGATTTCTTATACGATGGACTTCTTAATGTAGCTTTTCTAATGGATTACGAATGCTTAGATCATACTGGATCTCTATTGTACAACTTGGATAATTTTACATAACAGCTATAGTAGAATGAATGAAGAATTGATGTAGTTATATATGGCCAGAAAGGTAAAGATTTTAAGTTTAAGTGTAGGCTAATAACTACCCTTTTACTGTTCCATGTTTCTTATGGGTGCAGGCAGCTGAGCTTAAACCTTTTGGCGGCTTGCATCTTATATATAAAAGCAGGTTTGTAAAACTCTGCCGAGTTGAACTTCTTCCATGGACATTTTCGCGACAGTGACTTGGCAGTATTGGCTAACCAACTTTCTATACTCAATTTCAAGCTGAACTATTCTCCACTACACATTGTGGATTACTTTGTTTTACAGATGTTTCAGGTTTCATTTATTTTTGTTTAATTTTCATGACCTCTTTACTTGCTTCACTATTTGAGTTCTGTTCTAAGCTTATTCTGGATTCAGGTCTTCTGCCAGGTTGGGCATGGGTGATGTTTCTGGGGCTCTTGAAGATGCTAAAAAAGCATTAAATCTAGCTCCTCGATTTACTCAGGTAAGAATTACAATTTATGTTAAAGTGAAATGCAGAAATATCAGCTGACACGGTCATTGGAAGCAAGTCCATACATGCTCCTTGGGGCCTTGTGTTTTCTGTGCCTTACTCGTCAAAGAAGTTAATTCATTAGGTTATGGCATACTGTAAAAGAAGGTAACATAGTGGGTTTTATTCTCGCTATGTGTGTTGGGGTTGGGAAAAAATGGGGATATTCCCGCAGAGTTAATGCTCAAGGAATTGAGAAAGTGGACATTGGGTTCAATGGCTTTACGCCTTTACCCTGAGGAATAGATATTATTGTCCTGGCAAGTAATTTGAACTGAAGGCTACATGATCTGAGCTCACTAAATTAGCTCTAATGACTTTAATCTGGACTAAGAGGAACTCTAATAGTATGCCAATTTGAATGGATTTTGTCTAGTAAGATTAGGATATTTCCTCTAAGGAGTGCACAATGTATGAATTGTCGGTGTGTTTTTTTTTTTTTTTTGTGATGTGCTATAGCCTATATTGTTTGCTGAGCCTAGTAGGTACTTGAGTTCTCTGTCAACAGTAAGACAGGCCATTCCATTAGTTTCCCTCATCGAATGTATTCTCATGTCTTTCTCTTCATATAGTTGTTTACTTCTTTTTATGTAGCAGGCTTATATTTGCCAAGGTGATGCTTTCTTAGAGATGGAAGAATTTGATGCAGCTGAAAAGTCTTATTCATCTGCTTTACAGACTGACCCCTTCATTCGTCGATCAAAATCCTTCAAGGTTTTTAAATATATTTATTCTCTTTCCAGTAATTTGAATTCGGGGGGTGTGTTTTTCGTATCCACTTTCCAAACTCTGTAAATAGAACAGGTTCACGCAAAAAAATATTCTTTGGGAGATGTGTAGAAGTCTTGTCTGTCGTTAGGACACATTGGGTTAATGACTCAATATTTCACATACCCAGAAAACTGGAGATTGTAAACCAAAAATCGTGCTGATGTTCAATTTGGAAATCTGCTCATTCGACGTTTCCCATTTGGCTACTTAAGCCTTGCTGTACCGAAATGAAAATTTCCTGTGTTCTCGAAGCAACATATTTCTTGGAACCTGCCCGTGAAGCTAAAAACTCAAAAGAAGGTGAATCCGGAACCAAAGTCAAGGAATTTGATCTCAAGGCCCATTTTTTGTATACAATGCAAGTTTAAAAATGGAAATCAGTTTAAATAGAACCGAACTGTAAAAAGATAGTGCACACGCAACTATTTTGAGTTGGGGCTGAAGTACAGAAGGATTTGACCATGAGGCCCCTTTTCATAAGGCATTTTATAATTGCTTTGTAAACTGTTGCATAACTGAAGAGTTTTTTTCACATAAAGTGGTTACCTTTAGTCTAACCATTCTCAATCTTTTCTTATGCAGGCTCGGATTGCGAAACTTCATGAGAAACTTGCTGCTGCAGATTTGCCTTAAACTTCGATATATGATACTGCAGGACTTCATTGTATGATGGATCCACCATAAAACAAAGTGAGTTGCACTAAACATATAGTATTACACATTTTCAGGTTGAATCCTTATTTCATATTTACTAGTTTCGGCTAAGATTAGTAGTTTGAAATCATATAGGCAAAAACAATCTGGCTTACAACTGATCTTGCCAATTAAATTCATATAAAGATATACCCATGTTAGATTGCTGGCCTCCTCTACTCAAGTATCAAAAGAAGTCATTATGTCTATAAAAGAACACACTTAACTTTTTGAAGAAAGCGCTACAGGATTGGCAATTTTTGTTAGTTTAGTGGAATATAAGAGAGGAAAGAACCCTACATGGGTATGTACGTTACAATCTAAGAGTCTAGATTAATAAACATAGAATTTAGCACGTTGTATGTACGTTACAATCTAAGAGTCTAGATTAATAAACATAGAATTTAGCACGTTGTAAGTCGTAATGGTTATAAGTTATAATCAGTAATCCAAATCTCAATTATATAGATATCATATTTGATACGATGTTAAACTTTTGGAATGGGCAAGTATATATAATGTTGTACATGTGTCATGAATTTGGATGTAAGCTTATAGGTAAGTCAATCTGTTACATGTATTTCTCACTTTGAACCAGTTTCAATTGTCTGTTACATTTCATACCATTAAAGCAAATCTAGGAGTTTTATTTTATTCTAGGAACTTGAGACACTGCCATCAAACTTCACTGTTTTTTCAATCTAAGGAAGTATTTCAATACTAAACTTCTGCCCAAATTCACAGTGATCAGCCATTCCGCAGATAAACCAAATGCGACCAACCTTCACCAAAGCTACCGTGTCATTTCCATTTCGAGATTTTCCCAGGTTTGGTTCCTTCAAACATTTATCATATGCAGTTGCATTTACTTGTATTACACTGTGTAGCCCACCTTCATAGTTGAACACTGTCAGGTAGAATGAAATAGTCAATTCTACTACATATATACAAATCAATTTCATTTGTGAAACTACTGGTTGCTGCTGGCACTTGAGTCTGCAAATGTACGGTATATGCAAAAGTGATGTTTATTACCTACATGCTACATAAGAACTTTTCTCTTTTGTGCCACTGGTAGGCCCAAAAGCTATTTTACGCCATAGGACATGATCAGTTACGTCTGGTTCTCAGAAACATATATCCGTGACATTCAAGAAAAACGATGTTGGATTCTACTGTTTTGTGTATGTGCTCACATCTTTAGTTTTCTCATGATGGCTTCAAAAAACGGAAGGACTTGATAGCTTAGGGGTAAAACCGATACTGAACCATAAAGTTTTAAATAACGCGTGAAATTGCACCGTGTCTTATTGCTCATCCTTGTAGCTCCTATGTGTCTTTTATCTGATGGGCCAATATCAATCTTTTATTCCTAAATCAGCCGTTTCGGGATTTTCTCTCAGAACTCAGAAGTGAAACCAACCTTTCAAAAGCATGACAGCTTCCTTGACCATTGATTTTTTATATTTACTCTTTACATTGCAACAGGGTTATTTTTTTTTTTTCTAGAACTAACTGGCTTATATTCAGTTACATCTACATGTTCTAGTAGGTAATTTGAAAATTAGTCATGTGGGTTATCCCTATGTGACTTCCACTTTGCCTTGCACAGATGTGGTGCAACAACACATGGTATAATATATCAATAATTCACTTCTCTTCGTTTAGGAAAATCCTCATGTCCAATTGAACTGGACAAGAGAATAAAGGTAGGTTAGGGTGTCCAATTGAACAGGAAAAGAACATAAAATTAGGTAAACCTTTTAAATGCTTACCAAGATTATCTCCAACATGAAATGTTTTTCCTTGGGCCCAATCAGTGTAGTTGGAGTAAGAATTCCATCCGTCAATATCTCCAACTGTATAAGTCTCTGCACTTGCACCAAGAAGCAATGCAGCAGAAACTAGGAAAAGATGAAGAAGAAAGCTTACGTAAGTGTTCATTTTTGCAAAGAATTGAGATCTGCACTTACTTTTTCACAGCTGTGTTGTTTCCTGTTCTTGGTAAATACTACTAGATAGTGAGCAATAAAGTGAATGAATGAAAACGTAAAATGTTGCACATAAAAGAGTGGCTATTAAGGGCGATTTGTAGTTGGGTGGGAGAGTCATGTGATTTTGATTGGTTATTAAGTGAAGTTTTTTATTGAATACTAATTATTTCTTGTTAAGTGCCATCTGAAAGAAAATGTTTCTTGATTCCAACTTGTAACACTTTTTTAGTTGATATTGTGTCTACTCCAGCTTAAACAACTGTATGAATGGTTGGAGAAAATCTCGCAAGAACAAACCCCAGTTACTGTTTTCAATTCAAATATTGATGGAGAATTTCACTACTATACAAGAAACAAACTAATAAGACGCGGTAAGCCCAGTTTTAGTTCAGTTTTTACTAGATAGGTTGTTATAGTTTCATGGCTGCCTAGTCCCGAAGTACCTGTGCCATAACCAAGTATGATAGGGTCGGATTTGTGAAGATTTTACTTTGCATTATTTTGTTGCACCAAACTTGATTATTTAAAGTATAAGCTTATATCCAAATTTCATGATTTGGGAGTTGGGCACCATATAGAATGCTTGTATGCAACTTCATGGCATGAGTAAACGGCACTTATTTTGGTGAAAGAATTGGTTGCTGAATAATTTAAACTTGAATCCTGGGTATTCACATCTAGTGACAAATTTCATTACCACATCAAATTTCAACCATCCCTCGACAGAAACTTCTTTTGTCTTTTGGTAACCTAGGCTAGGTCTGCAGTCAGAGACGTGTTAACATTTTATCTTAAACACTAACTTGTGTGGAATTGCAACTACTAGAGTAGATAAGATATGTTTCTCTTGAAATGTTTATAGAGAAAAAGACTGGTCTTCTCAAATATTGTACCTAACTCTTACCTGTAAACTCAACTGTTTCTCAATATCTATTTCATTATCATCTAAAACCCCTGTATATCTTGTTTGCTAATGGTATCTCTGGCCAAAAAAATATAGTCATAATTCCGTTTCACGTTTTGCCATTTTTCAATTCATCACTACATCATATACTATTTGGCTGACCCTACTTTAACCAGCAATCTCATCCCAAAGTGCTCAATCGTTTGATCAATCAAATCTTGTGGGTCCTAAACAACGTGCAAATCCCTATTTGACTAAGCTTTTGTGTTTAATTGATTAAATTATTAAAGGTTCGCCCGTCACTTCCATTCATACCGAACCCTTAAAGTCATCAGAATTGGACCCATCAACATATGAAATGAGGTTTACTTCTACCTTGGCATTTGACTTTGCTTGAAACAGTGCCTGAATTTATGAAGGCCACACTGCGTGCCATCATAACTAGTTTTATTGCCGACTAATAACGCGTTTGGATACACGTTCAGAAATCAAAAAAACAAGAAGTTAGTTTGGATACACTTCTGACAAGAAGTTAATTTGGGTGTAAAAATTCCGGACAACCGAAGTAAAAGTAGACTTTATGTGAAACAAAATATATTTGCTTCTGATTTCTGCTTCTGATATCTAAACGCGCTATAAATTTCGGGTATTCCTTTATGTACCCCATAAAAATACTAACGGTACCCCTTTATCTATGTACCCTTTAAATATATCTTTCTACCCCATCAAAAATATATATCTTGTGTACCCCGAAAAACCATTAATCTCTCACAACTAAACAAATTTAAGAAACAAAAATAGCATCTCATCAAAAAAAAAAAAAAAAAAAAAAAAAAAGACAGAAACAGAAACAACTTTCGATCATTATCTTCTAAACAGTGCCAGTAGGGTTCTTGGAGCACCGAGAATTATCATGTAAAAATATCCATCATCACAAAAACCTCTTTCAGTTTTGTTTTTGATTGATTAACTAAGTGACTAAGTCCTTTTTAATTAGATCGTAGATTCTTAAATCTAGTTTTGAGAATCCAAAAATAACTTGTCTTCCAAAAATAACTTGTCATTTTGAATTCGCGGCTCCATAGTCGTAGGATGTGGTAGATATGACATCAGCAGACTTAAAGTTAAGTTTTGAAATATCTTTGGAAATTTTGAAATATCTCTGGATGTGGTAGATTTGACATCCTACGACTATGGAGCCGCGAATTCAACTTTTGAACTCGCACTGCGAGTGCAAATTTTTTTCGAAGTCTATCACTCGAGAAGATAATAAAGGGGACATTCTGTAATAGTTATGCCATCTAGAATGGCATAACTCTAATAATAGTAATCCAGTTGCTTGGATTTAAAATGGTGATTCTACAATATTTATTTATTTTGAAAATCAATTTTATATACCCAGTAATCATCATTCTAAAGCTTATCAAGTCAACACCTATAGAAGATCGATTTCTAAGTTGTCTTAAGTTTCAAGATCTGGATATTAAGAATGTGCAACAATTAATCTTCAACGAGAAAAAAAATTTGAATCCCCCATTATATGCTTCAAACCATGGATTTCCTAAACATGATTCTAATGATTCCATAATTGAGTTGCCTAAGTTCTTCCCCAATATTGTGCCCTATTTATTATAATTTCTTGTTTTTTTGGAAAGAAAATTATGGATTCATTCTCATTAATTATCCGCATATATATAGGGAAGTTTTCTCTTTCTTTTTATGGTTTAATATTTAGGGGTATGGGTATCAAAAAATTCAGAAAAAATTACGATTTTCATTCTAACTAAATTATAACTAACATAACTATCATTAGGGGTACCGTTAGTATTTCTTGGGGGTATATAAAGGAACGCCCTAAATCAATAACCTGGAAGTAGCTTATCTGTTTTTCTTTATCGACAAAAGATTCATGCAGAGTTTCGAAATCAGGATATTTACGTTTACATCCACCTGCCAGTCAACAGGATCACGAGTGCGGTTTTATATAGCTTGGATGGGTTTTATATAGCTTGGATGCATTGGATCACTACCCATCAATAATCAAGATCGGAACAAATCTTTCACCACTAGGGACAATCTCTACAGACCAGTATAAAACTTTCGGTGCCCTATTTTCCATCCCACTCCCATAAATCATCGTTACGCTACAAAAGAAAATAACCATAGGTCAACGTGTCATTCTGGTACATCAAAAACGATACACCTGCATTACACGTTACCGAGAAGAACAACAGAAGGAGGGAGGGAGGGAGGGAGACAGACAATCAGACAATCACATTCTCTTTTCTTATTGTTTCGAGAGGTTTCAGAATTCCAGTATAATTCTTTCCGGTTTTCTCTGATCAGATCAGATCAGAAGTTTCGTTTCTGTAATTCGTGTTTCCAGAAAGAGAGATTCATTCATTGATTAGATCGAAAAATGGAAGAAAGAAATGAAGAAGATGAAGGAGATTTATTATCATCATTAAGTTCATTACCACCACCACATCGTAAAGCATACTCATACAGTCATCAATTAGGTACTGCTAATCAAGGTACAGCAAGGCCAATTCGTGATGCATTTCGTAATCAAAGTCTTAAGGAAGAAAGAATACCTAATCTTATGGATTCTGGTTACAATTATTATGATTCTTCTGATGATGATGATTTATACACTTCTTCCGTTTCTTCTTCTTCCAGTAATAATAAAAATAATACAGTAATTAATAATCAGAGTCATAATAATGTGAATTACAATAATGTTATTAAAATCGGAGATTTTCAGAATTCGAATTCTAATCTTGATAGAAATTCGTCGAATGGTTTTAAAGATGAAAGAAAATGTCTGCCTGAGTTTATTGGAACTGGTGGTGATCGTGGGATATTTAAACTTCCGTTACGTGGTGCTGTTCATCCGGGTCGTCCAGCGAGTATTGAATTAAGACCGCATCCTCTTAGAGAAACTCAAGTTGGTGTTTTCTTAAGAACCATTGTTTGTACTGATAATTCGTTATGGGCTGGACAAGAATCTGGATTAAGGTATTGGAATTTTGATGAAATTTATGAATCTGGTTGTGGAATTGGGAAAAGGGATAGAAGAGGAGATGAAGAAACATCTCCGTTTTATGAATCGGTTCATACTTCACCTACTATGTGTTTGGTTTTTGATGCTGGGAAGAAGTTTATATGGAGTGGTCATAAAGATGGGAGGATTAGAGCATGGAAAATTCAGCAGAATGTGGATGGGAATTCATTCAACGAATTGTTTTCTTGGGCGGCTCATCGTGGACCTGTGTTATCCATGGTTATGACTTCTTATGGTACTATATACTCTCAATTCATTCTATGCTCTTTTTTGAACTTACTGTATTTATGATTTATAATTTTAATTTTTCTTGTAAAGTTGTAATCATTTCCATGCATGGATAAAACTTACAACTTAGGTATGTTCACATGGGTACTAAGAATTTGTTTATTGTAAGGGTGATTTTAGTTCGGGAATTGGTGGGTGAAATCAAGCTGAGCATATGTAGTAGTTAGGAATGTGTTTAATAGTTAGTTTTGAGTTGAGATAGATAAAGAAGAAAGTGTGCATCTCTCGTCTCATTCCCGTGCAATAGGTTATGATGTTAGTTGAATTCTAACCTACCATACACTAGGGTAAAAACCTGTATATCTATTAACAGAAATTAGGCAGGAGGATTATGTCACAGATAGTGGAGGATGTTTTCCTAGCAGGAATGGGAACTTATAGACTTCTAGTAGTGTTGATTGATTGAAGAATTTGTATATTTACCTAACTATTGTTGTCTAAACATGCGTAGACATGGATGCTCGGAAGTTAAGGGGGTTCAACATTATTCAAGTGTTGTAAATGGTTACGAATTTGGTATCCTCATTTTGAATATTTTCACATCAAAAAGTATCAATGAATTGCACTAATGTAATGATTCCTAACGAAGTTTGTATAAAAAAAAGTTTGATGTTTCCTACACTCTCCATGTTAATGTCCAATTGATATCACCAAATTGGGCATATTATATGTTGGGGCTGTGGTATTAAGTTGGAGATTTATAATCGTTCTATGTATTCTTTTCAAGTTTTGTTTCCCATATGAACTTTTCCGTTATAGGGTGTAAGTTGTGGACTTGTTTGATATAGCTCTGAACTCGTACAGTGAGTACTATATGTTATCTAATTATAGCTTCCACGCTTTTCTTTTAACTTGTTGTACTTTGGTATCTAGGTGATCTCTGGTCTGGTGCTGAAGGTGGTGTTATTAAGATCTGGCCGTGGGAATCTATAGAAAAATCACTTGCCCTTTCGCCAGAGGAAAGACACGTGTCTGCATCACTTGATAGGTCATATATTGACCTTAGAACTCAAGTCACCGTGAATGGAGTCTGCTCCATATCTAATTCAGATGTGAAGTACTTGCTCTCTGATAATTGTAGAGCAAAAGTCTGGAGTGCTGGTTCCCAATCCTTTTCGTTGTGGTATGTTTTCACTTCACAGTTTAACGCTTCCATAAAGATATCTGGTTGGCTCTTATATTGATAAACGTATAGATCAAATAGAAATGATTTCATTAACGGGAATTTTTGAGGTAGTTATCTAAAACTAATACTTGGTGTCACTTCTTATTTTTGGGGTTCTCCTCAAACAGAGGGAATGTGAAATATGGTTTCACAATGAATTAAGAACAGTAGGTTAAACTCCGTCTGTAATCTGTCAACTTGCAGCTATGGGTTCTCGTGATTCTATAACGTGAAGGAAATGAATTTTTTTAATCTATCTTCAGTACCAATGTTGTAGGGTTCTGAAGTACTAGGGGTGTATTTTTATGTAGATGTGTATCAAAAATCAATCTTTCCTTTTCGATTATCTACTTGTTTTCGTTACCTGTCTAGCTTCTTTTTAGGTTTCTTTGTGGATGATCCAGGGTTAAGATATTATACTTGCAAAAATTCAGGTTTCCCTACTCAAATGTTGGGAATCCCTTTGTAATGTTTAGCGTCATAATAAGGTTTCTTTCTAGCATATACTGAATAATTTTAAGAAGATATAGAGTTTGTCTTTCTTTTTACAGGGATGCTCGTACAAGGGAACTGTTGAAGGTTTTCAATATAGATGGGCAGGTTGAGAACCGCGTTGACTTGTCATCGTTGCAGGATACGTCTATCGAAGAAGACATGAAGGTAAAGCTTGTTTCTGGGTCAAAGAAGGAGAAACCACAAGGATCTTTCAGCTTCTTCCAACGGTCACGTAACGCATTGATGGGAGCAGCTGATGCTGTTCGTAGGGTAGCTAAAGGAGCATTAGATGAGCATCGGAAGACTGAAGCAATACTTCTTACAGTAGATGGAATGGTTTGGACTGGATGTGCTAATGGGTTTCTTGTGCAGTGGGATGGAAATGGAAACAAAATACAAGACTTCCAACACCATTCTGCCTCCGTCCAGTGTTTCTGTACCCTAGGCACACGCATATGGGTAGGCTACATTAGTGGCACTGTTCAAGTGCTGGATCTCAAGGGTAATCTGCTTGGAGAATGGGTTGCTCACTGTAGTCCCGTCATAAAAATGGCTGTTGGTTATGGCTATGTATTTACGTTGGCTAATCATGGTGGTATTCGTGGATGGAGCATTACATCTCCAAGCCCTTTTGACAAAATACTGAGGTCAGAGTTGGCTAGCAAGGAGACACATTATAAAAAGTTAGAAAATCTGAAAATATTGGCAGGAACATGGAATGTTGGACAAGAAAGAGCTTCTCACGATTCTCTTTTAGCATGGCTAGGATCTGCAGCATCAGAGGTTGGAATTGTTGTTGTTGGGTTGCAAGAGGTGGAAATGGGTGCAGGTTTTCTTGCAATGTCTGCAGCAAAAGAAACTGTAAGATCTTCTAAATCTAACTGACCAAAATATTTTGATGTTTATTTTGGAAAGTGATAAATTGGTGGATATTGAATATTGAATATCCATTAGAACTAAGCAGGTATTAAACTGGTACTAATGGAACAATACAGTCCGGTGGTGCTAGTGTATGTTGACTTACAGTAAAATAGAAATAATTGATTATTATGATGGCTTATATAGTAGAGGATAAATTTGACCCGACTATCCCTCTTTAAGACAGGTCAGCACAGGGAAATGGTTGTTTCCTTCCATTTCGTTGTTCTTTTATTAGTTCTAAACTAGTTTTTGACACACCTAATCCTCATGCTTCACAAACGCAAAATGCCACATTAAGCGTCTCACTTACAAACATCGCCTCACTTGTCAATTGGTCCGAATCCTGATTATTCATTACTGGGGACACTTTAAACGCTTGCAAGAGTGGGAACTAGGGTAACCTAATTAGAAGAGGAGTGACCGGAGCAAGTGTACTATTGCTGTTTAGAGGATTTTAAGAAATGCATGCAACCTTGACCATTCTTGTATGTTGTCTATCACAATATGTTTCCTGTCAAGATTAAAATTTAGCATATGTAGTTTGCCAACTTCCTTAAATGATATTCACATAATCTTTGATGTTAAGTATGTAACAGAACATGCCCACAAAGATATTTTTGACAGCACTTTGGTGCTTAGTTACATTTACAGTCACATCATTGACCGAAGGGTACTTAGATCCTTTTTCATGTATTAGATGTCCACATAGAGAATAGATATAATTAGGAACGTATAATGTCATAGGTAGTAGGCGCCTTACGCATGATAACATATGTGGGATAACTGATAACTCCCACATATTCATGTGTTTCCACTGATAGCAGTTATCCCATTTTCCTTTTACATTTCTGCCTGTCTTTCTGTACACTCATACCTTTTGGTAACTGCAGGTAGGTCTTGAAGGAAGTTCCATTGGGCAGTGGTGGATGGATAATATAGGGAGAATCTTAGATGAGGGGACAACTTTCGAACGTGGAGGATCTAGGCAGCTGGCTGGTTTACTCATAGTTGTATGGTAAGTATGTGTCAATGGTCTCTGGATGAGTTAGGTTCCCTCTTTGTTCATAAGCAATATACCTACTTAGTGAGTATAGATAAAAAAAAAATCTTACAGTCTACAGCCTACAGTTATGGTTCCTTCTTCCTTCTTTGGAAGTTTTCTATTTTCACCTGATACTGCAAGTTATCATCCTTTATAGGGTGAGAAAATGTCTTATGCCACATATTGGGGACATTGAAGCTGCAGCAGTTCCTTGTGGGTTTGGACGTGCTATTGGAAACAAGGTATCAATTTTGTATATGACTTAAAAGTATCACCTTTGAATTTACATTATGTGTTCCCCCATCATTGCTAAATTGTCCGCATCTGAGTATTCAACTATATGCATGGGAAACATATTGTATTCGTTAAATGCAGATATTCACGTAGCATTAGCCCCTTGTGAAAAGCTAACAGTGGGCCTTATTTTTGGTTGGCGATTCCTGGTATACATGGTGGAAATTAAAAAATATGGTTCATGTTGTTGAACTTGGTTTTAGGAGCAACATATATGTAAGAATTCACTCCCAGACACTTTCAGTTTACCGTGTCATTGAAGTAACTCGGAATTGAATACTTCAATCTGGATCATGTGGGGGACGTAATGCATGGTGAAAAGCATTTTACGGGTTCAATCCGGAAGTTACCAAAACCAAGCTTGTTAGAAGTCCTCGTAGTTTTCTATTTTTAGATTTAATCAGCGCTATTTTAGATACTGATGATCATTGGTTCATTAGATTATACTCCTTGATGATTGTAATGGTTGGGCCTAGTATGACCAGTTTGTGTAATTTCCCTTTACTCATATTTTCTATTTTAGAAACTTTGAAGTGTTTCCGTTTTTATCAGGCCTTAGTTTTATGTTTCCCTTTTCTCCAAACCTTTAATTGGTATATATAAACATTTCTCAAAACAGGGTGCTGTGGGTTTGAGAATGAGAGTATATGGTCGGGCCATGTGCTTTGTGAACTGCCATCTTGCTGCACATTTAGAAGCAGTGACTCGCCGGAATGCTGACTTTGACCATATTTACCGAAATATGATCTTCAACCGACCATCAAACCTACTCAATGCTGCAGCTGGTATGGTGCCATACCTGTTTTTATCTTGCTCTCTTGCCTGCTGCGCATATTTATTTTGGCTGCTTTATTCTTCTGGCTTGCCATTCATCCTTTCTGTTGCAGCTGGGGTCTCGTCTGTCGGTCAAATGCTTCGTGTTACAAACGTATGTATCTTCGAACTGATAGTATGAAATTTGATAAACCACCAATTTTATAGTAAATGGTTCGATTACCTTTTGTTTTTGAAGTTGCAGCTGAATACATTTACTCTTACAGGCCAGTGGCACCAATACTGAAGAGGGGAAGCCCGAGTTATCGGAAGCAGATATGGTCGTATTTCTTGGTGATTTCAATTATCGGCTTCACGGTATTTCCTACGACGAAGCAAGGGACTTTATCTCTCAAAGATGCTTTGATTGGTTGAGAGAAAAGGATCAGCTCAGAGCTGAAATGAAAGCTGGGAAAGTCTTCCAAGGAATGCGTGAAGGGGTCATCAGGTTTCCTCCAACATACAAGTTCGAAAAGAATCAAGCTGGTTTGGCAGGTATGCTCATCCAAAATTGACGTCAAGTTTTGGCCAGCAGACAGATGCTGATATATGGCTCTTGACAGTTTTTGAATCTTTCTAGTGTTCTGTGGATGTGGGCAACTATCTCTTACACCACCACCAACTTATTTTGTTTCTTTTTTGGTTGTCCCCTAAGGGTATGATTCTGGTGAGAAGAAGCGGATTCCTGCTTGGTGCGACAGAATTATTTATCGCGATAGCCGCACTCTTTTTGCTCCAGTATCTGAATGCAATTTAGAGTGCCCTGTCGTATCTTCAATTTTACAGTAAGCATCTTGAATGAGTTTTATTGTTTGAAACCATATGCATCTTGATCTTGGTGTAAAATTTGGCTTACTTTTTTTTTTGTCAGTTACGATACCTGCATGGATGCAACAGACAGTGATCACAAGCCTGTTCGCTGCATATTCAGTGTTGATGTTGCTCAAACAGATGACTCGATACGAAGACAAGAATTCGGAAAAATTATCGAGTCTAATCAGAAAATCAAGTCTCTTCTTGGAGAATTATGCAAAGTTCCAGAAACTATTGTTAGCACAAACAACATTATCCTCCAGAACAAGGACACTTCCCTTCTTAGAATAACCAATAAATCTGGGAAAGATGAAGCTGTGTTTGAAATAGTTTGTGAAGGTCAATCAACCATCAAAGAAGATGGTGAAACTTCAGATCCGTGTACAAGAGGTTCCTTTGGCTTTCCTCGTTGGCTTGAGGTAATTTGTGACTCTGATTATGAAGTGATAATTTAGTTGTATAACATTAATTTATAATTTCGCACTAAATTTAAAATGATACAACAGTATTTATTTTAAGTTCTTGCATATTTCATATACACACACGTCGTTCAAGTATGTTTAGTAGCACATGTGCTGAATGAAATGTAATGGATAATAGAGCAGTAGAGCACAAATGTAGGTTGTGTTGGAATTGCCAAAGGTACAGGGAGCTTTAATTCTTTCACTTCGTGTTCGGTGGACCTTGTTACGTCCAACATTATATATCATTTTCGAAATCTAGCTTTTACGGCACACTATCTAATCTTACATGGGTTTTTGTTTTCATGGGGGGCTAGGTTACTCCGGCAGCTGGTGTCATCAAACCTGGTCATGTTGCTGAAATTTCTTTGCATCATGAGGAGTTCCATACTCTAGAAGAGTTTGTTGATGGCGTTGCACAGAGCTGGTTGTGTGAAGACACAAGAGACAAGGAAGTAGTGTTGTTAGTGATCATCCGTGGTAGTTGCTCCACCAAGACAGGGAGCCACAGGATTTGCGTGCGTAACAGCTCGTCCTCCCTTCGTGTTAACTCCAAACGCAGCGACTCTGCCAAAAACCAAGCAAATGTCCTCCAAAGATCTGTTCGTCCCATCAATGGTTCGTCTGATGTCGCTGAGGATCTTCGCAACTTGCACATGCCATCATGAACGTAAAGAATACGTGTATCGTTGGGCAAGATTATCTGCGCAGTTGGGAAACTGAAAAATTGATAATATCCATTTACTGTCCAAACAGCGTCAAAGATGCAATTTCAATGTAAATATCCTGGGGCTTGGTCACTGTTTTGTTAATCTGGGAGCCGGCTCAAATTGATCACTGCTGTTCTTCCTAAATTACCCAGGTACAATTCTTTATATAGTTGATTCTTTAGCCCCTTGTTTACCCAGGCTTACCACATTATAATACTCTTGGATGGGCATGCCAGATGTGTGCAAACGGAAGATAAAACTTAAAAGCTGACAGTCAAAGAGAGTTTGTAGTTAGTATTCATTTTGTTCTCATCTTTTACTTCATCTTTCCCCCCTTTATGCAGTGTATTGAACTACTTGCCCATTGTCACGTAGTTGAAGGTCACGGTTGTCTGTAAGCTGGGTATCAAAAAGCGTTGTCTGTCAAAGTGTGTTGTTGTTCTCTTGTAATGACTTACAATTGTCAAGAAATATAAAGTTTCTTTGTAGTTCGAAACTTCTGTTTAAAATGTCTACCTGGTATTTTTCTGCTAATCATAAAAGAGTCTGCAGATTTCCTCATATAGTGGTAGTGCTACTGATCCCCTATGAAACTTCGGATATCCATCACAGCGCCAGGATTGTTATTCGTGGCAGCTGAAGTGGGGATAAATGATCTTCTATCCGTGTTGAAGGTATATTTCAACCTAATTCCCCATGCTGAAATAAAACTTTTCTGTCATAATATGTTCCTTTGATTCATTTTACTTGCTGATTTTTCATTCACCGGATCCACTGCAAACCCTTGGTTCATCTCTAGTTATATGATTGAGATCGCAACATGTTTTTATAACCTTGGAGCCTAGAACATTTGTGTTTTTCTATGTCATTGTGTAATTGATTCCCTTGACACTCCATTATTCTCACAAACCCTGACTCTTGTATCAGATATCTCATACTATACACCATTCTTGTGCCCAGAAGAAAAATCTTATCCATATTATATGCATACTATTTCAGAATTATTGTACAATCATTTGGTTCTTAGGAATTACCATCCCCAAATTACAATCAAATTCACAAATGGCCTATTTATCTTGAACATTACACACAAAAACTATAGTTTCTAATCATTCTGTCCATGTAAGAGAAGGTTCAAAACAGCTTGGTCAACGTTCTGACAGGAGAACTGATAATGACCTGATTCTTCATCTTTATCTCTGACATCTGATTCTTCATCTCTCTACAAGACTTCTCTAATTCCATTACCCTCCATTGCATCCTTCGCAGGTTAAGCTTCAGCTCATCCTTTTCCACGGTTGAGTTTCGAAACTTTTCAGTATCAGAAGCTTGCTTTTTTGGGCACAAGATCATCATCTGAGTTTCAGATTGGATTAAATTGTCCTGCAATGTCGTTTTAATTGAGACTTTGCTGGCTTGCTGTGATATTAGGGCTTGAATGGAGACCCTTGGAGGAACTCGTATGTTCTTTGCTAGGTCCTTGCATGCTTCTAGGGTGAGCTTCTCATAGTTGAGACATTTACATAGCCTAGATTTTTCCTCCACTGAAAGTGCTGGATGGGCCTGCAAATTAATGATCTTTGTGAAGTTAAAACATAAATCATGAAGTAGAGATATAAAGACTGTCATTTGTTCCTAGTAATCAATGGTTCAATGTTTTGATTGAATATGCCAGCTATGGAAGACAATGCATTGTTTTATCAGTCTGAGCATCTAGAATGAGTTGTGTAAGGTCAATCGAGCACTCTTGACCATAGGATATAAGTGGAGTTATATATTCTGCATTGCTGATTCTGGTTTGAATCAAGAGTGATGCTCAAGAGTGACACATTGGTAGAATCAAGAGTGATTCTCAATAAAGAAGAAATTCTGCATTGTTGTTATTATATACCTAGAACTAGAATGTATGGATGGTGTGCTCAAGAGTCAAGAGTGATATACTGTTGATTCTGGTTTTATTTGGAAGCATTCAGATAAGTTGGTTCTTCTTGGTAATCAATTAAGACAACCACAAAACAATCATTGAATTCTGAGTGGTTCGTACTTGCTTTTTGCTTCCGACTTTCAGACCAACAAACAAACGAATATAGGGGATTGAAAATAAGATCCCAACCATGATTGTAAGATTTTCTTTAGTGACACTATACTAATAACATTGAAATATCATTCACATGTTGCATAGTACTATGGAATGTAAATCCTATAGTGAAAATGTTATAAAGAATATTTACCTCAAGATAGATTTCAATAGCTCTGTAAACACCATCAAAGCAATCTCTAGCACAATCAGGTAAACTCTCTGCAACAGCAAGAAACTTAGCAACTTTCAAGTTCTGATCAGGTGATATTTCTCCCATGTATTTATCAATCAATTTCCCAACTCTCTTCATTTTCTGGATTGTAACTTCATCATCAATAACAAAAACTCTAATCAATCTCAAAACCAAATCAACATCATAAACATCTCTTCCTCCTCCTGAATTATTATTACTACCAGGAACCAACAAATCATCCAGTTTTGCTTCTTCTAACATTCCACCAATCAATCTCTCCAATTCATCTCTGCAATTCTTACTTAATCCTAAACCTGAAACCACTCTTAATACCCAGAATACCCCTCTACAAGAAAAAGCTTTTCTTCCCAATAAAACCACTCCATAAACAACTGTTTCTGCAATTCCTGAGACCCCATTACCATTTTTGGCTGCTTTCAAGTAATGGAGAAGAAATTTTGTAACAACTAAGTTGTTATTATCACTTCTCCAGAAACCCATTGTTCTAATGATTTTTTCTATAATCTGTGGGGACAAAATTGTCAATTCATCAAACCACCATGGTTTACTTGTTGAACTAGTACCACTAGTACTTGAAGGTTTAATGGCAGAATTATCAGGAGTGGTCTTTGATGATGAAGAAAATCTAAACCCAGTTGTGACTGTATCAGGAGATGAATATGAAGATGAAGGAGAAGAAGAATGGGTAACATTTATATCTGAATTTTGAGAAAGTTTTACTAAAAGAGAAGAAATGAGTTTCTCAAGAATTCCAGATGATTCTGCTGAAGAGAAAAAAGGTTCACAGCTTTTTAATGAAATCAAAATATCACTCCAAGACCAGTAGAACAAACCCTCTAGAAATGTTTCCGTTTGTTGAAGAAGATTATAAGGTGAAATTTGATCGTTCATCTCAAGATAAATTGCAGAGCAATGAAGAACAGAAATATTTGATGGAGTTATTGGAAATTTACCATGATTATGACAAAATCTTGAAATTAACTCAAACCCATTTACTCCTCCTGGGAAATTATCAATTTTGATTACGGAATTATTGATTTTGGTTTGTTTTATCATCATCTTCTTTATTTTTCCTGAATAAGCTGTGATGATTTTCTGCAAAAACAACAAAAAAAGAAAAAGAAAATCAAGATGATTGAAATTACTATATCAAGTAAAAACAGAAAGAGAGAATTCCATAAATGTGGAGATTATTCTTTACCTGATTTATAAAGAATGTGTGTTCTCCATTAACATGGATTCTGAGCATTTCTTGCATGGTGGTTGATCAGAAGAACTGGTTAGAAATTCAAGAAACACTTTCTAATTATTATTATCATGGAAAAAGAAAAAAGAGGGAAGTGGTACTAAATGCTGATTGGGAGTAAATGCCAGGAGAAGAATTTTGATTAGATATATACTAAGGATAAGGAGAAGTTTGATGTGATCTTGGTAGCATATGCCACGTGGTGAGTTCGATTGCAACCCATTACCCATCGCTACAAGACTGAAAGATTTTGGTGAAAACCAAATAATATGTAGGGTCGTTTTACAGTACAAAACAGGAGAGGTTGTAGGTAAATTATTGAATTTGTGGGGTTTGCAACAGTTCAACTTGTGAATGAATTGGAAGAAGAATTTTTAGGTGTTGAATCTGCTAAATATCAAACTTGGATTTAGCTAAATGAGGAGGACTAATTACTTCTAGATGCGCAAAGGGTTTGGAAAGATTTTGGTTTTGGTTTTATTTTACTAGTATGCCTGCACGTGCTATGCACGTGCTTTACCCTTGTCCAAGCGGAAAAACAAATGTCAAGTGTAGGGGCGTTCATGGTCGGTTTTGGTTCGGTTTCAAGCCAAACCAAAACCGAAACCAATACTATCGGTTTCTAAAAATTGAAACCAAACCAATCCATTAACTATTGGTTAGGTTTCCAAATGGTTCCAGTCGGTTTGGTTTTCCCAGTGGTTTTTGGTTAACCAATAATTATGTCAAACCAAAAAAAAAAATTACACTAATTTACAGAAAAAATAGTATTGGTTTACAAAAATTTACAGACAAAAAATAAATAAAAAGAATATCAAGAGTAGTTAAAGCTTACTCTAAATCTAGAGATCAAAAGAAGATTTAACTAATGGCAGTGACATCTCTAATGAAAATTTAATCAATGATTTTTTTTTATCAATATTCGGTTAACCATTGGTTATTGGTTCAGTTTCTCTATCATACCAAAACCAAACCATTAATCTCGGTTTTCATCTTTTCTAAACTAAAACCAACCATTAGTTAATGGTTCGGTTCGGTTTCCCCCTAATCGGTTTGGTTTGGTTCGGTTTCTCGGTTAACCAGTAACCATGAACACCCCTAGTCAAGTGTGACCTGTGAAGTACTACTATTATTTTCCTCTCTCATGGGCCCTTCACCTTGTGAGTCTCCCTCTCTAGTGTCTACCGTTTCTTTTTTGAATTTTACGGTTTTAGCCTCGTTTAATTTGTCAGATATTTTTAATAAAGCTATAAAACTAAGGGTAATGTTGGATTTTCAAAAATTACAGATTCATGAACAGTACCTAAGGGGAGTTGGCTTTATAATAGTTACTAGAAGTTCGCACGTGCCTACGCACGTGCATGAAAACCGAGTCCATTCTAAACGGAAGGCACGTATGTTGGGGTCCATTCTAAGTTTGAAACAAAACTTTTTATTCTCAAACGATCTAAATTACCAATACACCCTCATTTTTATTTATAAGTCTTTTATTGCTCGGTCAAATATGAGGGCAGAATGGTCCAATAGAATTTGCAGCTTCACAAATGAACAGTACTAAGGGGTGTTCCCTTTATAATAGTTATAGATTATTATTATTATAGATAGATTATAGATAGATAGATTTGTATCAGTATATATGAATTGAGTTATTGCCTGTATCAATTGCTAAAGAAGGTATCATGTAAAACAAAATCATCATCATTATCAGGTTTTTGTGTTTACTCGTCCTAGCAATGATGGTACGTATTAGAGGTAAATGTGTTTAGTCGTCCTAGCAATGATAGTGCGTACCTCCTCTGATAATCATGCTACTAATGTGATAACGAAGGAAAGTCCATCGTAAAAAAATAAATCTGGCTAAGCAAAACAAGGCGAACATGTGTGATTTTGGCGTGTTATATTGCGCATAATCTTCTCTATGTTAGATCAAGTTTTATGGTGGAACAATTCCATGACACCTCGGTATTTGGAATAAATTGTGAAAGTTCAAGTCTAAGGGCGTAATGATGAAAAAAATCCAAAACGGCGAAAGAAACAACATTTAACGCTAGTTGGAATAGCGTCTTTTTTAGAAAGATAAGAAAACATTTCAAGTAATCTGGAGATATTATGTATCATATATAAATAATTAGTCTTTTAGTTAGATTTAAAAATTTCTTCCAACCACTAATAAATTGCCACGTCGACACGTCACCACTAACTAACATATAAATAAATCAAACAAACATTTTGGTTTATTATAAACTGTGAGCGTGGTTTCATATCAGTTTTCCAAAACGCGAGTTGGATTAGCATTTTACGCCAATTAAAATAGCGTTTTCTGACAGCTAAAATACTATTTGGATTTGCGTTAAACATCGTTTTGTTTCGCGTTTTCACTTGGATTCCAAGCTCCGAGCAAATCTTATGGTGGAGGAATTCCATCTTCCACGTCACCTCAGCATTTGGAATCGTTCATGGAAAGTTAAGTGTGGTGGTGGAACCGTAGAAACAGTAATAAAAATAATGTTGGACGCTAATGAGAATAGCGTACAAAAAATGCTAGTATGAATAGCGCTTGACCTTGTCAACGGTCAAACGCTAATGAGAACAACACCATACGCTATTATGAATAGCGCTGAACACTATTAAGAATATCGTTTTTCTAATTTTCCTTATAGAAAACCGACGGGCTCTACTCTCTTCTCTGAATCACTCACAACTCCCTTCTTCTTCTTCTCCAAAAGGAAAAAAAAAAAAAACACCTAGTTTTCCCGTTTTGATTTCTCACCACCATGAATCAAATCAAACCAATAGCTTCGAAGGGTTTGTTCGTTGGTTCATAAGGAATCTAATCATACTTCAATTTCTCAATTTGGTTGACAATCCAAAGAGAGGTAAGTTAATTCATATTCTCCTTTTTATTTTGGATTCTTTTCATGATTTGATAAAAATAGTTGATTGTTTGATCAATGATATGATTGTTGAACCCAAATATGACGAATTTGACATGAAAACCTAGGGTTTAGATGATCAACATAGTCACTTTGCATTCTTTCTTACTTTCTTTTAATGATTCTATATAGATTATGGATGATTATATGCAATTGAGTGGAAAGAATTGGGAAGAGATTGCTAAAATTATAAAACCAACTGATAAATCCCAAGACATTCAGTTTAGAAGTAATTGGGAACAACTAGACGATTTTTACGATCTTGTGGTAACGAATGATAATGCTAAGGATGTTCTTCAAAGGTTCGGGCTTGCCAATTTTTTTGAAATAAGAACGAAGAGAAGTGATCAACAATTATCTCATGGAATCTTAGGGATACCGCTAATTCCATTTCCCAAACTTTGAAATTGGTTTCACCCATTTGGATCTCGTTCACTTATCCGGCATTCATATTGGAAATGGTCGTACTATTAGTTGCTCACAAGTGGATGGGCCCGTAGAGAAAATCAAGAAATAGAGGATGCTTTAATGTTTCATTTGCATGGATATCAAAATTACAACAAAGAAAAAATGGATTTTCCTATTAATTAGTTGCTCACAAAATATATTAAGGAAAATCCAAACAATGAAGAAAATTGGGAGCATGTGACTTGATATTTCTTACTATGGGTGATTTCAAAAGTTTTAATGGCATGTTCTACTACAAGAGCGAGTAAAGGGTGGATGTTGGTGATTATGATTGGGGTTCGGCTTGTTTTAGTCGCTTGTATAATGAAATGAATTCGGTTGTTAGAGGTGGAAAAAACTTCGGTGGAATGTGGATGCTTCTAGAATATTGGTTTTACATATATTTCCATATTTTGACACCTTTTCTCATAGAAGACGTAGACCTTGATGTATGGCATGCAATAATGATATTTAAGCGTGAAAATCTAGTGAAGTTGCAAAGGGATAGCTCTAGACACTCTCTTACACTACACCAAATTCTGGGATTAGAAACAGAACCAAGCCGTTACTAAAATGGGTTGTAACGGCTCTCGCCTGTTGCAAAAGTGGGTGTTACATATTTTTCGTAACGGCTTTGTGGCCGTTACGAATCTGGGTTGTAACGGTCCTCGTAATGACTATGAGCCGTTACGAATTTTCCACGTGGGTAACACCGGGCCGTTGCGAATTTTTTTTTGTAACATAGTTGGGCGTAATGACTTTGAGCCGTTACTACGTGGCATATTGTAACTTAGAGCCGTTACTACGTGGCGATTATGTGACTTAGAGCCGTTACGAACTTTTTTTGTAACAACAAAAAATTATGCGCGATCAACCTAGACACTGGTCAAAATTGGTCAACTACAAGGTTAGGGCTGACCGGCAGTTCATTTTCTGCCGGAAATAAGACGGAATTTCTATTACCCTGCATCACCTTTCATGCCATCCATCATCCACATTCAACAATCAATTCATATCACATTCAATAATCAATTTACACCATATTCAACCAATTCATGTCAAAAAAGAACACAAATTCTTCTAAGTACAATTTTTTTTTTGTTAAGTACACAAATTCTTCTAAGTACCAATTTTTTTGTTAAATGTTCTAAATTTCTAAGGGAATACATAAAAAAGTACTAACTTTCTACATAGAAACTTACAAAACTTTGCGCTGCTTTATTCTCCAGCCTTTCGATCAAAAAATGCATCATTCAAATAACCTGCTAACACAAAAAATGTATACTTAGATGTGGGAAGTAAGCAAAAACTAGAAGAGATGACACACCCAATAAACTGGAGCAGTTATGAAGTTATTGTTGCAAGGAAGTAAGAGAACTTAACGCGACAGACAAACCTATCTGTAACTACAACTGCATGACCATAAGCATACCAACCTATGTTAAAAACAAACGAAACTAAGATGTTATACCACATACGGATGAAATTAAAAAAAAAAATATCAATTGGAGAAAAGAAGAATGAAAAATATTAATTTTCCTTCACACTGTACTCATATCAAAAGTTTTTTATGACAAAGTTGGTTAAGTCTATATATAAGAAGTTCTCCAACTAATTGCTCTTTTGGTATATACTCAAAAGGACATGACAGGATATAATTTAGTAGCAGATTGTGCGTGCTACATCTACATACCCAATTTAGATAACTTTGATCAGAAAAGAAGCTGATGGTTAGTATTAACATTTTTACCAGTCAAATTGCATATATCTCTAATCAGCATACATCTAGGAATACAAGGAATCATTTGCACTGTTCAAGAGCAAATGGATGTTATACCTTTATGCTGGTATTGGCTTAATTTTCCAGAGTGATGTAGGGAATTCCTGGCTTCAAGAGCAGTAATTATGTCAGCTGCAACTACTGAACAATTGCGGAAAAAGCACGGGCCCTTCTTGAAAGTGGTTTATGCCTGAAACAGATTTCAAAGCCAGTTGGATCCTTATAAAAATCCTCATTCAAGGGAAAGGTAAAAATGTGATCCAAGCTGCGTTTTCTCCCAACTGTGTTCTTAGCCGAGATATCACAACACTAGGGAAAAGAGGGAAATAAATCTAACATTTTGGCCAAAACTACCAGCAAAGAATAGTTTGAAAGTAAGAAAACGGAAACTGTATTTCTAAAGACACAGGACAGTATTACCAAGAAAATTTCATGGCCCAATGAAATTTCCAAGGAATGCGAAAACAAATTAACAATTACATAGTAAATTTTTGTTCAGCCAGTCAATATCTTCATTAGAATTTCCAAATTAAAATAACGAAATATGAAAAATTCTCAAATTTAGTAGCCTCATCATAATTCGAAAATTTAGAGAGAGGCTAAGATAGGCCTAGTAGAGTGAGACAGGGAGAAATAGAACAATCTCCCACATGGCTGGAGATTTGGTTGCCTAAGCAAGGATGATGATGATACTTACATTTTTCACAAGACCATCCTAAGTTGACGACGGATTTATCCCAAGTCCCAAAACCCAACTCGTACTTTACATGAAATCATCACTGCCTCGTCGGGAAGACTGAAAATGAAAGAAAAACTATTAAGCTGAGCTTGCGCATATATATGAGGGAGAATATGTGCTGGTGGTGGCGGGGTTGTTTGACCATAAAAATTCTAGACCATTAGCGATGAAGCTAGTCAAATGGCGACAAATACATATCCAAGGACTTGGACAATTCTAACATAATCAATCAAGGGGAAATTTAGCATTTACAAAAATGTGGAATTTCCATGAAATCAGACTAGTTATAAATGCCGAGAAGAAACAAAAATGCTCAGTAAAGTTAAGAAGAGATGATTCAAAATAATATTGCACATCAAGTATGGATCAAACATGGATGGTAAAACTCATGTTGGTATCGTAAAACAAATCAAATTTTGGTCATCGGTGGGGTTTCAATTAGAGAGCTCGTTGGGTCATTTCTACAAACATGGGAAGGTATCACATTTTTACATAATTAGATATTCAAGAAAAGCATAGAGTTTTAGAAACAGTCGATAATTCATGCGAAAGAAAATATGGCATCATTTTATGGCTAGTTGTGCTTTGCATCGGTATTGGATAAGAGCCCTTTTTCATAGACGGATGGCACATACGTTAGAAAATCCTATTCAATGATCATTTAATCATCAATGGGAGGTACTGACTTACCGCAAATAATAACAACCCATCCAACTCTAACGCTTGGCACGCATCTAGTGCGAGATGTTACTTGCTCTTTTGTTCTTATTTGATCATTTGTTACTGCCTTGACATATCATAACCACCTACATACACAAATAAAACATGAAGATTTTCAGATGTTACACAAGTTCTTATAAACCAAAAAATCCATCCTGGTCTCTTTTGTTCTTATTTAATCACTTGTTCTGCCCAACCCTTATTGCTAGGAGATCCTTAATGACTTGGGCAGTAGTATCTTTAGAATAGTTATCAACATCTGTTCCATACACCACCAACACAAAATCCATCCTGATGTCTTTTCAACGTCATCAGTATTTTCATTTTTGGTGGTGCAACTTAAAACAAAAACATGCATTTAATGGTTGCATCTTAAAACAAAAAGTGGAAGGAAAAGGCTGTACCAAAGTGGAAGGGAAGGAAATGCTTGCTTCTAGACCATTCTCAGCAGAACCACCATTTCCTTATCCTTAATATCCTCCATCCATCTCACAGCAGCAACTCCACAATTCCATACTTTCTCTGCATTTCAGTTCAGCCGCAACCCAATCATCAATAACTTCTAAATCTTCTCAACTCCACAACTTATGAATCTTCTCAACTCCACAATTCCATACGGCACATAACCTCAGAACCCATTAAACCAACACCAGATTCCCTTCCTATTCTTCCACCAACTTCATAGCATAACAACACCATCACAATTCCTACTTCATAGCCATTCCACATATTCTTCTATCAATCATAACCCATCTGAAAATCGATCACAAACACCATATGATCTTCATATCAGAAACACCATCACAAAAACAAACCCTGAAATCATAAAACAAGTACCTATATTAGAACAAACCCTAAAATCAGTTCATATTTTGAAACCCTAAAATAGAAATTAACATAAAACCCAAAAACCAGTTTATAGTTTGAAACTTATACCTCCTAAGTTGATATTAGGAATAGATACAATCATCAATGATTGCATATCAATTCAATTCAAGTTAGTTCGGCTCACTCAATTTCATTTCAATAAAATACCCATGATTCTCACAATAAAGAAAGAGAATTAAACAAAAAGTAGAGTCATAGCTACCCCTTTTCTCGCCAATATACTCAACAATCGACCCATAGTACCCACATTTGATAAAGAACCAAAAACAACACATTTTCAAAACTTCATTTTCAACTAATCAAAGAAAAATGAAAAAAATTCAAACACTTGTTACCTCTGAAATTGTAAGTCCAAGATCTCTGTCATCTTGTGTAGGAGAAGAATATCCTCCTAGTTTAATACAAATACAAATTGACCAATCAATCAACATCAATTGAGCTTATATAATTACAATATAAGATTGATCAAATTAGGGTTTATTATATCTTACCATGAAACCCAACAGTCTTATTATTCATGTTTAGTAAAACAATATATCAAACAATTTTAAATCCTAAATACCAATTTCATCTACTAAAAATTGAAAAATCCATAAATGCAATAAAACGATTCAGTAATCAAAAGATAGATACAAAAGTGAAAGGATGTAGACCTGTTTGTTGATTTCAACACCAAAAAGACCTCCAACTCATAATCCGCGTTCCCTTGAAGAACAGATCTGAAGGATCCTTCAAAAATAGGTAAGAAAACAGAACAAACTGTCATTTTTTCATCATAATCATCAACATGAAAATGATATTACCGATCTAAACTGAAATCAAAAAGATGAATTATATTAGATGATGAAAGACTGAAACCCTAAAATCTGATTAACAAATTTAACCCTAAAATCGATTAACAAACTTACACAAGAACCCATAACACGAGATGATAAGAAAAAAGATGTGAAATCGAAATCCAACCGAGCACGAGATGATGATATGTGAATCTTCATTGAAAGAAAAAAGAGGGAGAGAGGCAAAGAGCGAAGAGATAGAGAGAAAATGAGAAATGGTAAATGAAATTCGTCGATTCACCACTAAGGGTAAGACATGGGATGAAGAGAGGCGGGCATGTGAGTGGCATACGCAGGGGAGGAAATATCCTCTAGTATTACTCACCTTGGGTGGAAAACAAAAGCACGCATGTGACTCGCACACGCACAAATATCAAGTGTTACGACCAAGCGTGTGGATCGGCACGCCTATAAAAAATTTCAGTAACGGCTTAGCCTCACATTACGGATTTTTAAAAAATTAGTAAGCTTCACATTACTTTAATTTTTTGTAACGGCCATTTGTAACGGGAAATTTGTAACGGCCCATAAGCCGTTACGAATGCCTGTTACGAATCCGGGAATTTGGTGTAGTGTTAGTACGGCTCGCCAACAAATAGAGTTGAGAACATTATTGGAACGGAATGGCAACCATGGTCAAATAGTATATTTCGTGAACATCCTGATATAAGACATGCTCGTGAACTCTCCATGCAAAGAGTGTCTTTTTATGATCCGGAAGCCGATACTAGTATATTATATCTTGGTGAACGGTTTTTAAGGCAAATGAAGGGAGATGTAACAATTCTAATAAGTCCACGAGATCGTTTGGAAAACCTTAGTAACATCCCGGATCCTATTGATGTGGTAGAAGAACAACATTGTACAATAATCGATGAGACCGCTTATGAGGTGTGGTGGAAGAGAAAATCTATTGGTTTTTTGTTTCCAGACATCCAACATCAAGATAACAGAAATGAAGTTGGATCTGCAAGTACTCAAGATCCAACATTTAATGTAAATCAGTTCCCCCAAATATATCCATCAAGGTATCCGTATGACAAACGTCTCACGAGTTTTACCAGAATTTCCAAAAATTTAGTGGCATGCGGAATGTTCAGACAGTGATTGCAACCTTGTTCGTGTGCCTTTTAAAACCACCCATATCTCGTCCAATTATATATGATGTTAGTTGGGAACAAGGGTTAGTAACTTTTTGTTTGAACTCCTTCAATTATTTTGCTTTCCATATTTTTATGATTTTATTTACACATTAAAAGTTCTCACCATTATTGATTGTTTTTTCTTTTCAGGAGCAATGGAAAGATCTTGCGCATAAGCTTGTTGTTTTAAATATTACAAATGATAAGTTTTGGTATGAATGAAATCGTGCACATGTTCTTGGGCAATCACACTACGGAGGGGAAGAATCAACGTCAACCCAATCATGTTATGCTCTTGGAGAAAAATCCCAATGGTTAAGCTGTGAAAGACCATCCACAAGTCATGATGTCGCACCAGATGATATACATGGTCATTATGCTGCAGCAGATGAAATAGTTCAAAATACACAATTCACCGAATTATTAACTAGTGAGGGTTTTACTGAAGTTTATATGAATAGGATTTTGGGATTTGATCAACATGATTATTGGGTTTACTATGGTATTGTGGGAATACAAATGTCTATAATGGATAGTAGTGGTGTTTTTTTTTTACTTATTAGAATGTTATGTTATGCAGAAGTCTATAAAATGCTTATTGCAATGTATTTTCTTTAATAAATGTCTTTTCTTGAATGAATGTGAGGTATTGCATGTGTCTATAAAATGTATGAGTTCAAAAATCACGGAATGCTTATGGTGTTTGAGTTTTGTTTATAGGTGCAAATTGGACGATGACAGTCCGCTAAGGAGGTCTGTACTAATGACGTGTGATATCGATCTTAGCATTGGTGATTATTTGTACCGTGAATAAAATACACGGAAGGCCCATTAATCAAGCCCGTCTAGCCGGCCCGTGAAGGAAGATTCCAGAAGTTTCCAGAGAAGTCTTGTTGCCCAAGTTTATATCAGAATTAGGGTTACATAAACACTATAAATACATGAATCCTAATCCCTAAGAGGATATGGAGTTTTAGGTTAGCTAACCCAGAGAAAATCCTTTGTATCGTCATAACCAATAAAGCATATCTCCGTTCTTCCGTGATGTAGGCAATACTTGCCGAACCACGTTAAATCTTTGTCTCTTCTCTTTATCTTCAATTTGTTCCAACCCTTATTTAACCCTAATATCCATTATCATCATCAAATCATCGTGTTTAGTGCCCAAAAGTAATTTTGGGTACAAATAGTGATGATAGCGAGGAGAAAGCAATTGTGGTGTACCAATATATGACTTAAAGAATGCATAGGCTCTTCCAACCGGTGCCTCAAGAAGTATTAACACGACAAATGGTGGAAAGGCTCTGATGCGTGTCGTAGGTGCAATCAAATTAATTAATGTTTCCACTCAATTAAAAATAATATAATGGAAGTCAAGTTCGTTCCCACGAGGAGCAAGAGATCTTAGTTGTAAAAGTTGTCACGAAAGGGGGTGTAAAAAGCAAAAGAAAAATAAACAAAGCAATTAAAATCGAAAGTTGAAAACAATAAGAGAGACAAGACCTAGGAATCCTTCTTCGTTACGAAACAATGAATCAAGTTATGTTCTATTCTACTTGTTATTAGTCACAAATTATCACCAACCGTAGGTAAAGCAAGCTAGCTCAGTGCTAAACCCCTAAATCCCTTGTATCACCGGACACGGAAGTTCTCGACTACCGGATTCTATTTACCAAACCACCTAGTAGTAGCTCACTCTAGATGTAATTTAAATAAACGCATTAAGATTTATGAACTTATTAGGTTAATATTAGTAGTTAGACTCTTAGATCAAGGTCTACTTGCTAACGTTGTTTCTACACACAATTGCTCCACGGAATCCCTCCGCAAGGTCTCGTGTTTGCTACTTATGTAAAGAGTCAAGAAACGATTACTTATCTCCTAACTTTCACTAGCTTTAGATCAAATTAACAAATCAATTTAGCGTGCACTCCAAACAATCTATCAATCAATCATGAATGTCTTTAAGATCATTCCTATTAGTAAAAACAAACGATAATTATGTGAAAAACTTCAAGATAGAATTGAAAACAAAAACTTAAATCATATGTTAAGAACTAGGAATTCATCCTCAATCAATAAGAAAATTAGCTACTCATGCTTTTGAAATTCACACCAATAATAATAATTAAAAGAAGAATTTTCAAATTCACACAAGTAGTTAAGAAGAAAAATCTTAGAAAAGCAAGCAAAAACACAAGTGATGTGTGTGTAGAGAGGTGTGTAGAAGTTGTAGAAAACTTCTCTATTTATAGGCTTCAACATTCTCCAAATCTTCCAAGGAATAGAATCCTTTTCCTTTTGCAATTCAATTTCCAAATCCAAGCTTTTCTCAACTCTTCCACCTTCTCTTTCCAAATTTGAGTCCAATTCTCCATCCAATTCCTAGCCCAAGTCTTCACACCCATGAGAGAAGTCCATAGGAAATTCTGGAATTTTTTGGCTCATGGGAAAATCTGGGATTATGTTAGGAATCCTGCCGGAATTGTCGCCGCCTACGCGCTGAAAGTCGTCGTCGGTGATAGAATATTCCGTCCAAGATTACATTATCAGATTAGGTCAAACTAACGATCAACCGTTAGTCAATCGGGGTCAAAGTCGGGTCACGAGTCAGAACCGAGTCAGCATCTGAGTCCAGCTAACTGGGCTGACTCGGCTAAGTTGCCATGGCTCTGGCCAGAGCTGTGTTGTTGCACAATGATTGTGCTTCACCAGCCATAATGGCCATACATCTTGCACTTCAGCTCCAATGCACCACCTGCAATTTATCAGACCACCACACTCTCATACACAACCCCAGATTCTTTCTTGCCCCTTTCATGGCCTCACCGCAATGCCTCGCACCGATTCCATCGCCAAAGACACATCACAAAGACATTGCATCCGAATTCAACCAAGCTCCTCCATCCCCGAATCGCTCCAAATCTTTCATCACCGCCAACATCAGACTCATTCGGTCTACCTACAACTTGATTATTGCTCCCGCATTTGTAAATGCATCATCTCTCACTCTGACCTCTCCATCACTTGCTCATTGCTTTCCATTGATCCCTGCTATCATTCATTTCTTGCGAGTTGCACTCAAATCCGCGACCTCACCGGCAGACTCATAATTGACTCGGGCAATATCGCAAAGATTCATCGAATTCTATATTTCAACCTTCAACTTCATTCGTTGCCATCACCACTACTAGCTAGCACCACACAAGTAACTCCAGTTCAGCCATTCCCAGTGCAACTTCCATCCTAACAACCTCTTCTTGTTGAAACTCATTATCACCATTTGCACCCGAAATGCAACTTCCAATACTAGCATTCATCTAAGCTTAGCTTAAATTTCCCATCTCAACCACCGTAACCCACTATTCATCTTCATACATTGCACCTTGACTATAATCGAACCAAAGACAAGCTCAGCATCTCTCCACAGTTCATCCTTGCCTATTTCTGTATCTGAGCTTCAAATTGCGGACATGAATCGAAACCCTTAATTCAATTTGAGCTCTTTGATTCACTTCATCTTCAGTTCATTTAAATCATCACGAGACTCATTTTAATTCTGCTCAAAGCCCATAGTTCTTCTTCAATCTCTGTTCTTCTCTCTGATGACACCCATTCTGCTTCTCTTCATTCAACAGCATCAAATTCTTCCCTGTGTTTTCAACCCATTTTCACTGATCTGCCTTAGATGGGTTTCACAATAACAGCTCAATCAAGCCTCACAAAGCAAAGCATTCTTAACCAAATTCACATATCGTGAGTTTCTTCTTTGGAGACCAACCTCATCATCCCCGAGTTCGATTTCTCTTTCCACGAACCCATGATTTTCAATTACTTCACGAACTCGGTTGTTAACCAAAACCCATATTATCTTTGATTTGGGAACCCTAATTTCTTCAAGCCCGGCATAAATTCATCTTCGATTTCGAGACAAACCCTCTCGATCTCTTGAACAAATCAATAGCAAGAACTCGAACCCTAATTATCTCTATCACTAATTTCTCCTTCGAATCCTCAATCGGCAACAATAACTCCGTCTCTTCCAACATGAATCGATTCCCTTTTTATTCTTAATCATCAATCAAGAGAACCTTAATCATCCTCCATTTAGCAAAGTGACGAGATTCTCTATTTTCTTCCAATTTCTCGGATCATCAAAGAAAGAAGCCATGGTCGTTTGTTCTAACTCTCGAGTGAAGAAAAAAATAAGAGAAAAGAAAACCCTTTCTCTATTTAGGTTTAAGTTAAATGGGGCGGATTCGGGTACGGGTGTGGGTGTGTGGGTTTGGGTTTGGGTTTATACATCCATGGACATAACCCATCCATTTTACCAGCTGATAATAGCACTACATTTCTGGATAAGGGCTACCCAGTTTGGCAGCCCCTTAACTTGAACTGTCCTTTCTTTAGTAATCCTCCAATAGAGAGTAGCCCTTAACCTTGGCTAGGCTCCAAATAGTGATCGCCCATGAAATGACAATTTTGCCCTTTTGGCTCAAAATAGAGTAACTTCTTCTTCTTTTCCTCCGTGTGACTCCAAAGTAGCTACAAAACTCAAAACAAGCGTAAAATACATAATTTACAAGAAAAATAGCAAAGAAAGCATAAACTACTAGATAGTAAATTAGGTGTATTCTACACCTATCAAATTCCCCCACACTTAGACTTTGCTAGTCCTCGAGCAAATCAAACTAAAAACTCACAACTTCAAAGCGTTCAAGCGTCCCAAGCATCCAAAAAGCTATGAGGACATAGAGTTTCTGCATGCTAGTAATAAGAAGTTAGAAATACCAAAGAACATAATCTCATTCTTAAATGTTGAGTGAGAAATAACCACACCATAATGAGAGAACGCGTGTTTGAGAAACGATCAATAAGCATTTCGCCTCGAACGCCGCCTCACCAAAAAGGATTTTATGATAATTGCACTCAAAAAGACGGCTTTTTTATGGTTCTTACATGTGTGCAGGTAGGAATGAAGAGAGAATTCCCGCAACACGTTGAATGGTGGGAAGGACAACTTCCGAAATATTTTTAAAAACCCACATCTTTTATTTTGAAAAACCATTTTTCTAACGATCTCTACGAAAGGAAATCAACCATTATTATCGAGGATGAGATTACTTACTCACCTTCACATCCGATCGCCAATTATGATAACACCACTCTCACGGCATCCAATAGAAACGTCTTCCGCTCCTCGTCTTTAACTTCTTGGTCTTCGTCTTCGGTTTCAACTATTGATGATAAACCCTTGAATTTCATAAATCCTTAACAATTTGTAACTCTTTTTACCTTAAAATCCTTGTCGCTTGAAACTACCTTATAAATTTTCCTTCCCCACGGCTTATTAACAAATATTTCTCTTGTTTCTTTTTTTTCTTCTTTTTTTTTTTTTTTTTTTTTTTTTTTTTTTTTTTTTAAAAAACAAGAGAAATTAAATACAAAATAAACCATGGCCGTGGGAGAAGTATTTTACCACTTGATTCTTCACAACTTGTATCGTCTTGAAATCATAAACTTCAAAAATTCTCACCTTTTAATTTTCTTCGCTTTCATGAATAAGTCTTCATACTTGAATATAAAATTACCTCATTGTATTGTAAGTCCTCAACATATATGTAAAAATCCGCTCTTTGTATGTTGCTTTACTTGTATTTGAAATTTGCTCTTTTTCTCATTCCGTTGCTCGTAAACCTTAAACTTTTTCCAACTTTCCTTGTAGATTTTGATGTCGCTCCTTGTTGATGATGAATGTGTTTCTATGGATCCGTTGTTGTCGCGAGAATGAATGGTGCTAACTGCAAATCGAACTACAAGAAGGAAGCTTTCATCTATAGACGTCACCCTCATGATTGACAAAATTAGCACTCAAGAGATCAAAGAGTAGTGCTTCTATTGGTGGGAGGTTGGGTAGCTCACCATTCTACCCGGAATTAACGTACGGTGACACACACTCAAAAGAAGCTCTTTAGTAGATGGAAAATTTCTGGTCGGTGCCTCACATGATATGAATATGGGTAGTCTCCACTAATGATTGATCAGCAACTCTAATAATGCACTTCTCCCTGCACCAAATTCGCATCACCGGCATGATTAAATCCATTATTTAACACTCAAACAAACAAGAAATCCGAATGTAGTTCTCTAACATTTCCAAGTTCAATTATGTCGGTCAAAATCTCTATGTAAACATACCTAGAAGTATGCTAGTGACTCTAAAATCTTTAAAAGTTGAAGTTTTTAAGTAAAACTTTTTTTTAAAAAAAAAAAATTTTAAAATTTTTTTTTTAAATTTTTTTTGTAATTTTTGTTTTAAAAACATGCTTAACCACTCCCCCACACTTAAACCTTACATTGTCCTCAATGTAATTGAATCCTCCTAGTAAAGTCAAGGTGGGAAATTTTAACTGATAAGAAACAAGAAAAAGAAATAACAAAAGCAAAAGGATAAGAAATACAAAACCGATGGGTTGCCTCCCATTAAGCGCTTGTTTTAAAGTCGACGGCCCGACTTAGTTCTTGCGGCACATTACTCCTCCAGAGGGAGTGCATCTCCAAATGAAAGTTCATCCAAATTCACATAAGCGATGTTCTCATAGTATGGCTTCAACCTATGGCCGTTGACTTTGGAAACCGAATTGTCTCTAAGACTAGTAATTTCAACTGCACCATGAGGAAAAACATTAGTAACAACATATGGTCCAATCCAACGAGACCTTAACTTTCCAGGAAATAGTTTAAGGCGAGAATGATATAAAAGGACTTTTTGTCCCACGATGAAACTTTTACGAGAAATCATCTTGTCATGAAAAAGCTTGGTCTTTTCCTTGTAAATACGGGCACTCTCGTAAGCATCATTGCGTATCTCCTCTAACTCATGTAGTTGTAACTTCCTTTGTTTCCCTGCTTCATCATACTCCATGTTGAATTTCTTTATCGCCCAATAAGCCTTGTGTTCAAGTTCAACCGGAAGATGACAAGCCTTGCCATAAACCATCCTATATGGAGACATACCAATCGGTGTCTTATACGCCGTCCTATACGCCCAAAGTGCATCGTTGAGCTTAAAGCTCCAATCTTTCCTCGTGGTATTCACCGTTTTCTCAAGAATGGACTTGATCTCACGATTTGAAATTTCCGCTTGTCCACTAGTTTGTGGATGATAAGGCGTACCAATTTTGTGTGTTATGTTGTACTTCTTGAGGAGAGCGTGGAAAGCCTTCTTGAAATGTGAGCCTCCATCGCTTATCACCACTCTTGGTGTACCATGCCTATTGAATATGTATTCCCTTACAAAATCACAAACAACTTGAGAGTCATTAGTCTTGGTGGCTCTAGCTTCCACCCATTTCGAAACATAATCAACGGCAAGAAGTATATAAAAATTCCCATTCGAATTGACAAAAGGGCCCATAAAATCAATACCCCACACATCAAAAATCTCAACGGTGAGAATTGGTGTGAGTGGCATTTGATTTCGAGCACCTAGATTGCCCGTTCGTTGACATCTATCACACGATTTACAAAAAACATATGAATCTTCAAACAAGGTGGGCCAATAAAATCCACTCTCGAGAACTTTGAGAGCGGTGCGTTTAGAACCAAAGTGGCCACCACAAGCAAAAGTGTGGCAAAAGGAGAGAATGGATTGAAATTCGGAATTAGGCACGCACCTTCGCATTATTTGATCAACGCCATATTTCCATAAGTATGGTTCATCCCACACATATTGCTTAGCTACCTTCTTAAGTTTCATCTTTTGGAAATTAGACATTGTACTAGGTACTTTCCTTGTCACCAAGTAATTCACTATATCCGCATACCAAGGTGTTGATTCTTCCATGGAGAAAAGTTGTTCGTCCGGAAAACGGTCATGTAATGGAAGTTCCTCTTGAGACATAACAAGTCTACTAAGATGATCCGCAACGGTATTCTCCACACCCCTCTTATCACGAATTTCTATGTCGAACTCTTGTAACAATAAGATCCACCGAATTAATCTTGGCTTAGCTTCTTTCTTCTTTATTAAGTGTCTTAGTGCGGCATGATCGGAATACACAATAACCTTTGTACCCACCAAGTATGAGCGAAATTTTTCCAACGCAAAAACTATAGCCAATAACTCCTTTTCCGTGGTAGAATAATTGATTTGTGCATCATTAAGGGTCCTAGATGCATAATAGATAACATGGGACAACTTGTCCACCCTTTGACCCAAAACGGCTCCAACCGCATAATCACTAGCATCACACATTAATTCAAATGGAAGATTCCAATCCGGTGATTTGATAATTGGCGCACTTGTCAACATCTCTTTTAATTTATCAAAAGCATCCTTGCATTCCTTGTTGAAGTCGAAAGGTACCTCCTTTTGTAATAACTTGCACATCGGCATGGAGATTTTGGAGAAATCCTTGATAAACCGCCTATAGAAACCTGCATGGCCAAGAAAAGAACGGATTTCCCTCACCGAAGTGGGATATTGTAAGTTTCTTATTAAATCTATCTTTGACTTGTCCACTTCGAGCCCTCGAGAGGACACAATGTGACCAAGTACTATGCCATGGTTTACCATAAAGTGACATTTCTCCCAATTAAGGACAAGGTTTGTGTCTATGCATCGTTTAAGAATTAGTTCAAGGTTATTTAAACAACCATCAAAAGAATTGCCATAAATACTAAAGTCATCCATAAATACCTCGATGATGCGCTCCACATAATCCGAGAATATACTCACCATGCATCTTTGAAAAGTAGCCGGCGCATTGCAAAGGCCGAACGGCATCCGTCTATATGCAAACGTTCCAAACGGACAAGTGAAAGTGGTCTTCTCTTGGTCCTCCGGTGCAATAACAATTTGATTGTATCCCGAATAACCATCCAAGAAGCAATAATAAGAATGCCCCGCTAACCGCTCCAACATTTGATCAATGAAAGGTAAAGGAAAGTGATCCTTGCGGGTTGCGGAATTAAGCTTTCTATAGTCAATGCACACTCTCCAACCGGTTTGAACTCTTGTAGGAACAAGTTCATCGTCTTGATTTCGAACAACCGTGACTCCGGATTTCTTTGGTACCACTTGAACCGGACTTACCCACTTGCTATCGGAAATTGGGTAGATTACCCCCACACTTAGCAATTTGAGTATCTCTTTTTTCACAACCTCCATCATGGGAGGATTGAGCCGACGTTGAGCATCACGTACCGGCTTCACGTTTTCTTCCATTAGAATCCTATGCATGCACATGGATGGACTAATACCCTTGATATCCGCAATTGTCCACCCAATAGCCGTTTTGTGCTCTCTCAAGACTCTAAGCAAACGGTCTTCTTGTACCGGTGTGAGGTTCTTAGAAATAATCACCGGAAGCTCATCTCCATCTCCCAAGAAAGCATACTTCAAATGGTCCGGAAGTGGCTTCAATTCTAGTTTGGGCGCCTTCACAATAGATGGTACAAGTATTTCATCATTCACGGGTAAAGAAATATATGAAACATTACCCTTTTTAGCTTCTTGCAATGTCGCCAAAGCACCACACATCTCCACCAATTCCTTGGAGATTTCAACATCCAAGTTAGACAAGCCATGGACATCCAATTCAATGCTCTTTTGCAACACCACATCAAGTTCATCCTCTTGGTTCAATTCCACCATTTGTTGCGCTAATGAATCAACCACATCAATGGAGTAAACGGAATGCACATCACTTGGGTAGCGCATGGCTTCAAATATGTTAAAGTGTATTATCTCCTTGTCGAATTCCATAGTGAGTGTACCCTTATCAACATCAATCTTCGTCTTTGCGGTCTTCATGAATGGCCTCCCAAGAAGTAAAGAAGTAGATGATCGGTTCTCATTATTGTCCATATCCACCACGAAGAAGTCCACCGGAAAAATAAGCTCATTTACTTGCACTAGCACATCTTCTACAAGTCCCTTTGGATATATGTTCGACTTGTTTGCTAATTGGATAATAACTCTTGTCTCTTTCAAAGGTCCTAGATTCAAGGAGTCATATATTTCGCCGACATCACACTAATGGAAGCACCCAAGTCAAGTAAAGCATGTTCAAACCTTTGCTTACCAATAGTAATTGGCACCGTGAAACCACCGGGATCCGTGCACTTTGTAGGCATCTTCTTCAATAGCATAGCCGACGCACTCTCGCCAACTTTAGTAATTTCATTATCAAGCAACCTATCCTTCTTGATGCATAATTCCTTCATAAACTTGGCATACCTTGGAATTGTCTTAATGGCCTCAATGAATGGGATGTTGATTTCAATCTTCTTGAAGATATCCATAAGTGCCTTGTCTTGAGCTTCTTTCTTGGATTTAGCAAAACGACTAGGAAAAGGAGGTGGAGTAGTGAAAGTAGAAACCGGTTCCTTGGATTGGTCGTTTGGTGTGGAGTTCTCCTTTGGTGCGGTTTCCTCCTTGTCTTTGACTACCTCTTCAATAGCTTCTTCATGATGACTTGGACCCTCCACTTGTCTTCCACTTCTTAAAGTAACCGCATTAACATTCTCTCTTGGATTCACAAATGGTTGTGAAGGAAGTTTTGTGGATGCTTGAGATTTCAATAAATTCACATCGGTCGCCAATTGTCCCATTTGAGTTTGTAAGTCCTTGATGGCCGAATCGGTCTTTTGTTGGATTTGTTGGCTTTGTTGGAACATAGAAGTAAGACCTTGCATACCTTGCATTAACGCATTGAGCTTGTCATCATTCAAAAAATCACGCTCCTTGACTTGTTGTGGTTGGAATTGTTGAGAACCACCTTGTTGTTGAGGTTGAAAGCGTGATTGTTGAAAACCACCTTGTTGCTCATACGGATTGGAAACCGCCGCTTGCTTGTTTGCATAACTAAAGTTGGGATGATCCTTCCACCCGGGATTATAGGTATTGGAGTATGGATCGTACCTTGGCCTTTGATTTGGATATAAAGCATTCACTTGTTCGGTCTCACCATCCGGAATAATTACCGCGGCCATCCTTTGAATCATTATCTCCATGTTACTCATCCTTTGATCAAGATGTGATGATGAATCACTAACTTCATGCACTCGCCTAACCATTGGTTCATCCCTTGTGTAGAATTGTTGCGAGTTTGCCGCCATACTTTCAATCAACTCTCTAGCTTCGGTCAAAGTCTTGTTCATTAGTGCACCACCACCCGCGGCGTCAAGAAGAGACCTATCACTTGGGTGGAGAGCTTCATAGAAGTATTGGAGTATCATAACATCACTAAATTGATGGTGTGGACAGCTTGCCACCAACCTCTTGTATCGCTCCCAACATTCATACAATGATTATCCCACTTGTTGTTTCAATCCACAAATCTCCTTGCGAATTTGAGTAGCTTTGGATGCGGGAAAATATCTCTCGAGGAAAAGTTTCTTCATCCCATTCCATGTTGTGATACTTAGGAAGGCAAATAATATAACCATTCCTTAGCATTACCCGCCAAAGAAAACGGAAAGCTTTCAACATTTCTCCATCCGCATTAGTCTCCGGTGGAAGCATAGCCATAACTATGGTGTAGAAGTCCATAAGATGTTTGTTTGGGTCCTCATTCACCATGCCATGGAACTTTGGTAACTCTCTAATCAACCCCGGCTTGATCTCGAAGGTTGAGTTAGTTTGGATACACCATTGTTGTGTGTCAAGCTTGTGAGAAGCTAGGTCCTTTAGTGTACGATCAGCCATTGTTTCTTCCTCTTTGTCCGAATCACTTGATGAAGAAGGAGGAAGTGGAGTGTTAATCGCACGAATGAAATCCTTTAGTTGAGTGCCGGATCGAAGACGTATTGGACTCGGTCTACCCTCTCTAAGCATTCACCAAAGGTATAACACCTGAAACAAGATTCTCACAAACTAAGTTAGATACGGTAAAGAATCTAACAAAGCAAGAATAAAGCAAAAAGAAAAATTAAAAACAACTAAAAATCGCCGTTGCTCCCCTAAGAACGGCGCCAAAATTTGATGCGTGTCGTAGGTGCAATCAAATTAATTAATGTTTCCACTCAATTAAAAATAATATAATGGAAGTCAAGTTCGTTCCCACGAGGAGCAAGAGATCTTAGTTGTAAAAGTTGTCACGAAAGGGGGTGTAAAAAGCAAAAGAAAATAAACAAAGCAATTAAAATCGAAAGTTGAAAACAATAAGAGAGACAAGACCAAGGAATCCTTCTTCGTTACGAAACAATGAATCAAGTTATGTTCTATTCTACTTGTTATTAGTCACAAATTATCACCAACCGTAGGTAAAGCGCTAGCTCAAGTGCTAAACCCCTAAATCCCTTGTATCACCGGACACGGAAGTTCTCGACTACCGGATTCTATTTACCAAACCACCTAGTAGTAGCTCACTCTAGATGTAATTTAAATAAACGCATTAAGATTTATGAACTTATTAGGTTAATATTAGTAGTTAGACTCTTAGATCAAGGTCTACTTGCTAACGTTGTTTTCTACACACAATTGCTCCACGGAATCCTCCGCAAGGTCTCGTGTTTGCTACTTATGTAAAGAGTCAAGAAACGATTACTTATCTCCTAACTTTCACTAGCTTTAGATCAAATTAACAAATCAATTTAGCGTGCACTCCAAACAATCTATCAATCAATCATGAATGTCTTTAAGATCATTCCTATTAGTAAAAACAAACGATAATTATGTGAAAAACTTCAAGATAGAATTGAAAACAAAAACTTAAATCATATGTTAAGAACTAGGAATTCATCCTCAATCAATAAGAAAATTAGCTACTCATGTTTTTGAAATTCACACAAATAATAATAATTAAAAGAAGAATTTTCAAATTCACACAAATAGTTAAAAAGAAAAATCTTAGAAAAGCAAGCAAAAACACAAGTGATGTGTGTGTAGAGAGGTGTGTAGAAGTTGTAGAAAACTTCTCTATTTATAGGCTTCAACATTCTCCAAATCTTCCAAGGAATAGAATCCTTTTCCTTTTGCAATTCAATTTCCAAATCCAAGCTTTTCTCAACTCTTCCACCTTCTCTTTCCAAATTTGAGTCCAATTCTCCATCCAATTCCTAGCCCAAGTCTTCACACCCATGAGAGAAGTCCATAGGAAATTCTGGAATTTTTTTTGGCTCGTAGGAAAATCGGGATTATGGTAGGAATCCGGCGGAATTATCGCCGCGGCCGCTTTGAAAGTTCGTCGTCGGTGATAGAATATTCCGTCCAAGATTCTGTTACCGTTAGGTCAAACTAACAGTCAACCGTTAGTCAATCGGGGTCAAAGTCTGGGTCACGAGTCAGAACCGAGTCAAGATTCGAGTCCGACTAATCGGGCCGACTCGGCTAAGTTGCCATGGCTCGCCGAGCCTGTGTTGTTGCACAATGATTGTGCTTCACCGGCCATAATGGCCATACATCTTGCACTTCGACTCCAATGCACCACCTGCAATTTATCGAGACCACCACACTCTCATACACAACCCCTGACTCTTTCTTGCCCCTTTCATGGCCTCATGCAATGCCCGCACCGATTCCATCGCCAAAGACACATCACAAGACATTGCATCCGAATTCAACCACAGCTCCTCCATCCCCGAATCTGCTCCAAATCTTTCATCACGCCAACATCGACTCATTCGGTCTACCTACAACTTGAGTTATTGCTCCGCATTTGTAGCTGCATCATCTCTCTCACTCACACCTCTCCATCACTGCTCATTGCTTTCCATTGATCCCTGCTATCATTCATTTCTTGCAGTTGCACTCAAATCCGCGACCTCACCAAAGCTCATAATTGACTCGGGCAATATCGCGGCAGATTATCGAATTCTATATTTCAACCTTCAACTTCATTCGATTGCCATCACCACTACTAGCTAGCACCACACAAGTAACTCCGGTTCAGCCATTCCCATCTGCAACTTCCATCCTAACAACCTCTTCTTGTTGAAACTCATTATCACCATTTGCACTGAACCGCAACTTCCAATACTAGCATTCATCTAAGCTTAGCTTAAATTTCCCATCTCAACCACCAGAACCCACTATTCATCTTCATACATTGCACCTTCAGCTATAACTGAACCAGCACAAGCTCAGCATCTCTCCACAGTTCATCCTTGCCTATTTCTGTATCTGAGCTTCAAATTGCGGACATGAATCGAAACCCTTAATTCAATTTGAGCTCTTTGATTCACTTCATCTTCAGTTCATTTAAATCATCACAGACTCATTTTAATTCTGCTCAAAGCCCATAGTTCTTCTTCAATCTCTGTTCTTCTCTCTGATGACACCCATTCTGCTTCTCTTCATTCAACAGCATCAAATTCTTCCCTGTGTTTTCAACCCATTTTCACTGATCTGCCTTAGATGGGTTTCACAATAACAGCTCAATCAAGCCTCACAAAGACATTCTTAACCAAATACATATCTCGTGAGTTTCTTCTTTGAGACCAACCTCATCATCCCCGAGTTCGATTTCTCTTTCCACGAACCCATGATTTTCAATTACTTCACGAACTCGGTTGTTAACCAAAACCCATATTATCTTTGATTTGGGAACCCTAATTTCTTCAAGCCCTGGCATAAATTCATCTTCGATTTCAGACAAACCCTCTCGATCTCTTGAACAAATCAATAGCAGCAACTCGAACCCTAATTATCTCTATCACTAATTTCTCCTTCTGAATCCTCAATCGGCAACAATAACTCTGTCTCTTCCAACATGAATCGATTCCCTTTTTATTCTTAATCATCAATACACAGAGAACCTTAATCATCCTCCATTTAGCAGTGACGAGATTCTCTATTTTCTTCCAATTTCTCGGACATCACAAAGCTGACCATGGTCGTTTGTTCTAACTCTCAGTGAAGAAAAAAATAAGAGAAAAGAAAACCCTTTCTCGATTTAGGTTTAAGTTAAATGGGGCGGATTCGGGTACGGGTGTGGGTGTGGATCTATGGGTTTGGGTTTATACATCCATGGACATAACCCATCCATTTTACCAGCTGATAATAGCACTACATTTCTGGATAAGGGCTACCCAGTTTGGCAGCCCCTTAACTTGAACTGTCCTTTCTTTAGTAATCCTCCAATAGAGAGTAGCCCTTAACCTTGGCTAGGCTCCAAATAGTGATCGCCCATGAAATGACAATTTTGCCCTTTTGGCTCAAAATAGAGTAACTTCTTCTTCTTTTCCTCCGTGTGACTCCAAAGTAGCTACAAAACTCAAAACAAGCGTAAAATACATAATTTACAAGAAAAATAGCAAAGAAAGCATAAACTACTAGATAGTAAATTAGGTGTATTCTACACCTATCAGGCTCCGAGAGGGCGAATATGCAAGAATGATTCATGACTACTTTGGACCTAATAGTACTTGGGGCCCTAAGAAGTTCCACCGACGTTTGGGTATGTATCGACCTCTTTTCTTACGTATTCTAAGTGAGATTGTTGTTGAGGATCCTGCTTTTGATTTTCAAGTTGATTGCACCTGAAAACTTGGCCACTCTCCTCATATGAAGGTGTATGCCGTGATGAAATGTTTGTGTAAAGGTATAGCTGCTGATAGCACAGATGATTATGTTCGTATGGGAGCGCCGACCGTCTATATATATGTGAAGAGGTTTACTAGGGTAATTGTTCGGCACTTCGAAACAACGTTCAACACTACTAATAATAGCGCCCAAAGAAAGATAATCAAAATAGCGCTCAACGCTATTATGATAACGCTTGACTTATGTTGTTATCAATAGCGTTGAACACTATTTTGATTAGCATATTTCGTCGTTTAGCACGCTATTCTGAATAGCATTGGACGCTAATCTGACTACCGTTTTCTTGGATTTCATGCAGCATTTTACCATACCATGGAACATTGCTTGGAAAAAGTGTGGAACACACCAACTTGTAAGTCATTAAACTTGACATTCCACAGTTTTTCCACACTTGGAATAGGTTGGATTCCACCATAAAACTTGCTCTCATGAAACCTTGGAACATAGCTGGGAAAAAGTGTTAACTCCAACTTAAAAGCTATTATATTTGACATTCCACACTTTTTCCAAGCTTGGATTCCACCCGTAAGAGTTGTTATTAGTTCTAGCAAATGTTGGATGATGCCTTGCTGCCTGGAAATTAGTTCACATGTTTGATATCAGCTTAATGCTAACGATCAGTCGGGATCAAGATGTACAAAAGTTACAATTCAGTGGTGAAAGTTCAAGTTGGGTATTATCAAGGCCGGCCCTGATGTTTTGCTGCCGCAAAGAAGACCTGAAAAATGTTGCCCCTTTTCATACAAAGACATGTAATTAGGAGCATAAGGTGGCATGTACCATCATTTTCTGACATATGTAAGTCTGTACATACATATATTAGTTGCCAAATGTTTACACAAGCATATCAAAAAACATTGAAACAATAATAGTCAAATTTCATTTCGATTCAGATTATAATACAGATCACCATCTATTGAAAGTTGTTGACTCTTCTTACATTTCTAGATGCAAAATCATTAAGTATAACCTTAAAATCAACTTGCATAACCATATTTATTTCAATTGCTAACATAGACAATCCTACGAGTCTCTCATGTGACATTGTTGATCGAAGATATGACAAAATCAACTATAGTTTCGAAAAGCTTCTTTCTGCAGATGTAACTGTTACTAGAATTGTGAGCAATATCCGATAAAAAATCCGCGTATTTGGGCAACAACCATCCATTCTTAGTAAAAATAGGTTTGTTATATGCATTAGGTAATGCAATTCTCATGACTAGTAATTCCATATATAACTCCCTGCCATTTATATCACTAGATGTACCATGCTTCAAATAACCTTCAAGTGCGATACATGACTTCATTAATTCGTTCCCACTCATAAATTTTAACTTGTTCAAGTCAAACAAAAAACCTAATATTTTTTCATACATTTGAAATTGTTCAAATCTGGTGTTGAATGAAGAACTAACACTGTCTACTATATAGTATGTTAGAGCACTCCTCGGTCGAACTCGCAAGCGTTCCTATCTCAAGCTTGTTGTCAAGTTTAGTTGCCAAAACTATAAGTCTTGATTTCTAGTCTACTTATAGCTAAGTCTCGGATTAGGATAGAAAATTTAGTTGAGCATTAGACTTCACGGTGTTCATCGATTAAAGACGAAGAACTACTAAGGGGAGCTTGTGGAACTTCATCAACAAAAGGTATGTGGAGACTTGAACTCATTTATCACTTAAAATTTTATCTAATCTATCTCCTATTTGAGACAAAAGTCGTATAGCTATATAGACTTTGATTATACACATTTGATATTTCGAGCTGAGTTTAACTCGCTTACATATTTCTCAAAATATATGTTGGTAAGCTTTCGCTTCAACCAAGTTCATCTTATATTGTTGACGAAAGTCAAAAGATGATCATGTGAAAATCGCCTTGTAACATCTTACATGGTTTGTGTGATACAATCATTAGGTATAGACTTGGAATGTTTCGTAATGATTATTTCAATAACTTGAAAATTACTTTGATGCTAATAGTGTGTGAAAACGGCTATTGTCATCCTCTAAGAAAGTTTCAATGATTTAAATAAGAGTTTAGAATACTTAACCATCATTGGATTATAAACATAGTGTGCATTCTTGCATGTATGTGATCCATGACCGGAACTAAAGTATGCATACCCGTATGCGTACTTGAAGTTGTGAAATTCCTTGTATCAAGTACACATACCTGTACGCATACTTGCGTAAGGTATAGGTCCAGGAATTTCTGCTGGGTTTTGGAAGTGTACTAAGTACGCGTACCCATTCGCATACTGGCGAACCCAAACTCAGACCTGCTACTTAAGTATGCGTACACGTTTGCATACTTGAGTGGTTAAAGTTCTAAAATCGGTTGGCTCATGAACTAATATATTTATATATTAAGGAATGCATTCTTTGCAAACCGTGGCTATAAAGTTCATGAATTGATTCGAGTGAATCAAACCGATTTTGCTTCGATTGTGTTCTTATATACTACTATGAGAATATAGCAATTGAACAACTCTTTAACTAGTTTCGTTTGAGTCATTTGAACTAGTTATGGTTAAGATTAATAAGGTTGATATGATAGTTTTTATATAGCTAATCTCGGTTAACTGCGGTTAAGCCAACATGGTGTACACATTTAGGTACGGCTACATAAACATAAATGAGGGTACATTTCATTTGTGTATAACAAGCTAAGTTCGATCTAAAGGTTGAAAGATATTAGCTTGAATCTAATCATGTTTTCATCTAACGGTGAATATTGAATGCATTGTTACCAAGGTAACTTAGATTACAAACCTTGATTTGAAAACTATATAAAGGAGAACTCTAGAAACTGGGAAACCTAATCCCCAATCTCCTGTGTGATACTAGTTGTATAAGCTAGAGTCCATTCTCCTTTAACCTTAGGTTTTTCACGAAACCCTGTAGGTTAACGACTTAAAGACTTCATTGGGATTGTGAAGCCAGACCCAACTATTTTCTCTGTAGTTGCGTGATCTGATCTTGTTATTTCTATCGTGTTTGAGTACTATGTTCTCTAAGATTGGCTCGATATTTAATCTCTGATAGGCAAGATAAAAAGTAGTCACAAACACCTTCGTCTCATCGTTTGTGATTCCAAAATATCTTGTTTCGCTACCATACGATTAAGATTATTGTGAGGTATATTTCTAGGCTGTTCTTTGGGAATATAAGTGCGGTATATCAATTGGTTCCTGTTCACCTTGATTTATCAAAAGACGGAACGAAACTCGCAGGTATTTCTGTTGGAGACAGATTTATCTATTCCTATATACTTTGTTGTGTGAGACAGATTTGTTTATCAAGTCTTCGACTTTGGGTCATAGCAACTCTTGGTTGTAGATGAGATCAACTAAGGGAATCAAGTGCGCAGTATCCTGCTGGATCAGAGACCTAAGGAGCGCAACTGTACCTTGAATCAGTGTGAGATTGATTAGGGTTCAACTACAGTCCAGTCTGAAGTTCATTGGTAGTAGGCTAGTGTCTATAGCGGCTTAATACATTGTGGTATTCAAATCTGGACTACGTCCCGGGGTTTTTCTGCACTTGCGGTTTCCTCGTTTACAAAACTTCTGGTGTCTGTGTTATTTCTATTCCGCATTATATTTTGTTATATAATTGAAATATCACAGGTTGTGCGTTGAATCGATCAATTGGGAAATCCAACCTTTGGTCGTTGATTGAAATTTATTGATCCTTGAACATTGGTCTTTGGTACCGTTCAAGTTATTTCTCTTATATTCATTCGGGCTCGCAAATTCCCATTTGCTGATTGCATATTGAATTGAGAAAGTGAAATACAAAACTCTTTGATATACTTTTCTTGATTGAGTCTGACTGTCTAGTTGATTCTCTTGAAAGTATATTGGAGTTTGTCTATTCAGATTGCCAAACGAAATATTGGGTGTGGTTGTTAGACCCCCGCCTTTTCAATTGGTATCAGAGCAGGCAAACACGTTAAATACCTTATAAGTATGTGTTTGTAGCGATCTGAATATGGACAGAAGTGTTATCTCCATAAACATACCACCAGTCTTCGATGGCTCAAAGTGGGAGATTGTTAGAGCATTGCTCGGTCGAACTCGCAAGCGTTGCTATCTCAAGCTTGTTTGTCAATGTTAATGATCAAAACTATAAGTCTTTATTTCTAGTCTTCTTATAGATGTCTCGGACTAGGATAATTTGTGTAATTGAGCATTAGACTTCACGGCGTTCATTAATTGAAGACGAAGAACTACTAAGGAGAGCTTGTGGAACTTCATCAACAAAAGGTATGTGGAGACTAAAACTCATCTATCACTTGGAAAGTCTATTTCTACTCTATCTCCTATATTGATACATAAGTCGTGTTACGATATAGTTTTCTATTATACACATTTGAGATTTCGAGCAGAGTTTAACTCGCTTACATATTTCTCGGAATATGTGTCGGCAAGTTTTCGCTTCAACCAAGTTCATCTTATATTCTTGACGAAAGTCAAAAGATGATCATGTGAAAATCGCCGAGTAACATCTTACATGGTTTGTGTGATACAATCATTTGGTGTAGACATGGAATGTTTCGTTATGATTATTTCAATAACTTGAAAATTGCTTTGATGCTAATAGTGTGTGAAAACGGCTATTGTCATCCTCTAAGAAAGTTTCAATGATTGAAATAAGAGTTTAAAATACTTAACCATCATTGGATTATAAACATAGTGTGCATTCTTGCATGTATGTGATCCATGACCGGAACTAAAGTGTGCATACCCGTATGTTTACTAGAAGTTGTGAAATTCCGTGTACCGAGTACACATACCGGTACGCATACTTTCGTAAGGTATAGGTTCGGAATTTCTGCTGGGTTTTGGAAGTGTACTAAGTATGCATACCTGTTCGCATACTTGCGTAAGGTATAGGTCCGGAATTTCTGCTGGGTTTTGGAAGTGTACTAAGTATGCATACCTGTTCGCATACTGGCGAACCCAAACTCAGACCGGCTACTTAAGTATGCGTACATGTTTGCATACTTGAGTGGTTAAAGTTCTAAAATCGGTTGGCTCATGAACTAATACATTTATATATGAAGGAATGCATTATTTGCAAACCGTGACTAAAAATTTCATGAATTGATTCGAGTGAATCAAACCGACTTTGCTTCGATTGTGTTCTTATATACTTCTATGAGAAGAACAACTCTTTAACTAGTTACATTCGAGTCATTTGAACTAGTAATGGTTAAGATGAATAAGGTTGAAATGAGAGTGTTCATACAGCTAACCTCGGTTAGCGCGTTTAGGTACGGCTACATAAACCTAAATGAGGGTACATTTCATTTGTGTATAACAAGCTAAGTTCGATCTAACGGTTGAAAGATATTAGCTTGAATCTAATAAGGTTTTCTAACGGTGAATATTGAATGCTTTGTTACCAAGGTAACTTAGATTGAAAACCCTGATTTGAAAACTATATAAAGGAGAACTCTAGAAACTGGGAAACCTAATCCCCACACCTCCTGTGTGATACTACACTACACCAAATTCCCGGATTCGTAACAACAATTCGTAACGGCTTTGGGGCCGTTACAAATGGCCGTTATAAAAAATTCGTAACAGGCTAAAGCCGTTACTAAATTTTCAAAAATTCGAAACAGGGCGCAGCCGTTATGATTTTTTTTTTAGGCGTGCCAGTCACACGCTTGGTCACACCAGTGTGGTAACACTTGCAATTTTGCGTGTGCCATTCACATGCGTGCCATTTTTTTTTCCACCCAAGATGAGTAAAACTAGGGATATTTCCTCCCCTGAGTGTGTCATTCACATGCGTGCCTCTCTTCATCTCATCATGCCTTAATGAGATCGACATATCGACTTTTCAGTTTTCCTCTCTTCCCTTTTCTGCTCCTGCGGTCTTGCCTTTCTTCTTTGAAACCCTAATGAAACTTCATCTTCAATAATCGACAGAAGAGAAACCCATCATAGAAACCTCTCAATAATATTCAATCATCGACTTATCTTCTCATTTTTCATTTTCTTTTCTCTCTTTTTCTCCTCCTGCCTCTCCTTATCTTCCCTCTCAGATTTTAGGGTTTCGATTGGGTTATTCATCTGTTTCGATTGGGTCAATAGATCTTCAATCAATCATCAGTTTCGATTGGGTAAGTGTTTTATCATCATCAATTCCTCAGTTTCGATTGCGTTTTTCATCACCTGTTTTTTAGGGTTTCATTTGTGATTCCGTTTTTCTAATACGATTTCGATTTCATCATCTACTAATCGAGTTTAGGGTTTTGATTTCATAATCTGTTAGTCTTTCATCATCTGTTTTAGGGTTTGAGTTTTTTTTAAGGATTCTTAAGGATTTCAATGGTGATTCGTAAGTTTTTTTTATCATTCAATACAAATTTATAAACCTGCTAGAATATTTTTAGTTGGTTTTGTGACTGAATTTAGTGGAGCAATGTTGATTTCTTAACATCAATTCTCTCTCTCTTTAGAAGAAGAAGTATATTGCAGTTCCTTCAATTCCAAAAAAATATTAAAAAGAAATAGTTCCTTCAATGGAATCCGATAATGCCTCGGGTAAAAGATTGCCTGAAAGTCATACACTCATTGATGCTTCAGTGGATTTCAACCTGGAATTTTGATCTGAACCACATATTTTCTCATAGTGCAAGGCTGCACAGTGAAGCAATAGTATCATTGGTAAAGGTCCTTGGCATAGTAATAGTAGTTACATCACATAACATACGTCGTTTCTGCTCCTGGAGTTTGTTGATACATTAGAATTTTAGAATTTCAATTTTTTATTTTTGTGACTTTAGAGTGGTTTTTTATGCCGGTTAAAATGGGTTATGTTGCTTCACTTTCACTTTTTTTTTTAATGTCAAAATGCTGCTGCAAAGGGAACACCTAATCTTGCTACTCGCAAATATTGACAGGTGCTCAATTCAGCTGATCTGAAACTTAATTTCATGCACTGACATTCAATTAAAGAAGATGACAAGATTCTATTTTTTCAGCTGGAAAGTTACATGGTCAAGCATCTGATGGATAAAACTTTCAAGAGTCACTCTTCTTGGTGAAACTATTTGCATAATGGATCAAACCTAAAGTAAGTCAAACTTTCTGGAACAAGGATTATTCAATATGCTTACTCATTGTACCTACTTCCTGGGTTCAACGCTCACCTCTATCATTTTGTAATTTTTGTATAGTTCCTATGCACAACATTCTCTAATTATTACATTCAATTTTTGTTTTCCTCTTGAATCTGTTTAAATTGTTGTTCAACTATTGAGAATTTGAGACATGTAACTTAACACCGCATTCCCGCATACAACTATTGAGTTAACACTGGATGGAGAAACTATTTCTGCCAGTGCGAGAGTTCTCTCTGTGATATGCTTTTTGAGCTAGCCTTTAAATGTCCCTGCAATAATATATAAAGCATAAAACGTATGAGCCTGTACATTTGACATTCCTGTGAACTTTAACACTTTGCAGTTATATATGAATACTAATATATTTAGTGCTAATTAAAGACCAAACTTGAAATTGTATGCTAAATCGCTATGTAGTATTTTTGCGAGTTTGACCCCCCCGTTTGTCCCAACCCTGGATCGGATGAATCAATTCAACTCTTTCTTTTTGGCGGTTTTGGATTATTTTTTTAGGTAGGAAGTTTTGGATATTAGGCTTTAATTTCACACGGCAATCTTACTAGACAGGGAAAATATGGAGATTATGGTTTGTGGATGACTGATATGGAGAATATGTCATGACAGGGACTGTATGGGGAAAATTTATCAAGTATTGATCTCGTTCTTCTTTGTTTATTGCTGGTGGGACTGCTTCATTGGCATTCATGGGGATGTCAATAGTGGTCCTTCCAATATCTCCTGGTTCATATTCTCTTCCTTGCAGAAGTTTGTATTAGTAAGTGTAATTGCTATCACGGATTCTCTGAGATTGAGATAATCTAATTCAATGCTTCTTTAGCACTGATATTTAGCTCACACCCTGAAACAGGTCTTGCTATTTTTGGAGCATCAATGGCTAGCTCTTGTATTGGTTTCCTCGTGCACAACAGGTATAGGGCATCCATATTTATGGGTGATACAGGGTCCCTGGCCCTAGGTGGGGAATTATTTGCAATGGCAGCTTGTACAAAAATGTTCTTTCCCTTGCTCATTTCACCTAGAGTCTTCGTTAATGAAGCTTCGTCAGTGATAATGCAAGTAAGTTGTTGCTTTTATCTCTCTTGATTTCTACATATAGATGATACTGACACATCAAATATGTCTCTAGGATTAGTTGCAAACTGACAGTTGCTTAGTACATGATAGTTACATCATTCGCATCAAACTACACTAACTAGTCCACTGGAAAGATTAAGTTGGATTTAGGAGCAACTATATCTCATACTTAATTTAATGTGTTGCTTTTGTTTTCCTTCCTTTCTTTCTTCTGTTTATTACTCCCTCCGTCACAGATACATGGGCACGATAACCGGTATAAGTAATTTGGATTTAGTGAATGGAAGAGTTCACAGTGACGCGCAATATTCAGGTTGGCTTTCTAGTTTCTACATATACTATGAAGAAGACTTATATTCCATTACGGATCAATGAACTCTGCTGGATACTTTTTTTTTCAAGCATTAAGTGTGTATTTGCATTTGAATAGGTTTAGTGGGATGAATCTGTTGCTGGGGAGATTGAATCTATTGCAACTCATTTCTACATATGCCCGCCCTCATTTTTCAGACCAAATTTTTTTAACCATCCTGGTACGTAGCTTATTTATTTCCTTTGGCCGATCATGCTCATTTTGAGCTTATGTTGCATCTTAGAACTTTTTAAAGTTCAATCTGTTAAGTACTTTGATATGCCCATCTTATGTTCCTCTGTCAGGGCTGTTGAGATAAGTAAGAAGTTAAAAGTTGATGGAGTCGGAGTTGAACCAGAAGAAGCCTGTAAGTCCAGGTACTTTACTTTTCCTTTGTTTTGTATAGAGACTTCAACTGCAGTTTCTTTTTTTTTTAATTTCTACTTCTGATGGAGCGTCAGTTTTATGAAGTTATACTCTATGAGCTTGATGCTATTCACAAGGTAATATGGTGTCAAGTTGCTACTTTTCTTAGGGACAAAAGGTTTGTAGCTAGTAACAACCTTTGTTAAGGTGGAGAATCTTATGTACTGTGTGAAAATAGATTAGCAGTTGTAGGCTTGAATAATAGACAATCCTTATGCTGATAGTAATTTTTGGATATTCTTTAACTTATACTCCTTGGGGTTGAACAAGTTATATAGCCTGTTGAAATTAAGCAACGAACTGGTCACTCTTCGCTCACACAGGCTTGTCCAACTCCTGGTGACTTGATCTGTATTTTGGTACTCAATAATCCATTTAACTAACTATATTATGGTTTCTTCATGTGTAGACATTCAACACTGAGCCAATTCTCCCTCCCTATACCGCTCATCCAGATCATGTTGAATGAGCATTAAAGATAAGATACTTTAGGGATATGACAAAAATCAAGGGTAAGGAACTTGACTTGTTCATTGTAATTTTCCGGACAATAATGGCTCACCCTATGATATAACAAAGCTCGTGTTAATTCAAACGCCCTTTCTGATTGGTTGTACAAATATTTAATGGACCTTTTGTACTTTATAGGGGACGTAAAACGTGTTTGTGAAGAGCACGCAGTACCTGGCCAATTGCATTGATTGCCTGGATCACTCTAGCATTACACAATATTCGTATGGTATGATGCTCTTGGACAACAACTTCTGCTGCTCATAACAACTGGTGTCTGGGAGGTATCTGCAAGTTTTGAGTAAGTTTCTATGTAGTGTTTGAGAATGAACTGAACATGTGATCTTTCTATGTATCCCCTCAGATATCCCCTCAGAATTTGATACTTAACAGAAAAAAATTAAAACTTAGGAAGAATTTATGTTCTTTTTTTATATGAATAGATTGACTGTTGTTGTGAATTGAATTAATGTCATATGAAGTGAATGAATGTTGATATGATTAAATGTGGATGATGGATGGAATGATAAGTGTATGCAGGTAAGTTTGAAAATCCGGCATATTTCCGGCAGAAAATGAACTGCTTGTCATTTTGACCAGGTCAATGTTGACTGGCAGCAACTTTTTTGTTGTTACAAAAAAGTTCGTAACGGCTCGAGGACGTTACGAAAGCATTGTTACAAAAAAATTCATAACGGCCCTAAGCTGTTGCCACGTGGTAAAATAAGAACGGCTCAGAGTCGTTACGAGAGCCGTTACAACCAAAATTCGTAACAACCCCATTGCCGTTACAAAAAAATGTAACACACACTTTTGCAGCAGGCAAGAGCCGTTACAACCCGTTTTAGTAATGGCTCAGTTCTGTTACGGATCCCAGAATTTGGTGTAGTGCTAGTTGTATAAGATAGAGTCAAGTCTCATTTAACCTTAGGTTTTTCATGAAACCCTGTAGGTTAACGACTTAAAGACTTCATTGGGATTGTGAAGCCAGACCCAACTATGTTCTCTGTAGTTGCTTGATCTGATCTTGGTGTTTCTATCGTGTTTGAGTACTATCTTCTCTAAGATTGGCTCGAGATTTAATCTCTGATAGGCAAGATAAAAAGTAGTCACAAACACCTTCGTCTCATCGTTTGTGATTCCACAATATCTTGTTTCGCCACCATACAATTAAGATTATTGTGAGGTGATTGATATTTCTAGGCTGTTCTTCGGGAATATAAGTCTGGTATATCAATTGGTTCCTGTTCACCTTGATTTATCAAAAGACGGAACAAAACTCGTAGGTATTTCTGTGGGAGACAACATTTATCTATTCCTATAGACTTTTCTGTATGAGACAAATTTGTTTATCAAGTCTTCGACTTTGGGTCGTAGAAACTCTTGGTTGTGGGTGAGATCAGCTAAGGGAATCAAATGCGTAGTATCCTGCTGGGATCAGAGACGTAAACTGTACCTTGAATTAGTGTGAGATTGATTAGGGTTTAACTACAGTCCAGTCCGAAGTTCATTGGTAGTAGGCTAGTGTTTGTAGCGGCTTAATACAATGTGATGTTCAAATCTGAACTAGGTCCCGGGGTTTTCTGCACTTGCGGTTTCCTCGTTAACAAAACTTTTGGTGTCCGTGTTATTTCTTTTCTGCATCATATTTTGTTATAAAATTGAAATATCACAGGTTATGCGTTGAATCGATCAATAGGAAATCCAACATTTGGTTGTTGATTGATCCTTGAATATTGGTCTTTGGTACCGTTCAAGTTATTTCTCTTATATTCAATCGGGCTCGCAAATTCCCATTTGCTGATTGCATATTGAATTGAGAAAGTGAGATACAAAACTCTTTGATATACTTTTGTAGATTGAGTATGACTGTCTAGTTGATTCTCTTGAAAGTATATTGGAGTTTGTTTATTCAGATTGCCAAAAGAAATATTGGGTGTGGTTTTTAGACCCTCGCTTTTTCAAACTCTCTATTTGAGGATGTTCCAAAGAGTCCACTATACTAATTGCTTCTGATTCAACTGTAAAAAATTCAGTCCCAGAAGCTAAATTGAAATCCCTTCCTGTTGGAAAAGATGTGCATGTATCTTCCTCTAATCAAGGAATCTCTACATCACACGGAAGGAAGAAATCTCCCAACGATTATGTTAAGTTTTTTCTCTCTAATCACTCAGGTGATCAAAAAGTGTGTCTCTTTTGTGATTCAAAGGGACATGACAAATGAGGAAATCTGGGTTGAATGACAATTCTATTGTTCAACTTCAACACACCTTAGATTTAATTCTCCACAACACACCGTGACATTTAATTCACAGGGCTGTAGTACTCACCCTGTGAATCCTTCCAGGGAAGTTAGTTCTATTTGTTCCTCGAATGTTCAAGATTGCAAAAGCCATCTTAACACAAATCGTCCAAGAAGAGTTCAAGGATCTTCTTCGGTTAAAAATGGATATGTTTATGTTCTTGATGTGAATAAGGTATCAGAAGAAGAAAGCAAAAATGGATATGTGAAAGACAACCTAAATTTGATAATTGAAGGATATAAAGAGCTCATAAACAGGTTGTCAAATTCCTCTGATCAAAACCCTTCAGGTAAGAATCCATACTATGTATCTTATTTCGATAATAGTTAGTTTTATGATAACCTTTCACATCAAAAAGTTTTTCCTCCCAAAATAAGGAAAAAGGGGTTTGACTGTGAACAACGTTCACTTGATGAGCGTAATGCTCATACTTGTGCTAATTAATCAACGTTCACTTGATGAGCGTAAGACAACCTAAATTTGATAATTGAAGGATATAAAGAGCTCATAAACAGGTTGTCAAATTCCTATGATCAAAACCCTTCAGGTAAGAATCCATACTATGTATCTTATTTCGATGATAGTTAGTTTTATGATAACCTTTCACATCAAAAAGTTTTTCCTCCCAAAATAAGGAAAAAGGGGTTTGACTGTGAACAACGTTCACTTGATGAGCGTAATGCTCATACTTGTGCTAATTAATCACAAGGTTGAAACCTCACTCACAAAAATCCTGGTTGAGTGAGATATGATCAGGAATACTTTGTGTCAAAATGTTCTCTGATTGATCCAGCTATTTTCTTGTCGTTCTTAGATAGATTATCGGTTGCAGACATGTTTGCACAAGTATCTTTATCTTTGTTGATTATTGGTCTTGTGATTTTTCTTTTTTGATTAGCTTTATTTCTTTCCCCATAAATTTTTAATGGATTAAAATGCTATTCTTATGCTCTACATTTTTCCTCTTGTGAGAATATAAAATTTATTAAGCTAAGATTTGTGAAAATATTCACTTAGCAATATTTTTATTTGCAAACAATTTTCTTGTTTTGCTTAATTCAGTAGCTTTTGTGTTTTTTGGTTGTGGGTCAAGGCTGTGTTCGTACGGGTACCCATGTTACCTTTCACGAACCAACTATAGAAACCTTAAAATTTCCCTAAAGCCGTTTATATACTTTTTCCTTTTGAGATTGAGTTATTTCTCTCAAGGTTTTCTCTTATCAAGAATGTCTTCTCCTCCTTGTTCTTGGGATTTACCAGAAGATTTTGTTGATAATGCAATATATTTCGGTTTCGATGGGAAGAAGAGGAGAACCATTGTAGATGCTGACGAACTCAATCCTAATGTATCATGCTATTATGCATATACTCATCAAGATGTTGAAAAGGTTGAGATGGTCTCTACTGAAGTGGTTCATGATTTTCCCAAATACTTTAAGAAGGAAAAACTGCAGCTCGTTGATACTATGAAGGGTCTCGATGTGTTAAAAATTGGGTTGAAAAGGTTATCTCTGACCTTTTTCTCATGAAAATACATGTGAAAGGTCTTCTCAATGAGGATATCTTCTCCGAAGAAGCGGTTCATGTTATCAATCACAAGCTCAAAGGTCTTGAAACCCGTGAAGCTTCCGAACGTGAACTTTGATTTAGCTTGTGATCGGTTTTTGTTTTATTTTGTTTTTTTGTCTAGGAAACTTCTTATGAGAATTTATTCTTGTGTTTTAAGAAGGATAACTAGGGTTTGGAATAACAATTATTGTGAGTACACATAGTTATTGCCAACGATTTTCATCTTGCAATGTTTTTAGATTTATTTAAATTTTAAAGTTTATTTGGAAGATGATTTTGCAGTACTAATCTTTATGGTTTCATATATTGCAACTTGTTATGGGATATGTGTATTTGCGTCCGTGAACTATGATTGTCCCATATATGTCAAAAGTTAAGCCTATTATGTCATTATGCAAATATTGACAAAGATAGGATGAACTTTTGATTGCAAAGATTAAGTCTATTATATGTCTTTATGCAAATATTGATGAAAAATAGAATGAATCTTTGAATATTCCGCAGTATTGGTCTTTCCCTGATCCACTTCTATGTGAAAGTACTGTGTGGCTCCGTAAGTTCTCTTATGTTGAGCATTTCCGATTAAATTAATCGTTTGTTCTCTTGTGGTTAATTTAATTGAGTTTTTTGGATACTAATTCATGTTTCATGTAATTTGTTAATGTCCAAAGAAATCTTTATTTTCTTGTGAAAGTAAGGTCGCTCTTGTTGTTCTTTCGGGAATGGAATTTTATGGGGGAGAGTTCTTATTTGAACTTGTGCTTAATTGCCAATTCTTTGTGGGGAGTGCGGTTGTGGAATATTGTAGGAGTTTTCTTGCATCTTTATAAACTTCTTGATGAATACACTAAGTTTCGACTATGTGAAATCATCGAAACAAAGTTGATATGTTCTCTTTTGGTCATGAAGTATCTCTATGGAAATTTCATTAGGATCCCACTAGTTTTCGTACCTTTGCCAATTTATATTGACAAAAAGGGGGAGAATTAATGTGTAGTTCACACTACAAATACATATGGTTTACGGATCATTATGTAAGGGGGAGTGGTTTTCATATGAGATGAAGTATTGACTGAGGGGGAATGATACAAATCACCATAGTATTGTTGTTAGAGTGGTGATACAATTGGACTTTGATGGTGAAATAATACTATGACACTGTATAACAATGATTGAGAGTTACTATTTTCTCGTTGTTATAAGCTACGGATCTTCAACAACTATGATGCTGAGTTGAACACGTTCAAAATCACTGGAGTACTTGGAAGTGACGAAGATTTCGAGTAATTTTGAAGAACCAAGGAAATCAAGCATTTGGATAAGAAGCTACAAAGTTTATTTATTTTGTAATTCATATGTATTGATAGTTTTGTCATTAAAATTGACAAAGGGGGAGATTGTTAGAGCACTGCTCGGTCGAACTCGAAAGCGTTGCTATCTCAATCTTGTTTTCAAGTTTAGTTTCCAAAACTATATGTCTTGATTTCTAGTATACTTATAGCTAAGTCTCGAATTAGGATAGAAAGTGTAGTTGAGCATTAGACTTCACGACGTTCATCGATTGAAGACGAAAAACTACTAAGGGGAGCTTGTGAAACTTCACCAACAAAAGGTATGTGGAGACTTGAACTCATCTATCACTCAAAAGTCTATCTACTCTATCTCGTTGAGACAAAAGTCGTATACCTATATTGACTTCTATTATACACATTTGATATTTCGATCTGAATTTAACTCGCTTACATATTTCTCGAAATATGTGTTGGTAAGCTTTCGCTTTAACCAAGTTCATCTTATATTCTTTACGAAAGTCAAAAGATGATCATGCGAAAATCGCCTTGTAACATCTTACATGATTTGTGTGAGACAGTCATTTGATGTAAACTCAGAATGTTTCGTATTGATCATTCGATCACTTAAAAATTGTTTTGAAGCTAATAGTTTGTGTGTGACAGCTATTGTCGTCTTCCAAGAATGTTTCGATGATTGAAATGAGAGTTTAAAAAAAAATAACCATGATTGGATATAACACAGTATGCGTACTTGTATGCTAACTGTTGCATGTTATTCCAAGTCCGAAACCATAGTATGCATACCCGTATGCGTACTGGTTGGTTTAGTGAAAGTCCGGGAACTTAGTATGCATACCGGTATGCGTACTAGCGTGAGGTTCAGTTCCTGGAATTTCTGTTGAGTTTGGTAGTTATGCGTACCCATTCGCATACTGGCGAACCCAAACTAAGTCCAGCCGCTTAGGTATGCGTACCCGTTTGCATACTCGAGTAGGTTATGTTCTAAACAATTGAACATAAACAATTAAACAACTCTAGAACTAGTTTCATTTGAGTCATTTGAACTAGTTATGGTTAAGATGAATATGGTTGATATGAAAGTGTTCATATGGCTAACTTCGGTTAACTTTTGTTGAGCCAACAAGGTGCACACGTTTAGGTAAGGTTACTCATATCTAAATGAAGTCACTTTTCATTTGCGTTTAACAAGCTAAGATCGATCTAACGGTTGAAAGATATTAGCTTGAGTCTAATCAGGTTTTCATCTAACGGTGAATATTGAATGCTTTGTTACCAAGGTAACATTGATTGCAAACCCTGTTTTGAAGGCCATATAAAGGAGAACTCTATAAACTGAGAAACCTAATCCCTACACCTCATGTGTGATACTAGTTGCGACTAGAGTCGATTCTCCTTTAACCTTAGGTTTTTCTAAAACCCTATAGGTTTAAGACTTAAAGACTTCATTAGGATTATGAAGCCATACCCAACTATTTTCTCTGTAGTTGCGTGTTCCGATCTTGTTTCTTTCTATCGTGATTGAGTACTATCTTCTCTAAGTTCTTGAGATTTAATCTCCGATAGGCAAGATAAAAAGTAGTCACAAACATCTTCTTCTCATCGTTTGTGATTCCACGATATCTTGTTTCGCTACCATACGATTAAGATTATTGTGAGGTGATTGATATTTCTAGGCTGTTCTTTGGGAATATAAGTCCGGTATATCAATTGGCTTATCTTCACCTTGATTTATCAAAAGACAGAACAAAACTCATTGGTATTTCTGTGGGAGACAGATTTATCTATTCAATAGACTTTTCTATGTGAGACAGATTGGTTTACCAAGTCTTCGACTTTGGGTCGTAGCAACTCTTAGTTGTGGGTGAGATCAGCTAAGGGAATCAAGTGCACAGAATCCAGCGTGGTTCTAGAGGTGTAAGGAACGCGACTGTACCTTGATCAATGTCAGATTTGTTAGGTCTCAATTACATTCCAGTCCGATGTTAACTTGGAGTAGGCTAGTGTCTGTAGCGGCTTAATACAGTGTGGTGTTCAAATCTGGACTAGGACCTGGGGTTTTTCTGCATTTGCCGTTAACAAAATTTCTGGTGTCTTTGTTATTTCTTTTCCGCATTATATTTGTTTATATAATTGAAATATCACAGGTTGTGCGTAAGTTCAATCAATTGTGAATCCAACCTTTGGTTGTGTTTTGGGGTAAAAACTGATTCTGTTGTTTTTGGTAAATTTGAGTGTGTTGATGAGAAAAGACTTCAAACCCTAAACAAATATACTGCACAGGAGTATTTTTATATTCGAGAGATCAACCTGTAAGACTCTGGCCTAAACCAAGAAATGGTCGTTCCAGATTCAATTCGGTAACAAAGTGAAGGAGAAGGGTTGATCTTAGGGAAGGAACCGAAGAAGGTGATTGAGATCAGTATGTTGAATTATGAAGGTGTGGCTATTTTATGACTTGTATCAGAATATGGTTTCTGGATACTTGTGTTGATAACACTTCTGTTTTTTGAAATAGGCTGAAAACCTATTTATATAAGTCATTGAGCGCACCCTGATCTCGTAGGAAGTGGAGGAAGTTAAGTAATGAAGAAGGGGAGTTGTGCGGAAGGTGGTGATCATCGTGTTTCCGTTATAAGGGAAGACTGATCACACTTTCACCCACTACTTTCATTACTGTTAACTGTCCGTCTTTCCTGACACTTTCTCGTAATGGGCGCGTTGCACGCCACACGCTGTAAACCGCCAGACCAATACCCCAGTGAGCATCCCCCAGTTTGTGACATGTTTGATGTCTCGCGTAAATGGGTCAAGTCGTGAGACTTGCCGGTAAAAACAACATATAGTGCTTTTAGGTTAAATAATAAGTTATTTGTGAAATCAATATTTGCATAACATCATTGATGTATATAAAGCATCGCTTTCAAACAAGCAGCTGGAAAATAATCGATGTGCAGGAAGCATCGTTGCTTTAGAGCTCAATTGAATCAGTCAAGATTTGAGCGTCTTAAAAAAGTAGCACGACCGACCACTTTTGGTTGATCGTTTGAGGACCCTATGGGCGAGCTATCACTTGGTCGATGGCTCCCTATGGAGGAGGGTTGGCCGGTGATCGCAATGCTGCCCTGTTGGTTTTCTGAAAATAAATCTACACCATCCAACTAGGCTATCAAAGTTGGATGAACGAGATGATTTGCATCAGTTACATATTGCCGTTGATGTAATTTAGGGTTTAGGGGACGTGCGGCCAACCCTCTTTTGGGCGATCAATTCAAGGCATCGAGCGCTAGTTTGAGCAGGCCGGTCGGCCACGTGTAAATATGAGCCGCTGGTGTGCACGCTGACATCTTTTTGACCATCTAAAATTAGATCGAAGCCATTCGATTTAGCTGGCGAAGATGGGCGGTAATGACCGATTTGTGGCAGTAACATACTACCGCAAACACCAATTAGGGTTTCAAAGCAGCCGCGTCCGCCCTAGTTCGATCGAATGGTTTGATGCATCATTGACTTGCCATGAGCAAGTCGATCGACTGGGAAGAAAATTGGGACGCCGGTGAGCACATTAGCACCTCTTTGATTGTTCGGGATGCGATCTAAGCCGTCCAACTAGGCCGGCTAAGTTGGACAGATGCGATGGGTTTTGAGACCGTTTTTGCCGGTCTTAGCTCATTTGAGCTTGTTTTTCCAATAGCGCTATCACCCACATTAGGGTTAATCGTTCGAAGCGCTGCGGATGTACTAGATGGAATCCGTTCGGCTAGGGCGTTAGTGGGCCCGTCGGTGGTCATCGTGATGATTACCTAATTCCGCCAGGAGTAGGCTAGGCCTATTGAATTGCGTGGGCAAATCTATTTGATTGTTATCCCGCATATGAAGCCTTTACTCACGGCAGGCAGAGACTCCTTTTCTTCCCGGGATCTTGCTGATTTGTGGAATATAAAGAAGACGCTGGAGCCTTTCTCCCATCGCAGAATTTCTTTTCTTTTTCGTTCCAGGTATTGCTCCATGTTCATCATGTGATTTGATTTTTGATTGATGATGATGATTTTTTTTTATATACCAGTTGTTGATATAATCATAACACCTTTTTGCAGTATATGATGGGAACTAATGGTGATGATTACTCTTTTACTTCTCCAGAAAAGAGCTTTGAAGTCGACAAACCCGAGGCTAATGCGTTCGAGGAGGTGATTGCAAAAATAGATTCTCAATTTCGCGAAGCTGGTCGTGCCATACAGGGTATATCTCTTCTGCACCTACGCATCGTTCGAGAGTGCACTCAGGCTTTTTTGGCTTCAGTCAACATGGAGGAGAAATGGAGGCACGACGAAGCGTCTTAGCCGACAAGCGCGAGAGCTGAAAGGTTTGCAGCTCGGCTAAATAGGCGAAGGATCGAGCACAAGCGGCCTCCCCATGGAAATGTGCATGATTACCCGGTCCATAACGGTATCATAATCCTTGACTGTGATGTGGACGAACCCGATCATCCAAAGGTCGTTAGCACGATTTCCAAGGAGAGCGCTGAAGTGGCTTCCATAGAGAACGCTGAAACAATTGCTAAAAGGGATGTCGGTGCATCCTCTGAAAGGGAAATTGTGACGGCTTCTGGAGAGGAGGCAGCGGTGGTTCGCGAGGGAAATGTTGGAACAGTGTCCCAAAAGGAGATCGATGCAGCTTCTGGAGAGGAGGTGGTAGCGGCTTGCGACGAAGGTGTTGAAGTAGCTTCCAGTAACGGTTCCGATGAAGGCACTGCTGATCTTAATCTCGCCGAAGACTAGATTTTCCCTTTTGTTACCCTCCTTTTTTTTTTTTTTTTTTTTTTTTTTTTTTTTTTTTTTTTTTTTTTTTAGATGAGTACTTCTTCGTATCTTGTAAACATTTTCTTCTCATACTCAGTGGTGGCTGAGTTTAAGTTTTTGTTTAAACAAGGGTTCTTTTATTCATATGTTATCTTGAGACCCTAACTGCGGCGTTTTCTAGTAAAGTTATAATAGAATCTCCCCATTCCATCAATCGACACATATAAGTGGTGATGTGCTTTTATGTGCCCGGGCGCCGCCTCTATGATAATTGCCCTAATAATGATAGCTCAAAGTAGGGGGCGCAATGATGGAAATTAAGGACTGATCATGAACCTGTTCACCTTCAATTGATAGCGTGTTGCTATCCGCGTGATGATGTGGTGATCGAGAGGCCGCCTTATCGTTGGAGTAGGTTGTTCTTCAGGTACAAAAGCACTTGCCCTGACGATCATATATTAGTTGTGTGACGATTCCCTTGCCCCTTTTCTTTCTGTGTGTATTCCTCGGTGTTTCTCGAAAGATATGAGATATTTCCTTTTAGGGTTTTGTCTTTCTAGTTTGAATTGATGGGTAATGATGATGATTTAGGCTTTCTCAAGACTTTGTGTCATGATTCAGGAGTAAAGAGATTTCTAAAAGGAAACGATACTTCGATTAACTGACAAATTGAAAACCTAATTACGAATGCAAGCAGTGCAATCATTTTGGAGGAATTACAAATATTGCATGAAAGGGGAAATTGCTTAGAGAAAATACTAAAGAGAATGCTGAAGGAAAAAGTAGCACAGCGTTTTAGGTATTGAAAGGCTTGAGCCATCGTGAGTGAATTGTCACACCTTCTTGTTCGTCGGCATTGATGAACTTGCAGTAACCCCCTAAGATAACGTTTTCCACTAGGTATGGCTCATCTTTCCCTTCTGTACATGGATCAGGCTGAGTGGTAACTTTCACTACCATATCTCCAATCTGAAACGGGTTAGGGCGTTGCACAACTACTTGATTCTTGGACTCTTTGTCTTTGACTGAGACAACTTCTAAATTTTTGATAAAGCATTTGAAAGGACCAACATCCCATTCACATCTCCTAGTGGCGGCTGGGTTGTTGATCGGAGCGAGTCCCCGAGCCTTAGCGGAAGGAGGAGTGGTCGAATTTTATATAGTGGTAAATAAGGTTGTCGTTCACTCGGACTTGATGAGATTCATTTTAAGAATTAAAATTAGAAAACATTGAAAATAAAAAAATATATACAAATAATGGTAACAAGATGAAGAGAGTTACTAGGACTAGGATTCCACCGAATTCATATCATAAGGCTCAATTATTTATTTTTCAGCAATTATCGCTCAATAAACAAAATAACATGGACTCTTATTTTTGCCAAGGTAGATTCTCCAAATATTAGTTATAAATCGTAAGCATGGGACATCAAACATCTAAGCAATCATGACCCATCTAATAAAATGATAACTAAATTTCAAATCATAATTCTATTTTAATTAGTGCAAAAGTCATATACAGAATAAAATAAATTTACCCATGTATGAAATTCGGATTCCTCCGTCGACCCAGTGTAGGGGTCTAGCTTTTCATGTTGTAGACACGCTCAAAATGGTTTTCCATTGCTCAAAACGTGTTTACAAAGAAGAAGAAGAATAAAACAGTGATTCTGATCTCCCAAAACTCCCCTCTCTCCCTCCTCCTGTATGGTTCTACTAGCACCCTATTTATACACAACAACCCATTACTCAAACATCTTTTCAAAATCTTCTTCCATAACTCCATCAGATCTTCTCTTTAATGAAAGATATCTCATGAATAATTTCTTTCTCCATTATCACAAATCTTCTTTATTTGCTAGAATAAAATCCTAGGGATATTATCTTTTTTTATTTTTTAAATAAAACCCAAGATTTTCTTTCTCCTTTTAAATAAAAACCAACTCATAAATATATTATCTCTTTTAACTTCAAGATATGGAAACTTCATGTATAATAGGCAAGAAGATATCTTTGCCTTAAATCTTTAAAATCTCCCATAAATTCCGTGAATCTGTTTCAAAATGAAGAAGGAGAGGGTGCCTTTATCCATTTGCTGGGTGCCTTTAACAAGATCGGTGCTCTTATCTGAAATGAGGATGCCTTTAACACTTTTAAGCCAATTCTTCCAAAAATGTTTATTTCCCAAAAATACCTACAAACACATAAAACGCCAAAATAAGTATAAAATCGAGTACCAACAATACAAAATATTGAGGACAATTTAGACACAAAAATGTGTCTATCAAATACCCTCAAACTTATTATTTGATAATCCTCGAGCAAATCTAATCTAGAAAATAAAATGACTACACTTAGCATGTGCAGCAAGCCGTTAAACCGCTAGGTGGCCCTAGCGGCGGAGTGTTGTCTCCGGAGGGTTTACCAGAGGTGTACCCACAAAACCTTTACTCCAGACCCTAGCTATCTACACAAAACCTTGGAAGGCACTAAAGAATCTCCTTGGTTGGCATACTCTCATTGACTATAGGAGGAAGTACCCAAATGCGAAATTCCAATTGATGTACACGAGTTTGCACTCAAGCATACTAAAATTCATATAAGTGACAGAGCTCTACTCAGATAGTTTCTGTACATCATAACCGGAGTCAACCAATCACATGGAAAGATTAAGAAGATGGATGTAGAGAAAACGTAGATGGTTTTGATGTTGACTAAGGTGAACCTATCCTAATGGACTGAGATACCCGGTCGACTAATATCAACACAGCTGGCATATACAAGGGAACCAACGGGTGATAATCCTAACTCTAGGTCAACACAACTGGCATATACAAGGGCTCCAGTGGTCGACTTTATTGAATTTATTCCGATTGGTCTGATGGTCTGGTCTATTTTTTTTTGTGGTATATCAATCACTCTATTTCACCCAATCGTTTATAAGAAAATAAAAACAGAAGGTGAAAAGGATTCAACGAGATATGGCGAAACTACCATGTTTTTTTTAATTCTAACACATGAGCTCTGTGCTTTTATGAATAGACTCTTTAGATGTTTCCATCTAATCAGATTGGTTCCTCAAATCCTACAACCAAGATGTTCCCATCCACTTAGATTGGTTAGTGCCAACCTTAAAAAGCATAAATTTCTAGGCTCTGGAGTTTATTTATTGCAGCTAAAAAGTTTCTCCCATACCCCCAAACTTAAATCTAACATTGTCCTCAATGTTCTAAAGATGAAATTAAAAGCATGAACAATGAGAAACTATTACCACTTGAAGAAAAGAGTAAGGAAAGATATTACCGTGTTGCATGAGCATGGGTTACCTCCCAATAAGTGCTAAGTTTAAAGTCTTCAGCCAGACTAAGAAAGAACTAGTCACCTCGCAGAATCATATAGCAGTAACCGGAATAAATGTGGGTCATCTGGATCAAAAAGTGTAACCCAAAAGAAGAGAAAATTGCAACAGACCATGAAGATATCGAACATACCCTTATTTAACTTTTTGTTTAAGACAACTATATCTAGTTGTGGCTCAGGTTCAGGCTCTATAAACGGGTCTAAATAAAATGTTTTCATGGGCTGGACTTCCTCAAAAGAAGGATTCTTAAGATCGGGTTGTAGAGTCTGGATATACTCAAGTAGGAACTTAGAAGCACAAACCTGAATAATTGGGGATCCTCTAAGTCAATCAGATTTGACTCACACAGTTGACCACAAAGAGAGTGGCGGTCTTCCTTAAACAAATGTGTCGACCCTAATCTCCTAAAGTAATTAGGTTTAGTCTTAAAACTTAATATTTGACACATTTGAATTTCATAAGTTCCCACATTTGGAGAAAAGGTTTTTGGTGGGAAAACAAAGTCAATCGAGGTATCGTAGCCTGGGCTAACCACATCAACCAGAGAATGGGTTTCTAACAACTGAACTTCTTTCTGGACATCATTAGGTTCAGGAAAACGTGTATGAATATAAATCTTATTAAATGGTTGAGGCACATATGTCAAGTCCCAAGTGAGGGACCTTTCTAAGAGTTAAAGCACATGGAGAATGATAATCACCCCCAAACTTAGAGTTTTCAGTGTCTCTAGAAAGACTAGTCACAACTTCCCTAATTTCTAGGTCACGCGGGTGACCCGGGTTCGTTCCCCGGCAGCGGCGCCAAAAATTGATCGAATTTTATATAGTGGTAAATAAGGTTGTCGTTCACTCGGATTTGATGAGTTTCATTTTAAGAATTAAAATTAGAAAACACTAAAAATAACAAAATATATACAAATAATGGTAACAAGATGAAGAGACTTACTGGGACTAGGATTCCACCGAATTCATATCTTCTTCAACAACCCATATTTATACACAACAACCCATTACTCAAACATCTTTTCAAAATCTTCTTCCATAACTCCATCAGATCTTCTCTTAATGAAAGATATCTCATGAATAATTTCTTTCTCCATTATCACAAATCTTCTTTATTTGCTAGAATAAAATCCTAGGGATAGTATCTTTTTTTATTTTTTAAATAAAACCCAAGATTTTCTTTCTCCTTTTCAATAAAAACCAACTCATAAATATATTATCTCTTTTAACTTCAAGATATGGGAACTTCCTGTATAATAGGCAAGAAGATATCTGTGCTTTAAATCTTTAAAATCTCCCATAAATTCCGTGAATCTGTTTCAAAATGAAGAAGGAGAGGGTGCCTCTATCCATTTGCTGGGTGCCTTTAACAAGATCGGTGCTCTTATCTGAAATGAGGATGCCTTTAACACTTTTAAGCCAATTCTTCCAAAAATGTTTATTTCCTAAAAATACCTACAAACACATAAAACGCCAAAATAAGTATAAAATCGAGTACCAACAATACAAAATATTGAGGACAATTTAGACACAAAAATGTGTCTATCAAATACCCTCAAACTTATTATTTGCTAGTCCTCGAGCAAATCTAATATAGAAAATAAAATGACTACACTTAGCATGTGCAGCAAGCCGTTAAACCGCTAGGTGGCCCTAGCGGCGGAGTGTTGTCTCCGGAGGGTTTACCAGAGGTGTACCCACAAAACCTTTACTCCAGACCCTAGCTATCTACGCAAAACCTTGGAAGGCACTAAAGAATCTCCTTGGTTGGCATACTCTCATTGACTATAGGAGGAAGTACCCAGATGCGAAATTCCAATTGTTGTACACGAGTTTGCACTCAAGCATACTAAAATTCATATAAGTGACAGAGCTCTACTCATATAGTTTCTGTACATCATAACCGGAGTCAACCAATCACATGGAATGATTAAGAAGATGGATGTAGAGAAAAATGTAGATGGTTTTGATGTTGACTAAGGTGAACCTATCTTAATGGACTGAGATACCGGTCTGACTAATATCAACACAGCTGGCATATACAAGGGAACCAGCGGGTGATAATCCTAACTCTAGGTCAACACAACTGGCATATACAAGGGCTCCAGTGGTCGACTTTATTGAATTTATTCCGATTGGTCTGATGGTCTGGTCTATTTTTTTTTTTTGTGGTATATCAATCACTCTATTTCACCCAATCACTTATAAGAAAATAAAAACAGAAGGTGAAAAGGATTCAACGAGATATGGCGAAACTACCATATTTTTTTTAATTCTAACACATGAGCTCTGTGCTTTTATGAATAGACTCTTTAGATGTTTCCATCTAATCAGATTGGTTCCTCAAATCCTACAACCAAGATGTTCCCATCCACTTAGATTGGTTAGTGCCAACCTTAAAAAGCATAAATTTCTAGGCTCTGGAGTTTATTTATTGCAGCTAAAAAGTTTCCCCCAAACTTAAATCTAACATTGTCCTCAATGTTCTAAAGATGAAATTAAAAGCATGAACAATGAGAAACTATTACCACTTGAAGAAAAGAGTAAGGAAAGATATTACCGTGTTGCATGAGCATGGGTTACCTCCCAATAAGTGCTAAGTTTAAAGTCTTCATTTGGACTAAGAAAGAACTAGTCACCTCGTGAGAATCATATAGCAAGAACTTAGGAATAACTGTGGGTCATCTGGATCAAAAAGTGTAACCCAAAAGAAGAGAAAATTGCAACAGACCATGAAGATATCGAACATACCCTTATTTAACTTTTTGTTTAAGACAACTATATCTAGTTGTGGCTCAGGTTCAGGCTCTATAAACGGGTCTAAATAAAATGTTTTCATGGGCTGGAATTCCTCAAAAGAAGGATTCTTAAGATCAGGTTATTGTAGAGTCTGGATATACTCAAGTAGGAACTTAGAAGCACATAACAATAACCTGAATAATTGGGGATCCTCTAAGTCAATCAGATTTGACTCACACAGTTGACCACAAAGAGAGTGGTGGTCTTCCTTAAACAAATGTGTCAACCCTAATCTCCTAAAGTAATTAGGTTTAGTCTTAAAACTTAATATTTGACACATTTGAATTTCATAAGTTCCCACAATTGGAGAAAAAGTTTTTGGTGGGAAAACAAAGTCAATCGAGGTATCGTAGCCTGGGATAACCACATCAACCAGGGGATGGGTTTCTAACAACTGAACTTCTTTCCGGACATCATTAGGTTCAGGAGAACGTGTATGAAGATAATCTTGTAAATTGGTTGAGGCACATATGTCAAGTCCCAAGTGAGGGACCTTTCTAAGAGTTAAAGCACATGGAGAATGATAATCACCCCCAAACTTAGAGTTTTCAGTGTCTCTAGAAAGACTAGTCACAACTTCCCTAATTTCTATGTCACGCGGGTGACCCGGGTTCGTTCCCCGGCAGCGGCGCAAAAAAATTGATCGAATTTTATATAGTGGTAAATAAGGTTGTCGTTCACTCGAACTTGATGAGATTCATTTTAAGAATTAAAATTAGAAAACACTAAAAATAACAAAATATATACAAATAATGGTAACAAGATGAAGAGATTTACTGGGACTAGGATTCCACCGAATTCATATCTTCTTCAACAACCCATATTTATACACAACAACCCATTTGTCAAACATCTTTTCACAATCTTCTTCCATAACTCCATCATATCTTCTCTTTAATGAAAGATATCTCATGAATAAATTCGTTCTCCATTATCACAAATCTTCTTTATTTGCTAGAATAAAATCCTAGGGATATTATCTTTTTTTTATTTTTTAAATAAAACCCAAGATTTTCTTTCTCCTTTTCAATAAAAACCAACTCATAAATATATTATCCCTTTTAACTTCAAGATATGGAAACTTCTTGTATAATAGGCAAGACGATATCTTTGCCTTAAATCTTTAAAATCTCCCATAAATTCCGTGAATCTGTTTCAAAATGAAGAAGGAGAGGGTGCCTCTATCCATTTGCTGGGTGCCTTTAACAAGATCGGTGCTCTTATCTGAAATGAGGATGCCTTTAACACTTTTAAGCCAATTCTTCCAAAAATGTTTATTTCCCAAAAATACCTACAAACACATAAAACGCCAAAATAAGTATAAAATCGAGTACCAACAATACAGAAAATTGAGGACAATTTAGACACAAAAATGTGTTTATCAAATACCCTCAAACTTATTATTTGCTAGTCCTCGAGCAAATGTAATCTAGAAAATAAAATGACTACACTTAGCATGTGCAGCAAGCCGTTAAACCGCTAGGTGGCCCTAGCGGCGGATTGTTGTCTCCGGAGGGTTTACCAGAGGTGTACCCACAAAACCTTTACTCCAGACCCTAGCTATCTACGCAAAACCTTGGAAGGCACTAAAGAATCTCCTTGGTTGGCATACTCTCATTGACTGTAGGAGGAAGTACCCAGATGCGAAATTCCAATTGATGTACACGAGTTTGCATTCAAGCATACTAAAATTCATATAAGTGACAGAGCTCTACTCAGATAGTTTCTATACATTATAACCGGAGTCAACCAATCACATGGAAAGATTAAGAAGATGGATGTAGAGAAAAACGTAGATGGTTTTGATGTTGACTAAGGTGAACCTATCCTAATGGACTGAGATACCGGTCTGCCTAATATCAACACAGCTGGCATATACAAGGGAACCAGCGGGTGATAATCCTAACTCTAGGTCAACACAACTGGCATATACAAGGGCACCAATGGTCGACTTTATTGAATTTATTCCGGTTGGTCTGATGGTCTGGTCTAATTTTTTTTTTTTGTGGTATCTCAATCACTCTATTTCACCCAATCACTTACAAGAAAATAAAAACATAAGGTGAAAAGGATTCAACGAGATATGGCGAAACTACCATGTTTTTTTTTTTAATTCTAACACCTGAGCTCTGTGCTTTTATGAATAGACTCTTTAGATGTTTCCATCTAATCAGATTGGTTCCTCAACTCCTACAACCAAGATGTTCACATCCACTTAGATTGGTTAGTGCCAACCTTAAAAAGCATAAATTTATAGGCTCTGGAGTTTATTTATTGCAACTAAAAAGTTTCTCCCATACCCCCAAACTTAAATCTAACATTGTCCTCAATGTTCTAAAGATGAAATTAAAAGCATGAACAATGAGAAACTGTTACCACTTGAAGAAAAGAGTAAGGAAAGATATTACCGTGTTGCATGAGCATGGGTTACCTCCCAAGAAGTGCTAAGTTTAAAGTCTTCAGCCAGACCAAGAAAGAACTAGTCACCTCGCAGAATCATATAGCGAAGCTTAGGAATAACGTGGGTCATCTGGATCAAAAAGTATAACCCAAAAGAAGAGAAAATTGCAACAGACCATGAAGATATCGAACATACCCTTATTTAACTTTTTGTTTAAGACAACTATATCTAGTTGTGGCTCAGGTTCAGGCTCTATAAACGGGTCTAAATAAAATGTTTTCATGGGCTGGACTTCCTCAAAAGAAGGATTCTTAAGATCAGGTTGTAGAGTCTGGATATACTCAAGTAGGAACTTAGAAGCACATAACAATAACCTGAATAATTGGGGATCCTCTAAGTCAATCAGATTTGACTCACACAGTTGACCACAAAGAGAGTGGTGGTCTTCCTTAAACAAATGTGTCGACCCTAATCTCCTAAAGTAATTAGGTTTAGTCTTAAAACTTAATATTTGACACATTTGAATTTCATAAGTTCCCATAATTGGAGAAAAAGTTTTTGGTGGGAAAACAAAGTCAATCGAGGTATCGTAGCCTGGGCTAACCACATCAACTAGAGGATGGGTTTCTAACAACTGAACTTCTTTCTGGACATCATTAGGTTCAGGAAAACGTGTATGAATATAATCTTGTAAAATGGTTGAGGCACATATGTCAAGTCCCAAGTGAGGGACCTTTCTTAGAGTTAAAGCACATGGAGAATGATAATCACCCCCAACCTTAGAGTTTTCAGTGTCTCTAGAAAGACTAGTCACAACTTCCCTAATTTCTAGGTCACGCGGGTGACCCGGGTTCGTTCCCCGGCAGCGGCGCCAAAAATTGATCGAATTTTATATAGTAGTAAATAAGGTTGTCGTTCACTCGGACTTGATGAGATTCATTTTAAGAATTAAAATTAGAAAACACTAAAAATAACAAAATATATACAAATAATGGTAACAAGATGAAGAGAGTTACTGGGACTAGGATTCCACCGAATTCATATCTTCTTCAACAACCCATATTTATACACAACAACCCATTACTCAAACATCTTTTCAAAATCTTCTTCCATAACTCCATCAGATCTTTTCTTTAATGAAAGATATCTCATGAATAATTTCTTTCTCCATTATCACAAATCTTCTTTATTTGCTAGAATAAAATCCTAGGGATATTGTCTTTTTTTATTTTTTAAATAAAACCCAAGATTTTCTTTCTCCTTTTCAATAAAAACCAACTCATAAATATATTATCTCTTTTAACTTCAAGATATGGAAACTTCCTGTATAATAGGCAAGAAGATATCTTTGCCTTAAATCTTTAAAATCTCCCATAAATTCCGTGAATCTGTTTCAAAATGAAGAAGGAGAGGGTGCCTCTATCCATTTGTTGGGTGCCTTTAACAAGATCGGTGCTCTTATCTGAAATGAGGATGCCTTTAACACTTTTAAGCCAATTCTTCCAAAAATGTTTATTTCCCAAAAATACCTACAAACACATAAAACGCCAAAATAAGTATAAAATCGAGTACCAACAATACAGAAAATTGAGGACAATTTAGACACAAAAATGTGTCTATCAAGGAGTGACTGGTTGCAAAAAGGGTTGTTCAATAAGACTTACTTGGGTTCGGAATCTTCGAATGTATGTCGATGGGCTCTCTCCAGGTAACTGCGTCACATTGGCAAGTTGTTGATACGACAACAGATAATCTTCGGGGTTGGACGGCTTGTTGGAAATCCTTTCAGGTATAGACACTGGCAAAGGACACACTCCTAGCTTTGCTTTTTTGTCATGCACCCACGAGCGCCCCAAAATCATATCATAGTTCGGGTAGTCTTTCACAATATGAAATTTACCACGTGTGTCCTGTAAGCGTCTCTAGACTCTCCTTCAGAATTTTTAATTATGGTTGGGTAGTGAACAACTTCCTGCTTTGAAATATTTGCAGCTTTCAGGGTCTTGACAGTGAAAATATTGAAATCAGATGCTACATCAATCAGTGTGTTGTCAAACTTGACATCCTTCAAGTGAGCGATGGTTAGGAGTCCCCAGTTACATCTCGCATTTCCCAGGAAAGATTGGGGTTTGGGAGCGGCCTCCTTAACTGGAAACAGACACTTGCCTGATACGACACGGTTGAGGGATCCAAACATGTCTTGACGCCGCGCCTTAGAAAAATACAGAATTTCACATAAATGTTCCATCATAGATTGCACGGTTTTGTGTACGGAGTCTCCAGAAATTTTGCAGCTCCTGACAGGAAGAGGATCTCTGTGTACTGCTTTATTTCCTAATTGAAGTTCTCCCGCATCTACCTTCTCTTTGAAAATGCGCTTCAACTTATTGCAGTCACTGGTTGGGTGATTGACAAACCTGTGGTAACGACAATATTTGGGATTCGTCATCTCTTCTTCAGTTGGCGGACATCTGAGAGGAGGTAGCTTGATGGCGTCATCTTGAATCCATGCTTCCAGGAGTTCAATGACTTTATCTATTGGAAATGGGAAGTCTGGAGCAGCATCTCAAGTTTCTTGCACAAGAGTCTTAGCCACGGCTTTCCGAGATGGAGTCGTCTGCGCTGGCGCTGCGCGCTTGGGTTGTTGTTCCGTTGCTGGAGCTTTTCTTTTCCCTCCTTTACCTACCATGCTTACAGAAGGACCGGTGTTATATTGTTTATTGATGAGGCGTCTGTTTCCTCGAGTTTCGCATCCATCTTCACTCCTGACCGGCCTGGTTCTTTCTAACAGCGATGGTGCGGTTGTAGCTGACCGCTTAGCAGCTTCATGGAGTTCGGAGAATGTCTGGAAGCGCAGGTTTTCCAGTAAAGAACGATATATGGGAACCATACTGTTAATGCATGACTCCACCAATTATTGTTCGGTCACATTTGGGTCGTGACAATCTAAAGCTTGAATTCTGAATCTCTCGACGTAATCGTTTGGATGCTCGTTGTTTCGTTGGAACATTCTTCCCAAGTATGAGAAAGTGATTTGCTCAGACACGAAGAAATACTTCTTATAGAAAGCGGTGACCATCTCACACCAGTTGGATATGCTATTTGGTGCGATGTTGTTGTACCAGGTATACGCTCTTTGATAGACGCATTTATGTGTCTATTTTGATCTCGATTTTCTATATTTTTAGTACCAATTTTTGTATTTATTTGATTATTTTATGTTTTTGTAGGTGTTTTTGGAGAAATAAGCTTTCGCGGAAAAATTGGCTCAAAAAGTGGTATTTGGACCCCCGGGAGGAATTACTAAAAGCACCCCAGAAAAGCCGATAAAGGCACCCGGAGGACACCTACTATTCGGACTCTCAATTTGGATAAGGGGCACTTTAATTACTAAGGGGCAACCCATTTCCAGAGCAACTACTATTGGAACACCAGAACAGGATCAAGGGGCAGGTCATCTTCAACATTTGAATTCATCTTTTTGGCGGGAAAATAGGCAGCAGATTAGGGTTCGAGTTTTGGTGGATTTGTGAAGAGATTCAATCGTTGGATATTGTTGGAATGGGCCTGTTAAGCCTAAACAGAGATGATTTGGATGATCGTTTTGATTATATTGGGCTAGAATTCGAGTTGGATCAAAACAGAGGTGAAGAAAGTTACGGGTCCCTGTTGAGATGATTTTTAAAGATTCAAGGAGACTAAATCGCAGATAATCTTCCTTAAGATACTTACTTACCTAATAAAGAGTTTAGAAAGAATTGGAGGGTCCAGAAAGGAAATCTTCCTTAAGATAATCTTCCGTAAATCGATTCGGCAGAGAGATTATTGCCGTGACTTGCACAGAAAGGAAATGAAGAAATTTAATCGGTATTTTTAGGTTTCTGAGGTGAATAAAAGGTGTGCTCAAGTTCAAGAGAGGGGATTGAAGTTTAGAGAAATTTAGGGGAAGTTTAGAACACCATAGAGATCAACAGGAGGAGTTACAGGAAGTCGAGTTCCGCTGGTTGAAGAAGGAAGAACACGAAGAACATTAGACCCTTTAGAACAGTCTTTTATTCTACATCATACGTCTTCTATCGTTTCTTGTAACAGCTTATATTGCGACAATTCTCTGTAACAGTCAGTTTGTAATGCCTATAAAACGTTGCTAACGGTCTGCTTTAGTAGTTTCCTCTTGTTTTCACTCTTTTGAGCTATGAACACCTACTTTGAGCACGTGTATAACATGAGGAGCTAAACCCCTTTACTGAGGCGATGGAGGAAGCCATTTTTCCAATTATTATGTGGTAATTTTTATTTAACTTAATTTTTGCAATTCTTTTATGATTATTTGCACTGAACTGAAACTGAATATATGATTTTGATTAAGTAGTTGTGTTCTCAATTGATGGGTCATGCTTAGGTTAAGTCTTTTGATGGTCCGTGCTTTCGATTTACAACTATTGTTTTGAGAATCTACTTGTCTAGGAAAAAATATTAGAATCACTTTAAACGTAAAGAGTTGCATGAATATTGATTAGATTAAATCACATAAAAATTGGATATTGGTGGAATCCTGAGTCTCAGTGTTTCAACAACCTTGGTATCAACTTTAATTTAATTTGCAGTTTTATTAGAATTTTGAGTCTAAACCCAAAATCTCTACAAGTCTGAGAAACGAACATCTTTCTTACCACTATCTATAACTACATCAATTTTTGGCGCCGCCTACACGGACTTGTATTTAGGTTTAGGTTTTAGATTTTTATTTTCTTTGATTTTACTTTGGGTATTTTGGTTTTTGGTGTGCAGATTTTGCTTGAAGCTAAAAAGTGGAAAGTTCGACTTGCCTAAGAAAGTACAGAAAATCCAATTTGTAATTTATTTTTGTTAGCTTTTATTTTCTTTATTTTGGACTTGTATATATTGTTTGTGTATTTTTTTAAGTATTTTATAAAAAAAAAAACGTGCACACACCAATTGCATCATCAGACTACCAAGTTTAGGAAAACTCGTGGATTAGTAAGCTGAACCCGTGCCTTGGGCCTTATGGGAGTTACCAGCTGAAAGTCCACAAACGTCAGCCTCGTACCTTTGGCTATATTTTGCTATAGGTAACCTGAGCTTACCCATTTTAGTCAACCTTGCATTTGCACGTGCACAATATAATGTCGAACTAGTATTACAATAGCCAATACAATGAATATCCGACTGATTTCCAAAATGGACATTATTCTTTTTATGACCACAATGTGAATAGTGGTTGGGAACGCCAACCTTTTCGAGGTTATGGTTCATACTAGAGTGAGCCCAATTACTATTCGCACACCCACCAGTCATACGAGCAAAACAATCCCGCTATTTCTCTAGAAGCGGCTCTCAAGAGTTATACCTTATTTGTGAAGAAAACCTGTAACATTCTTCCAGACGAGCAGTCAACAAAGATGTCTCTAGAAGAGACTCTTAAGCAATCTACTGAGAGTACAAATAGGATTGTAGAAAAATTGGCTCAAAATAATCTTAATTTCCAATACAGTGTTTCCAATAGTACCCTTGAAAATGAGGATAGTTATTTGCATAATCAAGATGACGAGGATAAAATTGGTAACACTACTTTAGATGAGGTTCGATCATTTTCATGTTATTATAATGATGATTATGATGAGGATAGTGTTGATGAAGAATCAGAAATATGTAGGCATAGTGATCAGGAATTTGTTAATCCAATTGAGCTTTATAATGATAATATTATTTCTAGTTCAAATCCAAATAATTTTAATAATTATTCACCTATTCAAAAGGACGAGGATTTGGCAAGAAATACCCCCGTTTTAGACGATGTAGTATTTCCTTTTGATTACAAAGCTAATAATGGTTTAGAGGAACGAGTTTCTTCTGAGAATATTGTTTTAGAGTCTAGCGATTTAGAAACATTAGTCTTAGACAAAGAAAATGAACTCGTCAAGATGAGTGAGGATGTACCTGACTTAGAAAAATCAATTGACCATTTTCAGGAATCAGATGACCTTGAAATTAGGGAAGTTGTGACTAGTCTTTCTAGAGACACTGAAAACTCTAAGTTTGGGGGTGATTATCATTCTCCATATGCTTTAACGCTTAAAAAGGTCCCTCACTTGGGACTTGACATATGTGCCTCAACCATTTTAAAAGATTATCTTCATACACGTTTTTCCTGAACCTAGTGATGTCCATAAGGAAGTTCAGTTGTTAGAAACCCATCCTCTGGTTGATGTGGTTCATTCAGGCTATGATACCCAGATTGACTTTGTTTTCCCACCAAATATTTTTCAACTAATTGTGGGAACGTATAAGTTTCAGATGTGTCAATTATTGAGTTTTGAGATTGAGCCTAAGTACTTTAGGAAATTAGTATCGACACATTTTCTTATGATTGACCGCCAGTTTCATCGTGGTCAATTGTGTGAGTCAAAACTGATTGACTTTAAGCATCCGCAATTATTCAGGTTATTATTATGTGCTTCTAAGTTCTTATTTGAGTTTTTACAGACTTTACAACCTGAACCGGGTCTTAGCTTTGAGGAATTCCAGCACATGAAAGTATTTTATCTCGACCCGGTTATAGAGCATGAACCTGAACCACAACTAGATGTAGTTGTCTTAAACAGGAAACTAGACAAGGGTGTGCTTTATTTGTTAATTTTCTTGGCATGTTGCAAATTCATTTTACTTGTGATAGCTCTATTTGGTTTTGATGACCCACATATATTTCGGCTATTACTTTATGATTTTATGAGGTGACTAATCATTTCTTAGTCTGGCTGAAGACTTTAAACTTAGCACTTCTTGGGAGGTAACCCAATATTCATGCGACACGGTAATATCTTTCCTTAACTCTTTTACTTCAAATGGTAACAGTTTCTCCTTGTTCATGCTTTTAATTTTATCTTTAGAATATTGAGGACAATGTTAGATTTAAGTTTGGGGGTATGGGAGAAACATTTTAGTTGCATTGTTAAACTCCAGAGCCTAGAAATTTATGCTTATTAAGGATGGCACTCACCAATCTAAGTGGATGAAAGCATTTTGGTTATAGGAGTTGAGGAACTAATCTGATTAGATGGAAACATCTAAAGAGTCTATTCATAAAAGCACAGAGCTCAGGTGTTAGAAAAAAAAAAACATGGTAGTTTCGCCATATCTCGTTGAATCCTTTTCACTTCTGTTTTTATTTTGTTTTCTCTTTAAAATATATTTATCTAAGTGATTAGGTGGGGCTCACGATTCAAGTTGTTACCACTGCTAGGGTGAAATAGAGTGACTGAGATAAAAAAAAAAAAAAAAAAAAAAAGTGAAAAAAAAAATATATATTATGAAAAAAAGAAAAAAAAAAGAAATTGAGAAAAAAGAAAAAAAGAAAAAAAAAAAGAAATTGAGACCAGACCACCAGACCAACCGGAATAAATTCAATAAAGTCGACCACTAGTACCCTTGTATATGCCAGCTGAGTTGACCTAGAGTTAGGATTATCGACCATTGGTGTAGTTGCAGGAAATCCTACACTACACCCCTCACAAGAATCTATACAATCAAATCATTTTGGGATGAACAATTGTAATTTTTATTGATTAAACTCTTTAAAAATGCTTACAAGATGAAATGGAAATTAATTAAAGAATTACAATCACTCTAAACTTTCTCTCTCTTAATGACTTGCCCAACACTCGAAAAAAAGATCTCCCACAATAGGCCTGCTCGGCTCCTTATATAGGGTATTACATAATGGATGACAGCTAAGCTGTCCTTTATTTTCGGGAATGACTTGCGAAATATCGCAAGTGCACAAATATATAATCTCGCAACTCTCCTAGATCTCGCTAGGTCTTCACATCTTTCTCGTGTTTTGGCTGTCGTCATTCATTGCGTCATTTATATTACTCATCTGCGACACCTTCGCAATGCTGTCGTTTATTGATCTCGCGAGGTATTGATGCCGCAATATTCTGATCCTACATCTTGCCTCTTCTCATGTCTTCTCTGCGAAGAAGAGAATGTCATGAGAACTAGTATTTTGAAATGCTGCATCCATTTGTTTTTCATCAATTTTTGCCGACAAGATTCCGTGAATTAGGGATGACCGTTTACACGTATCTAAAATTTCCCCTTTTTACCGGTACATTTAATGCTATCCGGTTACCCCTTTCTTGTCTATTTAAGGAGGAGTTCCTTATGAAAGTGTTTCTTTTCTTTTACTTCGTCTTCTTCATCGTCTCGCAACCCTTTTGTTTGTTTTCTTCCTGCAATTCTTCTCATCATCTTTCTGCTATTGTTCTTCTGCTAGTGTTCTCATCTCTTTTCTACTACTGTTTCTATGGAGCCATCAAGGTTTGTTAATTTTGCTGAATTTGATCTTTTTGTGATTGATCTCTCCTATTGAAGTTGTTTTATTTTGACATTGTTCTTCTTTTAATGATTCCCCCGTTGTTTTCGTTTTAGCAAGAACAAATCAAACTAAGTTCACCAAGTTTTCGACCCTACCTTGTGCGAAGGAGAATGTCTCCGTGGGCTCGCAATTTTTCTTTTAACCGAAAATCGTGGCCCAAGAAGGCGAAAGAGGTATGTCTCCATAATTTGCTTTTGCAATCCTTCTTTCCTCTTGTATTCATTGTTACTAAAAGAAAATTTGCGAATAGCAATAAACTTGTCAAGAGTGGTAAGGAAGTTCCATGCTCCCGCACTCTTGACTCAGCCCAGGGTACCTCGGCGCCTTGATCTACGTTGACTCCTTTGTCAGTATAACCTACATATATAGTTGGGAATCCAAGGTACCTCCTAGGATAGGCTTTCATGGGCCCCCCGCATGAATCGGGTTCATCGAGCCATGTATAAGAGATACCCCTTATATGACGCACTTTAGGTCTTACATTTGCCTCTTACGAAATTTTGATTCGCGAACTAGGTGTACGCCATAAGGTTCGTCCCATTCATTTATTCATTCATTGTTGACGATGTTGTTATTCATTTTTTGCCTCGGATCGAAATTCTCATATATCATTTCTTCTTAGTCTTGCCTTTGATATATCTTTGTCGATTACTTATCGCAGATCATTCAACTTACTTTTTATGCCTTTTGTTCATTGCACTCTTTGCCTTAGTGTTATTCTCATTTCAGTGCAGTATGGGCATATAATACAACAAGAAGAGAAGCTACTGGAATGTCACCTTTTTGCTTAACATATGGAGTTGCCGTGCTAAGTCATGATCCCGAACAACTAAAAAAAGAAGTTTGGGAGAAAAATCTTAGTGCGAAACATTCTAATCAAGTTGGACGAATTAGAAGAGAAAAGGGAGAAGGCGTTACGACACATGGAGAATTATCAAGATTCAAAGAGAATATAACAAGCGTGTGAAGATACGTGAATTTCAACCGGGGGATGGTATTGCGAAGACACCAATATATCAGCGAAAATGGAGGCAAGCTGGCGAGAAAATGGGATGGACCTTATATTATCAAAGTAGTTGGTACGGGGGCTTATAGATTGATGGATCCCGAAGGTAAAGATGTGGGACAAAGATTGGCAAGCGTGAGTGGAGCAGTTATACCTAAAGAAATATTACCCATAAGCGGGTGGGGATGAAGTACTCTCTAATGCAAGATATCTCGAGAAAATCAATAAAATTCAAACCAAAATATCAGCGAATCGCAAGAAGAATGAATGAATGAATAAACATGATCGAATGAATGGGACGAACCTTTTATGGCGTACACACCTAGTTCGCGAATAACATTTCGTAAGAGGCAAATGTAAGACCTAAAGTGCGTCATATAAGGGGGTATCTCTTAACATGGCTCGGAAAAGGTTACACCCCACGGAACACGGGGTCATGTTGGGGCCCATGAAAGCCTATCCAGGAGGGAGGTACCTTGGATTCCCAACTATATATGTAGGTTATATTGGGCGACCGAGGGTCTCTTTCAAGGAGTTGTTGATCAAGGCGCCGAGGTTTTGAGTCAAGAGTGCGGGGAGCATGGAACTTCCTACCACTCTTGACAAGTCTTGGCGCACGCCGCACTCGGCCCGAAGAAAAACTCCATAGGGTGCAGCCTTGTAACCATAAACTCTATAGGTATAAGGGATAAGAGGCTGCGAAAACAACTGTTGTTGTTAAGACCGGATGGGAGGAGCTAGCCTTGTATGGCCGATGTACGCCTCCATGAAGGTGCAACCGGGAGGTGATAAGGGCGGCACCCTCCATTAGGGAGGTGATAAGTGCCAAAGACGCAAATGTCACGAGGCTTTGTTTCCAAGAAGAAACTTAGGCTTGTCATATTTGTAGGCAATAATACTAACGCGAGGGGTAAGAGACGAGATCAATGGGTCCTTGCACGCAAGTGTAAAGACGTCCTGCGAGCAAGGCGGCAATGTCATGGGGGGGCTTTTCTTTCGCAAGAGATTTTAATTGTCGCAAGCCAAATATCCCGAGAGGCAAAAATCTTGAATAATGATAAGACAAGGTCAAGGTTTTTACATGCAAGTGTAAAGACGTCCCACGATCTTGTCGCAATAAAGGTGGCAACAGTGAGACCTTTAATTAGGAAGGTCTAGAAGACCATCAAACATGATAAGACAAGGTCAATGGGTCATTACATGAAAATGTAAAAAAGTGCGGCGCGATCTTGTCGCAATGAAAAGAGAAAGTGGAATTCTAATTGATGCGATTTTACTTAACAAAATAAAACATGCTCGCGAAGTTATGGTCAAAAATCCTAAATAAGAGGAAAGAAGAAAAGCCCGATCAACGACTTAATCTTCAAACAAAAGAAGTTTTGACAAATTACAAAGAAAGTTTAATTCTCTACATCAATATTATCAACTCGGAAGATGGTTGAGATCTTTTCTACCTTCACCTTCACGGTCAATGGATGTTCATGGAAATATTTTAGGCACCTTCATTCTCGCCGGTACTGGTGGATTTTCATGAAATTTTTTTCGGACCTTTGTTGATAACCCGGTATTAGCGATATCTTCGCCGCTTTCATAGTCATAATGCTTCGGGAGAGAATCGGGGACATCATCACTTACTTCCAAAGGATCAACATGAATAGGATCAAGGGACTTAGACAATAAAATCTCATTCACAAGGACTTGACTTTGAGGGGGAATTGACGAGCAACGCCTTTTGACGATTCTTACTATCTATGTATTCTGAGTAAGACATATAATCAAACCTTCGATTCGCACGGTCACCAGCAAGAGAAGCGAGTAACCATTTTCTTTGCTGAATCTTAGAGTAATCTCGAGGTGGAGATAGTAGAGCGAAGTTTCTTTCGAAATCACCAAAACAAGTGCACAAGATTAAAAATAATTAAAGATTTTAGAATAATTAATGGATTAAGATAGTCAAATAATATGACTACCTTCCTTGAGAAGTAAGATGCTTGAATTAAATTTGCAAAATTATTCCCCAAATGGTCCATGGCATCATCAAATGTATCTCCAACTAGGCCTTTCAATCGAGCTCGCAAGCTCTTTTCATTCGAAACAAGTATAGAATTCTCGTGCGCCAAGAGTAGAGTTGGATTTTTCTAATTTGGAACATTGATCTTTGAATTGGTTTGCTTTTAGACTTAAGGTTATTTTTTGAATAAGTTTATCTCTCTGATTTCTTCAAGTTGCTTTTTCAAAGTATAAATGGTTTGTTCTTGTTCTTCACGAAGTTTTTGACAAGCATCATATTCTTGCGAATAGGTCGCGACCTTGCTCAGCAGAGATCGCTTTTCTGAGAAAGGGTCTCATTCTCATCGATAAAGTATTTAAGAAACATTTACTCTTATAATAACAATATTGTTGCCTCTGTTTCTTATTTAACTTGTAATTCGCAGGATGACAAAAATGTTGATAAATCCCCTAAGAAACCTCGCCGTTCTAAGCCCGTTGCATCTTCTATTCCCTTTCCTTCATTCAAGCTCACAACTCCTCCTGCAGTATCTTCGCAGGATAAACCATCTTCTCTTGCGATATCTTCGCAGGATAAATCAATTCCTCCTTCGCAGGATAAACCATCTTCTCCTGCGATATCTTCGCAGGATGAATCAATTCCTCCTCCTATTCTCGCCATCTCTGAAAATGCCACTGTCGATATTCCTGAATTTTCCATCAATGAAGTTCCTCAAGATGGACCCCTTTCTACTTTTACCATCAATGCCTCTGTCTCACCCCCACTCATTAATCTTCATCAAATTTCTTCTTCTGGATTTCTATGACCAAGGATGATTCAATTCTTCCTTCTTCTCCCACCATTACCTCTTCATCTGGGTCTATCCCTCTTACCAAAGAAAACCTGTAGGGGATGTATGTAGCTTTCAAAGTTTTATCAGACATCATGAATGATGTCAAGAAGACCTCCGTTGATCCCATCAGGTTTAGCGTTTGCGAGTCTTTGAGTAAATATTTCGGTTCTGACAAAATGTCGCAAATGTCTTTAGAACAAGAGGTTAAGACATTGAAGAATAATCTTCAAAACATTTATTGGCTCGTGATAATCTTCGCAAGAAGAACGAAGAATTAAAAGGTATTAATTCTCCTCCCCACCCTTTTTTTTTTTTTTTTTTTTTTTTTTTTGAAGACCTTGTTCGCCTTTCAAGCTTTAAACCAGAAACGAAAAATGGAGATATATCAGTTGGAATATGTCATTGAAGAAACTCGAATGGATAGAGATGTTTGGATGGAGCAATATAACAGTTAGATAATCTTCATACATACTATGTTGATCAAATAGATAATCTTACCCAAGAGAATGTTCACTTAGTTCAGAAGCAAGACTCGCTGAATAATGAATTATCTCATCTCTCTTATTCTTTGAGTAAATCTAATTTGGAGTTGGAAACCTTATCAGATGAGAATGGAACTCTATCTCAAGAGAAGCGAGTTTTGTTAAACAAGATGGCGATTGCTTCGCAACAACTTGATGTCTGTCAGAAAATATGTAATGAACAGGAACAATCTCTATATTCGCTGAGAAGTAAACTTCAAGAAGTCACTGTTGAGAGGGATAAACTTATTCAGGGTAGAATAACTTTAAGTGTGAAAACCAGCCAACTGAAAGACCAATATTCCAAGTTAAAAGAATCCTATTCTTCTCTTGCTAAGGAAAATAACTTGCTTGTTTCCAACGAAAAGAGTTTGCGCTCTCGATTAAAAGGTTTGGTTGGAGATAATTTTGAAAATGCCATGGATCACTTGGAGAATAGCTGCTTGGCTTTGACCCAACATCTTATTTCGCAAAAGGAAGGTAGTCATAGAAATTGACTGCCTCATCTATTCTTCCTTTATCAAGTCTTCAAATCTTTTGTCTATATAACTCCTTTTGTTCTTTGTTTTTGCAGAGTCTGAGAGAGATCTTCGCTCCTCCCTTTCTAGTCTGGAGTCTAATTATGCCAAGATTCGCAAGGAGAATTCGTTACTTGTTTCTACTCTTGCTAAGTCTCGCGACCAGGCTGAAAGAAGATTGGATTATCTTACTCACTCCAAAGACATCCAGAGTAGAAATCAGCAGAGGGCACTCCTTCGCCAATTTCATCTCAAAGCATAAGTCGTCGTGAATAATATACTATTGTCCGAATCTCTCGACCATGTATCTATCGAACCTCTGGAAGTTGAAGAGGATGAAATCCCTAATTTTCCTGATAGTGATTATGAGTACGAAAGTGGCGAGGATGTCGCGAATGAAAAGGCGATCCCCTCTAATAATGAAGCTGTCAATAATGACCCAAGTGAAGGGGGTTCTGGCGAGAATCAACCAACTGGCGAAAATGTGAAAATTGTTGAAGCTGATAAAATTGTTGAAGAGTGTTTCACATCTCCTGCTGGCGAAAAGAATGATGTAGAGAGTTAAACTTCTTTTATAATTTTGTTTTTTCTAGCTACTTTATCTTCATAACTTTTTGCATAAGACGCTTTTCAATTCCTTCTGAGGTGCACTTTTTGATAAGAAAGATTGAGTCTACTGTTGAACAATTCTCTTATTTCCTCTTACTATCTTATGAATGACTTTTTCTTTTGTGGTTTTGCTTATATTCAAATGATTAAGCAAGTCGTTCTAAATTAATATTTGCAAGTTCAGTCTCGCAAGCTTGTTCGCTTACTCTTTTTGTGTGGTCTTATTTTGCCTTCCTAGTTAAAGGTCTTATTTTGCCACCCCTCGTTATTGCGACAAAATCGCAGGACGTCTGTACACTTTCATGTAAAGACCCATTGATCTTGCCTTATCGTTTTCTTAGTATTATTGCCTCTGCAGGATGTTTTCGTTGCGACAATATGACAGACCTAGAAGTTCTTGCGAATTTAAAGCCCCATGACATTGCCGTCTTGCGACGAAATCGCAGGACGTCTTTACACTTTCATGTAAAGACCCATTGATCTCGTCTTATCCTCGCGTTAGTATTATTGCCTCTTCAGGATCATCGCACAAATATGACAAGCCTAAATTTTCTTGCGAAAATTGAGCCTCATGACATTTGCGTCTTAAGACACTTATCAGCTCCCTAATGGAGGGTGCCGCCCTTATCATCTCCCTGGTTGCCCCTTCAAGGAGGCGTACATCGGCAATACAAGACTAGCTCCTCCCATCCGGTCTTAACAACAACCAGTTGTTTTCGCATCCTCTTATCCCTTATACCTATAGGGCTTATGGTTACGAGACTGCACCCTAAGTGGAGTTTTCTTCGGGCCGAGTGCAGCATGTGCCAAGACTTGCCAAGAATGGCCGAGACACTTCAAATGCCCCATGCACTCTTGGCTCAACCGTGTACCTCGGCGCCTTGGTCATACACTGACTCCTTGGAAGAGATCCTCGGTCGTCCAACCAGGGTATAACCTTATATATATAGTTGGAAATCCAAGGTATCTCCCCCGGATGGGCTTTATTGACCCCAAATTTCCATGTCTCAGGTTCCAGGGGCGGTGTAACCTTTTCCCTGAGCCATGTCAAGAGATACCCCCTTATATGACGCACTTTAGGTCTTACATTTGCCTCTTGCGAAATATCATTCGCGAACTAGGGTGTACGCCATAAAGGTTCGTCCCGTTTGTATAAATCATTCATTTTTTATTATCTCTTGTTTTTTTGTTTGCGAGATATTCGCACATTCCTTCTTTATTTTATGCAATTTCGGAATCATTCTTTTGCAAAAAACTTTTATATGAATTCATTTCACTTTATCCATTCAGTACTTCGCAGTCTAATCTTTTCCCACAATCTTTTATGGGTAATATCTCTTCAGATATAATCTATTCCATGGTCTATCCAATTTGTGGCCCACATCTTTTCCCTCGGGATCCATCAATCTATATGCCCTTGTTCCAACTATCTCCTTAATGATATAAGGTCCATCCCATTTTTTCGCTAGCTTGCCACCACTTTCTCGCTGATATCTTTGGCGTTTATCTCAATACTAGATCGCCTTGGTTGAAATTCTCGTGTCTTGACACGTTTGTTATATTTCTCGGCTAATCTTCGCCGATAATTCTCCATATGTTGTAGTGATCTTTCTCTTTTCTCTTCTAATTCATCTAGCTCGATTAAAATGTTACCCGCACTAAGATTTTTCTCCCAAGCTTCTTTCTTTGTGGTTGGAATCATAACTTCTGTTGGAAGTACAACTTCAAATCCATATGTTAAACAAAAAGGTGACATTCCCGTAGCTTCTCTTTGGTTGTATTGTAAGCCCATCTTGCATTATGCACTTGTTCACACCATGCTCTATTATGTCCTTCTAACTTCTTCTTCAATATGTCTCTGCGATTGTTTTGTTTGTTGCTTCTTTTGTCCATTAGCTGCGGGTATAAAGGAGTTGATTTCCCACATTTTATCTGAAACGCATTCAGCAACAGTTCTATATTTTATCCTTCAAACTGTTTCCCATTGTCAGATACCAACTGTGCGGGGATTCCAAATCTGCATATAATATTCTCGAATATGAAGGTAAAGATATCTTTATCGCGAATGTGTTGTACCGCTTTTACTTCTGCCCATTTTGTGAAATAATCTGTAGCGACAATTAGATATCTTCTCTGCCTGTTCCTGGTAAAAATGGTCCCACAATGTCTAAACCCCACTTTCCAAAAGGCCATACACTTGTTCAAGAATTTAATGGTGCCCCAGGTGCATGTATTTTCTTTCCGTGCCTTTGGCAATCTTCGCAACGCCTTGATATTTGTTTCGCATCCTCATGCATATACGGCCAATAATAGCCTTGCATTTTTGCCTTATGTGCTAAAGATCTTCCGCCACTGTGATTGCCAGCATCCCCACCGTGCAACATCTTTAATATTGTTTCTCCTTCTCTTCGTGTTAAACATCTAAGCGAGGGTCCATTAAAGGATCTTCGGTACAATACCCCATCTCTTAGTTCATAATTTGTTGCACGGCTTTTTAATTTGTGTGTCTCTAATCTGTTTCTTGGTGTTTCCCCTTTCATCAGATATGCATGAAGTTCTGCTCTCCAATCTTCATCGCAGAGCATTTATGTTCCATCTTCTATTAGCATCACATATGTCTCTTGCTCTTCCTCTTTATTAATTGATGGTGATAGAAGTGTATGTATTTTTATGCATCTCGCAGCTGGATCCGTCATCATACTTGATATAAAGGCAAAAGCATCTGCGAGTCTATTATCTCTCCTTGATATATGTCTCCATTTTATTTTTGGTATCTGTATTGACAACTCTTCAACAAGTTTCTTGTACTTTTTCAAAGATGGTTCATTTGTAGTATATTCTTCTTTTATTTGGCGAATAGCTAATTGTGAATCACTGGTGATTCTCACATTTTCCAACTTCATTTCTATTGCGAATCGCAGAGCATGTATTATAGCTTCATATTCTGTTTCATTGTTGGTAGATGCAAACTCCAATCTGAAAGAAAAAGCTATTTTATTGCCTTCTGGCGAAATCAAAATGATCCCAACTCCGTTGCCTTCCCCATTTGACGATCAATCTACCAATATTTCCCATCTGTTTGGCTCAGTTAACAAATCTTTTGGATCTCCATGGTCTTCTTCTATATCCATCATTTCTTCCACTGCTTCATCCTCTTCCAAAGGAAACTCTGCTAAAAAGTCTGCAACAACTTGTGATTTTGGTGAAGATAGTATTTCATATTTGAGTTTGCAATGACTTACTTGAGCATTCCATCTCTCAACCCTTCCTGACCTTTTTGAATTTTTCATTACCGACTCAATCGGTACTTTTGTCATTACCTTAACTGTGTGTGCTTGGAAGTATATGCGAAGTTTAAATGTTGCATAAACTAATGCCAAAATTAATTTTTTAATTTTGAATAATTCCTCTCCGCGGCATTGAATGTTTTGCTGATGTAATAGATTGGCTTTTCCACTCCTGCGTCTATTCGCAATAATACTGCACTTAGTGCATGCGAGGTTGTCGCAAGGTAGATTAATAATTCCTCCCCTGGTTCTGCTTTTTGTAAAATTGATATATCCATTAGATGTTCTTTTATTCCTTGTAAAGCTTTCTCACATTCATCGGTCCATCTAAATTTCGCTCCCTTTTTGAGTATGTTGAAAAAATGCTTACATTTGTCGGATGATCGCGAGATGAATCTTCCTAGCGAAGCTAATAGTCCATTTAACTTCTGCACATCTTTTACCGTCGCTGGTGTTGGCATATCGCGAATTGCTTGTACTTTCTCTGGGTCAACTTGTATTCCTTCTTTTGATACAATGTAACCTAAAAATTTTCCTGATGCAACTCCAAAGGTACACTTTTCTGGATTTACTTTGATGTTAAAATGCCTCATTTGTTCAAAAATTTCCCTCAAATCCTGTACATGATCTTTTGCTTCTTTACTTTTTATTAACATGTCATCCACATATACCTCTAGTGTTTTGTGTATCCATTTCGCGAACACATTTTCTACCATCCTTTGGTATGTTGCTCCAGCATTTCGCAGACCAAATGGCATTTTTGTATAACAGTATAATCCTCTTGGAGCGAAGAAAGCAGTATGTTCTTGGTCTTCTTCTGCAAGTGGAATTTGATTGTAACCTTTGTATCCATCAAGAGATGATATCCTTTCATTTCCTGCCGCTGATTCAACCATTTGCGGAATATCTGGCAAAGGAAAGCTATCTTTTGGACAAGCTTTATTTAGATCAGTAAAATCTATGCAAATTCTTATCCCTTTTTTTCTTCTTTGGGACTACGACCATATTTGCTATCCATTCGGGATATTTTGCTTGTCTAATGATTCCTGCGTCTAGCATCTTCTGCAATTCTTCTTCTATTTGAGGATGATATGCTGTTGCGATTTTTCTAATTCTTTGTTTGAATGGTCTTGCATTTTTGTCAATCTCCAATTTATGGCACGCTACCGATGGATCTATTCCAGGCATTTCATCCATATCCCATGCGAAAATGTCTTCGTAATCTCGCAACAAATCGACAGTTCTTCTTTCTTCATCTGCTTCCATCTTAGTCCCAATTTTTAACATCTTGGGTTCTTCTTCGGTTCCGACGTTCACTTCCTTTTTCAATTCCGCTGCAACGTAACTGGCCTTTGGTTCTCCCATAGGCGTTGGTCCTTTCACTTCCTTAGCAAACTCATTCTCTTCTTCCGAGATTTCGCTAGGTATTCCTTTTCCTTCTTTTGCTCTTATCATATAAATTTTAAATTCTTCTTCCTTTTTTGCTGCTTTTGCCATCTTTTTGCGATTTTTTCGCTTTTTCACCTGTTCTTCATAATTTTTTACCTCGATTTGATAATACATCCTTCCTTTATCAGTATCTCCCTTGATCTCGCCAATCCCATTTGCCATTGGGAATTTGATACATTGATGAAATGTTGAAGCCACAACTTTAATTGCATGTACCCATGGTCTTCCCAAAAACACGTTGTACGGCGATTCCATATCCACTATACATAATGTCACCTGTGTTTCAATTTCTCCTAACAGAATTCGTAATTTTATCTCCCCTTTAGGCTTTGTTATAGATTTACCGAAACCATGGATATGATATGGGGAAATCATTTCTTCATCTTCGTACCCCAATTTTTTGTAAGCATGGTAAAACATGATACTCACTAAACTCCCTGTATCCACCAAAGTTCTATTTATCGCCCATTCTTCCACTGCTTTTGTTGGTTCTCCTCCTTCCTTGCGTGTGTTTATCGTAATCACTAGTGGTGATGTGTGATTTAGATTCTCTCTTAATATCTCTGGTGTTGTGAATGTTATCTCCTGTTTTTCCCAATCTTTCAAAGGCGATGTCTTCTCCATTGTTGCAATCTTCTTTCCTTCAAAATCTCGTTTATGTATTCTTCCTCTGATATTTTCATGGAATTTATTAATCATTGTTTTTGCAATTAAACTGTTCTCCATATTTTCATTACATTCTTTAGTTTTAAACTTCTCTTCTTCATTTGATTTAACATTTTGTTTCCTCATTTTCTTTATTTGAATGATTTTAATTATAATCTTTTATCTTCAATCTTCCATCTTCAATCTTCATTCCCTGTTTCTAGCGCCAATATGTAGTTACAGGAAATCCTACACTACACCCCTCACAAGAATCTATACAATCAAATCATTTTGGGATGAACAATTGTAATTTTTATTGATTAAACTCTTTAAAAATGCTTACAAGATGAAATGGAAATTAATTAAATAATTACAATCACTCTAAACTTTCTCTCTCTTAATGATTTGCCCAACACTCGAAAAAAGATCTCCCACAATAGGCCTGCTCGGCTCCTTATATAGGGTATTACATAATGGATGACATCTAAGTTGTCCTTTATTTTCGGGAATGACTTGCGAAATATCGCAAGTGTACAAATATATAATCTCGCAACTCTCCTAGATCTCGCTAGGTCTTCACATCTTTCTCGTGTTTTGGCTGTCGTCATTCATTGTGTCATTTCTATTACTCATCTGCGACACCTTCGCAATGCTGTCGTTTATTGATCTCGCGAGGTATTGATGCCGCAATATTCTGATCCTACAACTGGTTCCCTTGTATATTCCAGTGTGTTGATATTAGTCCAGACCAGTATCTCAGTCCATTAGGATAGGTTTATTTTGGCAGTGGCCTTCAGACAGATATGGGAAACATCGTTCACCTTAGTCAACATCAAAACCATCTACGTTTTTCTCTAAATCCATCTTCTTAATCTATCCATGTGATTGGTTGACTCCGGTTATGATGTCCAGAAACTATATGAGTAGAGCTCTGTCACTTATATATGAATTTTAGTATGCTTGAGTGCAAACTCGTATACAGCAATTGGAATTTCGCATCAAGGTACTTCCTCTTGTAGTCAATAAGTATGCCAACCAAGGAGATTCTTTAGTGCCTTCCAAGGTTCTGCGTAGATAACTAGGGTCTGGAGTGTAAATGTTTTGTGGGTATATCTCTTATAAGCCCTCACGAGACTATAACTCGGCCACTAGGGCCACCTAGGGGTTTAAAGGCTTGTTGCATACGCTAAATGCAACCGACGATGCCTGCGACAGTGAGTTAGGATTTCATTTTATTTTGCTCGGGACTAGCAAATAATAAGTTTGGGGGTATTTGATAGACGCATTTATGTGTCTATTTTGATCTCGATTTTCTATATTTTTAGTACCCATTTTTGTATTTATTTGATTATTTTATGTTTTTGTAGGTGTTTTTGGAGAAATAAGCTTTCGCGGAAAAACTGGCTCGAAAAGTGGTATTTGGACCCCCGGGAGGAATTACTAAAAGCACCCCAGAAAAGCTGATAAAGGCACCCGGAGGAAACCTACTATTCAGACTCTCAATTTGGATAAGGGGCACTTTAATTACTAAGGGGCAACCCATTTCCAGAGCAACTACTATTGGCACACCAAAACAGGATAAAGGGGCAGGTCATCTTCAACATTTGAATTCATCTTTTTGGCGGGAAAATAGGCAGCAGATTAGGGTTCGAGTTTTGGTGGATTTGTGAAGAGATTCAATCGCTGGATTTTGTTGGAATGGGCCTGTTAAGCCTAAACAGGGATGATATGGATGATCGTTTTGATTATATTGGGCTAGAATTCGAGTTGGATCGAAACAGAGGTGAAGAAAGTTACGGGTCCCTGTTGATTTTTGAAGATTCAAGGAGACTAAATCGCAGATAATCTTCCCTAAGATACTTACTTACCTAATAAAGATTTTGGAGAGAATTGGAGGGTCCAGAAACGTGTAAATCGATTCGGCAGAGAGATTATTGCCGTGACTTGCACGGAAAGGAAAGGAAGAAATTTAATCGGTATTTTTAGGTTTCTGAGGTGAATAAAAGGTGTGCTCGAGTTCCAGAGAGGGGAATGAAGTTTAGAGAAATTTAGGGGAAGTTTAGAACACCACAGAGATCAACAGGAGGAGTTGCAGGAAGTCGAGTTTTGCTGGTGAAGAAGGAAGAACACGAAGAACATTAGACCCTTTAGAACAGTCTTTTATTCTACAACATACGTCTTCTATCGTTTCCTGTAACAGCTTATATTGCGAAAATTCTCTGTAACAGTCAGTTTGTAACGCCTATAAAACGTTGCTAACGATCTGCTTTAGTAGTTTTCTCTTGTTTTTCACTCTTTTGAGCTATGAACACCTACTTTGAGCACGTGTATAACATGAGGAGCTAAACCACTTTACTGAGGCAATGGAGGAAGCCATTTTTCCAATTATTATGTGGTAATTTTTATTTAACTTAATTTTTGCAATTCTTTTATGATTATTTGCAGTGAACTGAAACTAAATATATGATTTTGATTAAGTAGTTGTGTTCTCAATTGATGGGTCATGCTTAGGTTAAGTCTTTTGATGGTCCATGCTTTCGATTTACAACTATTGTTTTGAGAATCTACTTGTCTAGGCAAAAATATTAGAATCACTTTAAACGTAAAGAGTTGCATGAATATTGATTAGATTAAATCACATAAAAATTGGACATTGGTGGAATCTTGAGTCTCAGTGTTTCAACAACCTTGGTATCAACTTTAATTTAATTTGCAGTTTTATTAGAATTTTGAGTCTAAAACCAAAATCTCTACAAGTTTGAGAAACGAACATCTTTCTTACCACTATCTATAACTACATCACTCTTCCAGTAAGTGACTTTGAGAACTCTTTCAGGCGAAGGACGTGATTGTATTCGTGCTTTCCTAGTGATTCCAGAAAGCGATAGATGTGTTCACGAGCATTACCAGTACCGTCGTAAAGGGAAAATTGAGGAGAAGAGTATCCTCTCAGGAGAGGAACCCTTTGCACATCAGGAGGATAGGGAGGTTGATGCTGGTGCAGGTCTACCGGGTTTTCCTTGCCTCAATTTTTTAGAAGTCGTTCCAAATCCTCACGTGTGACGAAATTGGATGGCTGATTCCTTCCCAATGGACGTTCAGGAACGAAACGAGCCTCTTCATCTATAAAGGCGCCCCCTGTTGAGGTGCCTGCACCGGGTGTATTAAAAGTACTCCTTACTGGCTCTGTTTGGGGTTGACGCGGCTCTTGTGGTAGTCGCTTTGTTAGCGTCTTGAGGAAGGTGAGTACCTCTTTCTGAGTTGTAGCCATGTCCGTCCGAGCCTTAACGAGAACTTCTTGCATTTCCATCAAATCGACAATGGTGATAGGGGGTTGGCCTCCTCTGGATCCTCCGGTCTCTCGTCCTAATAGGGAGTGGCAGTAGCTCTAGTAATGACTGGGGGCGTTACGCTCGAAGAAACATTGGGGTGGAGGCAACGGCTCTGGCTCTGGTGATTGGAGGTGTTACGCCTAAGGGAATGTTTCCTGCAACGCTGGTGTTGGTGGTTGAGTATGTAGTGCCACGAGATGTGTTGATCGTGCTGGTAGGTGGTACATTGGTGTTATCGGCAACAACGTTGATACCAGGGGTGTTGTCAGCGCCAGTAACATCGGGATTTGTCGCTGATCCGGACCTAAGATCCACCATCTTGAATTTGAGAAAATTGAAATGAAATCGAAAATTGATCTTGCAACCGAGAGATTAATCTCCCATTGTGGTCGCCAGTTGTTTTGGGGAAAAAATTCATTCTGCTGATTTTGGTAAATTTGGGTGTATTGATGAGAAACAAATTCAAACCCTAAATAAATGTACTCCATAAGAGTACTTTTAGATTCGAGAGATCAATCTGTAAGACTTTGGCATACACCAAGAAATGTCCGTTCCAGATTCAATTCGGTCACAAAGTGAAGGACAAGGGTTGATCTTAGGGAGGGAAGCGAAGAAGGTGTTTGAGATCAGAATGTTGAATTATGAAGGTGTGGCTATTTTATGACTTGTATCAGAATATGGTTTCTGGATACTTGTGTTGATAACACTTCTGTGTTTTGAAATAGGCTGAAAACCTATTTATATAAGTCATTGAGCGCACCCTGATCTCGTAGGAACTGGAGGAAGGTAAGTAATGGAGAAGGGGAGTTGTGCGGAAGGTGGTGATCATCGTGTTTCCGTTATGAGGGAAGACTGATCACACTTTCACCCACTACTCTCATTACTGTTAACCGTCCGTCTTTCCTGACACTTTCTCGTAATGGGCGCGTTACACGCTGCACGTTGTAAACCGTCAGACCAATACCCCAGTGAGCATCCCCCAGTTTGTGACATGTTTGATGTCTCGCGCAAATGGGTCAAGTCATGAGACTTGCCGCTAAAAACAACATATAGTGCTTTTTAGGTTAAATATAAGTTATTTGTGAAATCAATATTTGCATAACATCACTTATAATTGATGTATATAAAGCATCGCTTTCAAACAAGCAGCTGAAAAATAATCGATGTGCAGGAAGCATCGTTGCTTTAGAGCTCGATTGAATCAGTCACGATTTAAGCGTCTTAAAAAATTAGCACGACCGGCCACTTTTGGATGATCGCTTGAGGACTCTATGGGCGAGCTATCACTTGGTCGATCGCTCCCTATGGAGGAGGGTTGGCCGGTGATCACAATGCTGCCTTGTTGGTTTTCTGAAAAAATCTACACCATCCAACTAGGCTAGCAAAGTTGGATGGACGAGATGATTTGCGACAATTACATATTGTCGTTGATGTAATTTAGGGTTTAGGGGCCGTGCGGCCAATCCTCTTTTGGGCGATCAATTCAAGGCATCGAGCGCTAGTTTGAGCAGGCCGGTCGGCCACGTGTAAAGACGATCCGCTGGTGTGCACGCTGACATCTTTTAGGCCATCTAAAATTAGATCTAAGCCATTCGATTTAGCTAGCGAAGACGGGCGGTCATGATCGATTTGCGGCAATAACAAACTGCCGCAAACACCAATTAGGGTTTCAAAGCAGATGCGTCCGCCCTAGTTCGATCGAATGGTTTGATGCATCATTTACTTTCCATTAGGGTTTCAAACACCAATTGGGCTGTCGGTGAGCACATTTGCACCTCTTTGATTGTTCGGGATGTGATCTAAGCCGTCCAACTAGGCCGACTAAGTTGGACGGATGCGATGGGTTTTGAGACCGTTTTTGCCGGTCTTAGCTCATTTGAGCTTGTTTTGCCAATAACGCGATCACCCTCATTAGGGTTAATCGTTCGAAGCGCTGCAGATGTACTAGATGGAATCCGTTCGGCTAGGGCATTAGTGGGCCCGTCGGTGGTCATCGTCATGATTACCTAATTCCGTCAGGAGTAGGCTAGGCCTATTAAATTGCGTGGCCAAATAATGTGGCCGTGATCGTTTCTTAAGACTGATATGGACAGTCTATATTTCCCTTAAGGAATTTAAACACGTTCGATCGTGCTAACTTTTAACTAAATGGTGTGTGAACACGCTGAGCTCAGAGGGTGGTGTAGCCCATGTGAGTGTTTTCATGCAGGTCTCAATACTGACACTTCGGGAGATTTATGTTACTCCGCTGCGAGTGAACATTAATTGTCATGTCATGCCAACATTGAGAGTTCGGCTGGGAACATAGCATAGGAAAATACTAGGCATGCCATGCATTAGCGAATAATGCAATATGTTAAAATTTACAGAATATCTGGGATTGTTGCTTCATGCACCATTCTGGATAAATTTCGTAAATATGTTGAATTGCTCAGTACATATGTAAGCGAAAAGGTTTATGCACTCATCACTTTCAAATGGCTTTTGTTCCTTTGCAGGACGATAGCGTATTAAAATACATGGTTTCACGATTTCAGCCCTAAACCGAAAACCACCATCAACAGGTTGTTGAATAAATTGAATGACATCTAGATATTGGTTTTTGATACCGTCCACGTTATTTCTTATATTCAATCGGGCTCGCAAATTCCTATTTGTTTGATTGCGGATTGAATTGAGAAATTGAGAAACAACTCTTGGATATACTTTTCTTAAGATTGAGTCTGACTGTCTATTTGATTCTCTTGAAAGTATATTGGATTTTGTCCATACGGATTGCTAAGCGAAATATTGGGTGTGGTTGTTAGACCCCCGCTTTTTAATAGTAAGTTCTTTTAAAAAAATCCTCACTTGATATTGGTTCGGTAGTGCGAGTGGTACGAACTTCGCGAAATGTAGGTTCAATGTTCATTTCACTTGCAATCTCCTTGGCTTCATTCATTGCCTTTTGAAACCCATCTTTCCATAATCTTCAAAAAATCAATAAGACCTTTTGTTTGTTCTATAGCAACACAATGTCCATAGTTTCAGATAGCAACTGTTTACTCACGGTGTTAACATCAAATAGAAGTTTGTACCAAATTTTCAAGCTAACATAAAATTCAAAATTATGCATGTCAAAACTTACTAGGATGTTAGGAATGCTGACTTCTTGAGAAATAGAGGATGAATCTCGAACTTTCTTCAAAGCAATTCGTATTTTTGGAGCTTGGTATCTTATTGCTTTGATACTTGCTACACGGCTTTCCCACCTAGTATCCGACAGTGGTTTGAGTGTCAAACCTTTCTTTCCAATCTCTTCTTCAAAAGTATAGTTGAGCTCTAGACTCCATGACGATTATCTTACAAAGACGAAGAACTAATCGAGGAACCAGTGGAACTTCATCCGACTAAAAGGTATGTGGAGACTTGAACTCATCTATCACTCAAAAGTCTACTCTATCTCCTACTCTTGAGACAATAGTTGTATATGTATGATAGTTTTCATACATACACATTTGCTATTTCGAGCTGAGTTTACTCGCCTATCTTTTTCTCGAAATATGTGTTGGTAAGCTTTCGCTTTAACCACATTTCATCTTTACCCGTGACGAAAGTCATGATGACGTTTCAATCTTGAAAATAGCTTTGATGACGATAGTCGTGAATAACGATTGTTATAACATTATAGAAGAATGTTTCAATGATTGAAATGTAGAGTTGAGATTACCATCTATGGATATAAGCATATATAGTGTGTTCGCACATTAGTGTATAAATCCATGTACCGGAAACCAAGTGTGTGCATATGTGTGCATGCGGTATTGGTGTAGGAGACAGGTTGGGTACGCGTACCTGTACAAGTACTGGCGGAAGTTTTCAACCGAAAATTTCTGCTGAGTTTGTAAGCTTGCAAACTAGTAAACCAGTCACCTTAGGTACGCGTACCCACGGAAGTTTTCAAACCGAAAATTTCTGCTGAGTTTGTAAACTCAAATCCGATAGCTAAGGTGCGCATACCCGTACGCGTACCCAAGCTGGTTATTTCTTAAATTGGTAGTTCATGAACTTAAAACAATAAATTATAAGGAATGCAATCTTTGCAAACCGTGGCTATATTGTTCATGAATTGATTCAAATGAATCAAACCGATTTTGTTTCAATTGTGTCTATAAATAAAGACCTAAGCAATTGAACAACTCTTGAACTAGTTCTTATGAGTCATTTGAACTAGTTATGAGAAAGATGAATATGGTTAATATGAAAGTGCTCATATGGCTAACCATTGGTTAACTATTTGTGAACCAACTAAGTGTACACGTTTAGGTACGGTTACTCAAACCTAAATGAATACATTTCATTTGTGTGTGACAAGCTAAGTTTTGATCTAACATAGAAAGATATTAGCTTGGTTGAATCAGGTTTTTCATCTAACGGTGAATATTGAATGCTTTGTTACCAAGGTAACTTAGATTGCAAACCCTGATTTGAAAACTATATAACGGGAACTCTAGCAAACTCGGAAAAACTAATCCCCACACCTCCTGTGTGATACTAGTTGGTTTTGCTAGAGTCGATTCTCCTTTAACCTTAGGTTTCTTCTCGAGACCCTGTAGGTTAACGACTGAAAGACTTCATTGGGATTGTGAAGCCAGACGAAACTACTTCTCTTGTAGTTGAGCGATCTGATCTTGCCATTTTCTATCGTACGAGTTCAATTAAATAATTGACTTGAGATTATATCTCCGATAAGGCAAGATAAAAAGAAATCACAAACATCTTCGTCTCATCGTTTGTAATTCCGCAATATCTTGTTTCGCTACCATCCGATTAAGATTATTGTGAGGTGATTGATAATACTAGGTTGTTCTTCGAGAATATAAGTCCGGGTTATCAATTAGTTCATGTTCACCTTGATTTATCAAAAGACGGAACAAAAACTCATAGGTTTATCTGTGGGGGACATATTTATCTATTATCGTAGACTTTTCTGTGTGATACAGATTTGTTTATTAAAGTTTTCGACTTTGGGTCGTAGCAACTCTTAGTTGTGGGTGAGATCAGCTAAGGGAATCAAGTGCATAGTATCCTGCTGGGATCGAGACGTAAGGAGCGCAACTGTACCTTGAATCAGTGTGAGATTGATTAGGGTTCAACTACAGTCCAGACCGAAGTTAGTTTGTAGTAGGCTAGTGTCTGTAGCGGCTTAATACAGTGTGGTGTTCAATCTGGACTAGGTCCCGAGGTTTTTCTGCATTTTCGGTTTCCTCGTTAACAAAACTTCTGGTGTCTATGTTATTTCTATTCTGCATTATATTTTGTTATATAATTGAAATATCACAGGTTGTGCGTTGTATCGATCAATTGTGAAATCCAACATTGGAAATTGATTGATCCTTGGATATTGATCTTTGGTACCATCCGAGTTTATATCTCTTGTATTTGATAAAGACTCACAGATTCTATTTGTTTGAGTATAGATCAAATCAAGAGATAGAGATATTAACTCCTTGATATACTTTTTATTAAGATTGAGTCTGACTGTCTAGTTGATTCTCTTAAAAGTATATTAGAGTTAGTCCATACAGATTACTAATCGAAATATTGGGTGTGGTTGTTGTACCCCTGCATTTTCAAAACCGTTCGCATACTGGTATGCAAACTTGGTTTCCGGACCTGAATCATACCAGCACAGTTTATACATTAAGTACGCATACTGTGATGTTTTTCCAGACATGGGTTTTAGTTCTAAACTCCCATTTCAATCATTGAGACATTCTTAGAAGACGACAATGACTGTCTCACACAAACCATTAGCTTATAAGCAATTTTTAAGTGATCGAATGATCAATACAAAACTTTCCAAGTCGACATCAAATGACTATCTTACACAAATCATGTAAGATGTTTCAAGGCAATTTCCACATGATCATCTTTTGACTTATTATTTAGTTTTCAACAAATAAATTAATTCCAACTAAACTCGTCAAGAATAATGATGAATGTAGTTAAAGCAAAAAGGTACCAACACATATTTCGAGAAATGGATAAGCGAGTTATACTCAGCTCGAAATAACAAATGTGTATGATATGAAAGTCTATATCGAAATACGATTTTTGTCTCAATAGGAGATATAATAGAATAAAACAAACTTCTGAGTGATAGATAAGTTTTAGTCTCCACATACCTTTTGTTGATGAAGTTCCTTCGAGTTCTTCAGTAGATCTCCTTATTCAGTTGTAAGCGCCGTGAAGTCTAAAGCTCAACTACACAATCTATCCTAGTCTGAAACTCCTATAAGTAGACTAGAAATCAAGACTATAGTTTTAATCAACTAAACTTGACAAACAAGCTTGAGATAGCAACGCTTGCGAGTTCGACCGATCAGTGCTCTAATACTTTACATTGTCCTCAATGTAATTGACTCATCCAAAGTAGAATTCAAGGTGGGTTATCGGTTGTCAGCCGAGCAAAAATAATTTCACTTTCTCACTCTACTAATATAAATGAAGTACGTGGTAAAAAAGAGTTCGTATCCACAGAGAGGCCATTGTTGTTATAGAATTTCAGTTTCTAAAGTAACCAAGGAGGATTTTTATTTTATCTAAGCAATAAAAGTAATTGAAAGCAATAAAATAATTTGAATAATCAAGAAAGAGAAGATATTGGTCACTGGATAGTATCATTCACAAACATGTATTTTCATCAATGATTAGAATTGATAATTTAATCTCTCATTTACTAAAAGTCCTAGGATACCTTGATCGCAAGTATATCCCGCTAATTCCGTGATTTCATCACAACCACATTAAAAGATGCATATGTGAATTCTTCCTAGAAAGCAACCTAAAGTGTAAAAGCACAATTAAGTTTAACTCCCCCAAAGCACTAAGTTCTATGGAATAAGACTAATCAAGGCAATCAAACGTGTAAAAGCACTAATTCAATTTAACCAAGTTTATGATTCATATGCAATTATAAAGATGTATCACTACAAGTAATAACCACACTATGCTACTTATAATCAGGGATAAACAACTATTTCGTATTGAAAACCCTAATCTAGCAATAGAGATGAATGTAAATCGGATTGATTCCGGACTCAACCAAACAAACAATCAAATCATATGGCAATATTAATAATGAATCATAAACAATAAAGTATTGAGACAAAACTAATTCATAGATTTAAATAACATGTTGAGAAATCAACTTTATCCCATAACCAATAATATGTGTTTAGATACTCATAGCTATGGATTTCATCATAATAATAATCAATAATAAAATAATGAAGAAGATGAAAAACAAACGAGAAGCAAACCCTAGTTGCCGCTCTCCAAAACTCCCAGTAGAAAATACGTGATATCCCCCAAAGTTGTAGAAAACTTTTTCCTTTTGTAGTTTTTTTTTCCCAAAACTAGGTCTTCAAAGCCCAAAGTCCAATAACAAGATGTCCACCAAGCCCATATGTGAGGAATACCCATGTGAAAATATGTCCCAAAACTAGTCGCCGGAAAACTGGTATTATGGCCGGAATTGGCCGGAATCTTGCCGGCAAACTATTTCAGGTGACCGGTAAAGTCAAACCGGTCACCAGTCAACTGGATCAACTCGGTCAAGGTCAGACCGAGTCAGGATGAGTCATCGAGTTACTCAGTGATGTCAGCTAAATTTAGTCAGACCTGAATCAGAAGCTAACTCAGCTGATTTGGTCTTATTGCAAGGCCTAAGCCATTTTGCGAATGCCAGAGTTTGTATTGCACCAGGATGTGCATCACTCACTTCCAGCCAACACCAGTTCACTGCAACCCACAGTAACAACATCATCTTCTTAGCACAAATCAACACCAACTCTTCATTGCATATGCAGTTCGAGCCGCAACCATTCAAGAATTCCCATTACAGCTGCACTTCCAACTTGCAACACATTCATTCCCACAATCCACATAGTCAGGCCAACATTTCTTTCATCTGTGGATCCTTGCAAACTGCAACTCTAACGGCATCAGCATTCATTGTTGCCTTACCAGCTTGCACCTGCAATGCCCAGGTCCACCACACAGCCAACCACCAGCTTCAGCTCAACCATTTGGGTTCCATACAAATCTGTCAAACCACCAACACACAGACAACATCCTCAGTCATTCCTTAACAATTCCATCTGACACCACCAGAGTAGTGGCTTGCTTCCATCTCTTCTTCATGCTCTTTCTGTAGCATCTACATCCATTTCATCTTGACAGTATCACAGCTAATGCAACCAACACAGGCCTCATTCACTGCCTCAATGCCACAACTATCATCACTATCTCAACCAAACAAAGAATACAACATCACCTCAAACAGCCTCGCAGCCACCTCTGTCAGAACACCTCAGTGCACTGCTTTAACAACCGCAACAGCATCTCAAAGCCAACTCCACAACGCTCAGCTGCAACCTACACCCACTGCTCAAGTATTAAGTCCCTAGCCTGTAATTCAACACACCAGCATAACCCATTTCTGCGAATCAGTTGCATGACCACCAATTATCTCAAAACAACACCAGCAGCTTGTTCTTGGGTTCTACCAACAACAACACCATTTCCAGTGCCCACAACTTACTCATTCTTCCATTCCATCACCATTGTCTCAACTGCAGTTGCACCAGTTTCAGTTACTCCTCCTTGACAGTGACCACCAACACCTAGCTGCTCTAATAAATGGTTATCGCAACAACACGCACATAATACTAAAACACCTGCAATATCATCTTCTCAACCTCTTGCATTATAGCCAACACAAGGCTTCAACTGGTTTAAATCCTAACATTCATCTAAGCTCATGTTGTAGCTTCTATCCGCCATTAACAGATCAATATCAACTCAAACACCGGAAGCAAACCCCAACTCTTCTCCAGCTCATAGCATCACCACAGCTTCAATCCTTTAATTCACCAACACAAGGCAAAGCATCATTTCTTCCATTTGTGGTTGCACCTCAAACACCACCACATTCAGTCCACATCCATCATTCAAACTGCACAGTTTCAGCTCCTTAACATTCATCTAGAGCATTCAATCTCATCCAACACTAGCAGATCCATCATCACCATCTGTAACCCATATGTGATTCATCCATGGCTCCACTGCAAACAAAATCATTTTCTCCATCTGCAAACCCTAACTTCATTTGAATCTTCAAACAGAATCGAACCCATTCTTCAAAAACACAGGAACCATTCATCATCTCAGACATACCCTAGGGACAAAACAATCAATCAAATCCAGTAAAATTCAACACCACAAATCCCTAGTTCCTGGCTTGAATCTCTGTCAAGAACTCATGAATTCGAATTCTAACATATTCCCAAACTTCATAATCGACTCTTCAAACCCCTTCAACAGAGACCGCCATCAAAACCACCTTCCATAAATATCACAACATCTTCTTCATAAATCAAGCAACACCCCTGTATTCGATTCCATCATAGATCCTAAAACCATTTGAATCTTCTGTTTCTTCTGACCTTGACCTCAACCCCATCGAACCATCATCAGATCCCTAATTTCTCCCACATCTTCTCTGCCATTCGAACCCCACTGAAACAACACCTCGACATGTCTTTCCTAGATTCAACCATAAAACCCATTATAAATTCTTCCTTGATCTTCATTTCTTTCATTACAGCATCCGCAAGTTTTCTTTTTCCCTCTCTTGATTTTGAGAAGATAATGATAAGAAGAATAATTGAGAAACCCTGAAATCTGGGGCTAGGTAAGAACCAGAATTGATATAGGCACCCTACGGATTAATACAGCCACCCAGAGTGATGGTCACTTAAACAAAACTCGTCTTGGCATGGCTTGGCTCCCATATCACTCGCCTGTGAATCTACCGTTTTGCTCTTTTCGCTCCAAATGGACTCTTTCTTCTTCTTTTGCTCCAAATGACTCCATTGCACCTAATAAACTCAAAACTAAACATAAGATATGCAATTTACAAGGATAATAGCAAAGAAAGCATAAATACTAGATATAAAATTAGGTGTTTTACGACACCTATCAGTGGGAAATCCTAATATGATATGCAAACTAAGAAAAATAAAAGCAAAAGATAAAAATACAAAACAAATAAGTTGTCTCCCATTCAACACTTAGTTTAACGTCCTCGGCCTGGCCTTCTTGTTAATTATCGTCCGTAATCTGAAACCCAAGGGATCTACCCAAATAACAGTCTGCAGTTCTACTAACAACTTCACACAAAGAGAGTGTTTCAGAACTTTTGTAATTAGAACTCAAGGAAGGTTGGTGAACCACTTCGCAAACCATTGATATTTGATGTCCAAAGTATAGGTGGGTTGGCGAACCAGTTCGCAAACCACAAGGTTCTGAATGTAACAGTGTTGATGGTGGATTTTCATTTAAGGCTAAAATTGTAAAAGCCAAAATTATGCGCTAACATCTTGTAAAAGATAAAGCCATTAATAAGTGATGAATACTTTTTCACTTTACTAATTCACCCAGGATGGAGCATGTGGCAACAATCCCATATACCCTGTGAATTTACAGCATTATTAATTAATGCATGACCAGCCTTGTATTTCCTGTACTCATTATCGGTGCGGCATGATGACTGAGTGTTGTTCTCGCAGAGCAACACGAACCTCCAAGCATAAATAATGAAGCATGTACGAAATACCCGTCATGACAGCCGCAACTCTCGGTGTGTTATACTAGCCCGATTGAGCATACATCTCTCGGTGTGTTATACTAGCCCGATTGAGAATATTTGAATCTGGTGTCCATATCGGTCTCGAAGCGATCACGACCATCCAACTTCACCAGCATGATTGGATGGCTTAGATCGAATCCATGACCCCAAGCAGGTATTGGAATATTCACTACCGACCCAACGCGGGCCCCGCATGGTTGGCCTCCCCAAAAGGGTGGCATAGCTTGTCGAACCGTCCAAGAAAAAGAAGTATGGACGAAAAACCCTAAATTAGGGTTTGCGGCACATGTAATGTGCCGCAAAACAGTCTCAACCATCCATCTTCGCAGGCATAGATGGAGGGTGTAGATATAGATTCAAAGGGCCCAGAGCATGTCAACACGCTCACTGTAAGCCCGCCTACACACATGACCGATCGGTCAGGACAAACCATGGTTGGTCGTTCCAGATCGTGCGCCCAAAGTGGGCATGCCGCACGGCCGGCAAAACCCTAATTAGGGTTTGCATTGATCGCAAACATCCGTTTTCTCCTGATCGAATGGAGGGTTTAGGAGTCGACTGAGCAGGTCCAGTGAGTGATGAGTGCCAAATATTGCATATTTCTACATCTATTTATTGGCATTTAACTCATCTTTTGTGCTCAAAAATCAGATATTATCCCAGATTCTGTATTTTCTTTGTTTTCAAGAATAAATATTTGTACTAATTAATTTTGTGTTTTTAGATAATAAATAAAGCTCGGAGAACTTGAGGAGCCAAAAGAGCGAATACCCTTCTTACTCTTGACATTCCCAAATTATCCACAAGTCCAGAAAAATTGGAGGCAAGCGTCTATGGAGCATGATCTTCTTTGAAAGCCAAAGCCGCGCGCATCAGTTGCAAACCAACAAGGAGCAACCCATTTACAAGACATGGTCTTGAGCTATACAAGACCCGGATCCAAACCCGCACCACTTGAGCCATTAGATTTCACCCATCTACATCCTACGGCCGCATCGGCCCTCGCATCGATCTCCCCTAGATCCTACGGTCGCTCCAACCTTCCTATCGACTTCTCGCTGCACCTTCCTCACACCAAAACAGCCTACACCTATACCCATTCGACCAAACCCATTTCTCTCTTCATTTTCTCTTTCTTCTCCGACACCAGCAGAGAAAACCCATCTCCTTCACCTTCCTCCCTCTCCCCAGACTTTAATCTTTAGATCTACGGTTTTCAACCAGAGCCATCTCCACCATCCCCATCTCCTTACCACCGACACCTTCACCAACAACTCCACAGCTCCTGCGACTTCTCGTGCTCACACCAAAACAGCCTACACACTCCGCTCTTCACCTATCTTAACTTATCTCCATCATAGCTTCTCCATACCTTAGAAGCTAGGTTAGAGATAAGTTAGAGCTAGGGTTTCACCAACAACCCTGGCATGGTCGATTCATAGGAGGAAAGAGGTTTGGGTATTGTTTAATTATTTTCTCGAGTGATTGTGAGGTATAAATTGTTGTTTCTCATGTGAGAGAAAACTCAGTCAGTTTTTAGGGTTTAGTTGTAGTTTAATTTCAGTTGTATGTTATCATGTTTGTGATGTTCTAATTTAATTTGCTAGGATTAAAATGAAACCCTAGTTTTGTGTTCTGTTGTTCAACTTTATCTGAATTGTTTTTGCATGCTTAAGGTATAAGAGAAGTTCAATTCTAACACCTCAATGCTTTGCTCTCACAATGAATGCCATGTATCCATTGTAGTTAGGATAACACTTGTGTTGGGTGTGTTTCGGCTCATGCTTTAACCTTTATTGCTAACTCTTTGATTAGTTGTGCTTAACTAGACAACTAATGCTCCGAAGTAGTATCTTTAGCTGATAATTGAAGTCTCACTTGGTGAAACTCCTTAGATAAGTGGTAAACTTGATACATTATCCTTATCTGTCATAGGAACAAGAACACTCAAATTAGTTGAATCACATAACTTTGAACTAGTGGTGGATTTGACGATCCTAGTACTGCAATCTCAATATTTGTATTTCATCTTGCCTTTAGTTTTGTAACTTTCAACTCGGTCGTATCGACACCAACATCAGTTCCCATATTGTGTCACTCAACTAGAAAACAGTTAGTAAGCCTTAGATCAACTTCATAGCGACACCAATTCCTGTGGATCGACACGTGCTTGCCCGTGTCTCCAATAGACACTTTGTGCACTTGCAAAGTATTACAAGTAGGCATAACAATAAACCCCTTTCGCAAGCCTACCAAGTTTTTGGCGCCATTGTTGGGAACTCGGTAGTCTTGTTTGTGTAGTTCTATTAGTGCTTATCTTCTTTGTTTTATAACTTACCCCTGTATATATTTGCCTTGAATATTTTTCTTGTTCTTAGTCATTCATAGAATAACTTAGTACTTAACCATCTTTCTGTGTATTTTTGTAGTATAACTTGACTGTCACTTGCATCTTAGTTTCATTACTTCTCTGATTAGTATAACTTAGCTGAAACTCCTCTATTTTTGCATCTTTGCCTTGCATTCTCTTAGTGCATTGCTACATTGTTAGATCTGTAGGTTAACTCATTTAGCATAACTCATCTGTATCATTAGCATCTGTAGCTTACATTCATAAGCCTTGTGCTCTTTCATCTCTTCTTGCTAAACTTGGCATATCTGCATCATTGAATAAATATTTCATCCCCTGTAACTTGGTCTGCCCTGAACAGATAACCAAGTACAGTGGTTAATCTCCATACTACAAGTATTGCTCACCTGTTTTGAAATTCTAGTACAATCTTTTGAACTTGCTAGGTAGTGCTCTCTTGCTTTAAGCTGTGCAAGTTTTGAGAACTGAAACTCTCTCTTGAGTAGCAGGTACATGTGGAGCAGCTAAAGCAAAACCAAGGAAGCGTAGAAAAGGGAGCAGCAAAGCAATTAGTGGATTTGCCTAAACCCAGTTTTATACTGGTGGCATCATCTTTTATCCTTGCTTACATGAATGTTGACATAGCATGCTTGATGAATGAATGAATGATATAACTTGTGTTGTATATAACTTGAGCATAGCCTGTGTAAAATAGAGTAAACTGAACCAGTTGCTCTCTCACTTTAAACCTTAGGCTTCAACATACTCTGTGCTCAACTCCAGCCCCTGTAGCTGCTGAGCTTGAGTAGCAGCCTGGTTAAGATTGGTTAGCTGGTAGCCTTGAACTTCAGCAAACCTTACTCTGTCAACCCTGAGCTTACAAGTAACCATCATTTGCATGATAAGCCAGATACCTTGCTGAGTCTTGCTCAACCTCTGGGATTTTTGCCTTATTCTGTGACATTTGAATAAGATTGTTGCCATTTGAATCTATCCTTGTGTGAGACCTGGTGAGCCAAGTTGTTGCCAGACCCCTACATCTGCTGTAACTTGTGCATAATCTTTGAGTTTTGAGCTCAACTGACCTTGCTGAGCATGCTGTAAAGTGCTAGCATTGATTATTTGCTGATTTATTTATTCCATCTGTGAAGTTTATTTACACTGCAAATATATTGAGATTGTGTACCTGCTGTTACATCTGTACACCAGCATCTATAAATTGTGTGTGCACCTTGGGTGCTTGAATGAGTTGTTGAGTAGCAGAGTTGCTTTAGCATTTAGCTTGTTTTTCAAACACACAACCCAGCACATGCTTCACCCTGAGTGAGCACATCCATCAACCCTGTGCACCATACACAGTTTTTAACTCTCTTTGTTCACCTGCCAATCTGAGCTGTGCATCAGCTCTGCTGTGTGCTACAATTTATGGGTATTTTCTTGTGCACCTGCCAACAGACCAGTGTTGTGTGTAACCACATCCCGCACATCTTTGTCTTGTCTTGTTCACATAAATCTTGCTTTTGTTAACCTGTGCTGTGAGCTGCACTTGAACCTGTGCTGTGTTGTGACTTGCATGAGCTGTGATGTGCATTTTACCCAATTGTTACTTTTCTTGTGATGTGCTTAACCAAACCTGCACAGAAACAACTTGTGCATAAACCCTGCAAAAAAAAAAACCCTGAAGCCCATAACCTGGGCTGAACATAAGCTGAAGCCCACAAAACTGGGCTAGAACCCAGTTCCACTAAGCTTCCCACAACCTGGGCCGTGCAGCAAAACAAACCCACACAGCTGGGCCTTACAACATCAAAAAACAATCTTTTGGGCTTGAGTCTTGCATTGGTGGGCCATTTTTGAGTTTTTGCTTTTCTGTGTTGAGCTTGATTGTTTGTTAACATGCTAGATGCGCTAGCTAGGCTATGATTGTGTCTTTTAGAGACCAAACAAATCGACTAGTTAGAATCCGCCCGGACGAAATCGTAAGCATACCCAGTTCTTCAACCGAAAGCCCAAGTCCAAACCCATCTGAAACAGAAACCATGGGTGATGAACAAAACCAACCCCGTAGTCTCAAGGACTACATGTACCCAACTAGGGCAAGCCAGCCCTCTTGCATCATTTTGCCAGCTGATGCTTGTCAGTTTGAACTGAAAGCAAGCACCATTCACATGCTACCCGTGTTTAGAGGGGTCGATGCTGAAAACCCCTACCATCACGTGAGAGATTTTGAGGATATTTGTGGGACTCTGCGTTTTAATCAAATGCCAGAGGAGTCCCTCAAATTGAGATTGTTTCCTTTTTCTCTGAAAGACAAAGCCAAGTCTTGGCTACATGCCCTACAACCACAGTCCATTAGAACTGGGATGACCTCACAAAAGAGTTTTTCAAAAAGTTTTTCCCAAACCATAAGACGGCGACAATTCGCCAAAGTCTAAATGGTTTTGTGCAATTAGAAGACGAAACTCTAGCAAAGTACTTGGAGAGATTCAATGAATTATTGCTCCAATGTCCCCACCATGGTTTTGAAAAATGGAGACTCGTGCAAATATTGTATGAGGGTCTAGATGTTAGAACCCGAACCACAGTCGAGTCAATGTGCAATGGTGCATTTATTGACAAAAGTGCTGATGAGGCTTGGACTTTCTTAATCGAAGTCGCTGAAAAGACTCAACAGTGGGAGTCCTCCGTGAACCGAAACGGACTACCCCTGCAAACAACGTTCATAGAATCGAGTCTGACTTTGAGGGAAATGCAAAAATGGCATCTTTGGCCCGGAGAATAGAAATGCTTGAGTTGCAGAAGAATGTAAAATCTAATGCCCCTACTCTCCGTGACCAAATTGAAATGGCCACTTGTGCCGCATGCCATAGCTCTGACCACTTAGTGGACAGTTGTCCAGACTTACATGCATTTCAAGAGTCTAAAACCGAGCAAGCCAATGCATTATACCATAGGCAAGAGAACAACCCGTATTCTCAAACCTACAACCCAGGGTGGAGGAATCACCCTAACTTCTCATGGTCTAAAGGGCCTATACAAGGGGGACCAACAAATAACAACCAAGGATACTCATATCCTAGAAACCCCAAGTACAACCACACACTCGGACCCAGAGAGAAAAAGCCTAGCTTTGAAGACCGTGTCGTTATGTTAACCCAAAATCTTTCAAAACTTGAGAAAACAACCGACCAACGTTTCACAAATCTAGAACTTAAAATGGGTCAAATCTGTGATGCATTGAATGAGAGAGAAAAAGGCAAACTTCCTAGTCAACCCCAACAAAATCCAAAGAATGTGTTTCAAGCGGGCTCCTCTACTCCGCAATGAAACTTCACATAGTCATGCGAATGCTGTCACCACTCTCCGTAGTGGTAGAGTTGTTGAGAACCATGTAGGTGTACCACCGTCAAGCGAGTCTACATCAGACTCCCCAGTACACACAACACCACAGAAAACATCTAATGTAGAGAAAGAATCGAGCACTGTTGATAAACCCAAGAGTCCTACCGATATAGATGTTCCTTTGCCAAGTCATGTACTGTTGCTCCATTTCCACAACGGTTGTTGCAATGTAGAGGGGTACCCAATACAACGAGATTTTGGAAATGTTCAAAAGAGTTAACATAAACATTCCATTTCTCGAAGCAATCGGCAAATACCCGCCTATGCTAAGTTTTTGAAGGACTGTGCACACAAAAGCGAAAGCTTCATGTGCATAAGCGTGCCTTTCTCACCGAGCAAGTAAGTTCAATTATTCAAAACAAAACCCCACCTAAGTTTAAAGACCAGGTAGCCCAACTATCTCTTGTACTATAGGTGATCATACAATCAGAAAAGCTTTATTGGACTTAGGAGCTAGTGTGAATTTACTGCCATATTCTGTGTATGTGCAGTTAGGTCTTGGGGAATTGCAACCTACCCCCGTTACGCTACAATTAGCGGACAGATCTGTGAAAATCCCTCGGGGAATCGTTGAAGATGTGCTAATCAAGGTTGATAAATTTTATTTCCCTGTGGACTTCATTGTGTTAGATACTCAACCTGTGCAAAATCCTGAAAATCATATTCCCGTTATCTTAGGACGTCCCTTCTTGGCAACGTCAAACGCTATCATCAATTGTCGTAGCGGGATATTGAATTTGTCTTTTGGCAACATGACTGTAGAACTGAATGTCTTTCGTGTGAATCAACAACCCATAGAGTGTGATGATGATGAATTGCACGAGGTTAACATGATTGAGAGTCTGATTCAAGACTCATTGTCTGACATCTTATCTGTGGACCCTGTGCAAGCATGTTTAGATAATTTTGACTTAGATCTCTTCAATTCTGAGTACATTAGTGAAGTCCACTCTTTGCTAGAGTCTGTGCCACCCATGGATATTGCCAAATGGCAGAATGCAGTGGAACCCCTTCCACTCTCTGATTCCAAATCTGCCCCACCTCTTGATACACCACCTAAGCTTGATTTGAAACCATTACATGATACTTTGAAGTATGCTTTCTTAGGTCCTTCTGATACTTTACCTGTGATTATTGCATCATGTTTAGACACGGAACAGGAAAGTCAACTTTTAGAAGTACTTAAAGAACATAAAGGAGCTTTAGGTTGGACCATCTCCGATCTTAAGGGTATAAGTCCCACAATTTGCATGCATCACATAAACCTTGAGGAGAACACTAAACCATCTAGGGAAATGCAAATGAGACTTAACCCCAACATGAGAGATGTTGTCAAGGGTGAGATTCTGAAACTGCTTGATGCGGGTATCATTTACCCAGTCCCTGATAGCCAGTGGGTCAGCCCCATTCAGGTGGTACCCAAAAAGTCTGGCATTACTGTAGTTCAAAATGAGAAAAATGATCTTGTCCCCACCCGTGTGACCACAGGGTGGCGAGTTTGCATTGATTATAGAAAACTGAACACAGTTACCAAGAAAGACCATTTTCCTCTTCCCTTCATTGACCAAATGTTAGAAAGGTTAGCAAAACATAGTCACTATTGTTTCTTAGATGGCTATTCGGGCTACAACCAAAATCACATAGCACCCGAAGACCAACAAAAGACCACATTTACATGTCCTTATGGAACGTTTGCTTATCGTCGTATGCCTTTTGGGTTGTGTAATGCACCCGCTACTTTTCAACGTTGCATGATGAGCATATTTTCTGACATGGTAGATAAGTTTCTTGAAATTTTCATGGATGATTTTTGTGTTTGGGTCTTCTTTTGATGAGTGTTTGCATCACCTCACTTGTGTGCTGATTAGGTGTAAGGAAAAGAATTTGGTTTTGAATTGGGAAAAATGTCATTTCATGGTTACCTCAGGCATTGTTCTAGGGCATATTATCTCGGAAAAAGGCATAGAAGTAGACAAAGCCAAGGTAGATCTCATTCAACACTTGCCTCAACCTCGTTCTGTGAGGGACATAAGATCATTTTTAGGCCATGCGGGATTTTACCGCCGATTCATCAAAGACTTTAGTAAAATTTCACGACCTTTGTGCAATCTTCTTGCAAAAGATGTTGCATTTGTCTTTGATGATGCTTGTAAGGAAGCTTGGGAGCAACTGAAGGCTCTCCTTACATCTTCCCATATAGTCAGACCACCTGATTGGACATTACCATTTGAGATTATGTGTGATGCGTCTGACTATGCTGTAGGAGCTGTTTTGGGCCAGCGAGTAGACAAACTTCCATATGTGATCTACTATGCTAGTAAAACACTTAATGATGCTCAATTGAATTATTCCACAACTGAGAAAGAGTTGCTAGCTGTTGTGTTTGCATTAGATAAGTTTAGATCTTATTTGATAGGGTCTAAGGTCATCATATATTTTGACCATGCTGCATTGAAATATCTTTTGTCTAAAAAAGATGCTAAGGCTCGTCTAATTCGATGGATAATCTTGTTACAAGAGTTTAACCTCGAAATTCGAGATAAGAAAGGGTCAGAGAATGTTGTGGCGGATCACTCGTCTAGGTTGAATGTTGAATCTGCTGATGAATTGTGCTAATTAGGGAATCATTCCCGATGAGCAATTGATGCTTGTGTCTGAAATGCCTTGGTTTGCTGATATTGTGAACTACCTTGCTACAGGTAGAATGCCCTTGCATTGGTCTAAACAAGACCGTTCTGAGTTCTTGGCTGAAGTTAAACATTTCCTTTGGGATGACCCATATTTTTTTAGGTACTGCCAAGACCAAATCATTAGGAGATGTGTCCCCAATTCTGAACAAAGGGACGTCATCTCTTTCTGTCATGACCATGCATGTGGAGGCCACTTTAGTGCCAAGAAAACTGCTGCAAAGATCTTGCAAAGCGGTTTCTATTGGCCAACACTATTTAAGGATAGCCATGCTTTTTGTGTTGCTTGTGACCGATGCCAGAAATTAGGAAGTATCTCTAAGAGAAACATGATTCCCTTACAACCCATTTTGATTGTTGAGCTGTTTGATGTTTGGGGTATTGATTTCATGGGTCCATTTCCTAACTCTGAAGGTAAGTTGTACATTCTTGTTCTTTGTTGATTATGTCTCTAAGTGGGTAGAGGCCATTGCATCCAAAACCAACGACCATAAAGTTGTTCTTTCTTTTCTTAAGGAAAACATTTTCTCCCGTTTTGGAACCCCTAGAGCGATAATCAGTGATGGAGGTAGTCATTTTTGCAATAGACCCTTTGAATCATTAGTGCGCAAGTATGGAATCACCCATAAGGTAGCAACACCTTACCATCCTCAAACCAGTGGCCAAGTAGAAGTTTCTAATAGGGAAATTAAGCATATCCTTGAGAAGACTGTCAATCCTTCTAGGAAAGATTGGTCTTTGCGCTTAAACGATGCTTTGTGGGCCTATAGAACTGCATACAAGACTCCCATAGGGATGTCTCCTTACAGACTGGTGTACGGTAAAGCATGTCATCTCCCTGTTGAGTTAGAACACCGTGCATATTGGGATGTGAAGAAGCTGAATTTTGATCTTGATAAAGCTGGTACCCATAGAAAACTTCAACTCAATGAGTTAGAAGAACTGAGAAATGATGCATATGATAGTGCCAAAACTTACAAACAAAGAATGAAAGTGTTTCACGACAAGCGCATTCTGCGCAAGTCCTTCACACTAGGCCAAAAAGTTTTATTGTACAACACTCGTTTGCATTTGTTTCCAGGGAAGTTACGTTCTCGATGGTCAGGACCATTCTTGGTACGTACCGTTTTCCCCCATGGAGCTGTTGAAATTGAAAACCCAGCAACCAAGAACATCTTCAAAGTCAATGGTCAGAGATTGAAACCATTTCTGGAGCATCTTCCACCAGAAGTTGAGACCGTCGACTTGGAAGACCCCATATATGTGGACTAGACTAGTTCACTTGTGTACATACATATGGCCTAAAAATCCATTTTCTTCACTTTTTCTTTTTGTTCGTTGCATAGTTTTTGATGTATGCTAACCAAACTTTTTGTCTTGCGCTCTTGTTGTTTGCTTTCAAAGCATTCATCCTCCTTTGGTTTAGCAACATCATTGTACATCCGGTAATCTCTTCCCTTTTCTCTACTCAACATAGTTCTCTTGGTATGTGACTTTTTGAATTCTTATTATCTGTTGACACATTGAGGACAATGTTTGATTTAGGTTTGGGGGTGCATTTGCATATAGAGTTTTTGCATATAGAGTTTTTAGTCTTTTACACCGAGAAAAAAAAAAAATCGAAAAACTCAAAAATTTGCATAAAAAACCTCCAACTTTTAGAGATTTTAGAGTCACTAGCATGCTTCTAGCTATGTTTACATAGAGAGTCTGACCCGAAATAACAGAACTTGGAAGTACTGGAGAACTCTTAGTTGATTAGAGCGTTAAAGTTGGATTTAACCATACCGGAGGGCGAATTAGGTGTTGTATAGATATTCGGTAGTAGAATTGTGATCACCCATAGTGGAGACTACCCATTTTACATCAAGCGAGGCACCAACCTTCAGTTTTTGTGACTTTCTAGAAAAGCTGTTAGAGTGTGTGTCACCGTACGTCAATTCCGGGTAGGAATGGTGAGCTACCCAACTTCGCACCACTTTCAGCACTATTTTTGATCTCTTGAGTGCTAATTCCATCAATCATGAGGGTGACGTCTAAAGATGAAAACTCCTTCTAAATATCGATTTGCAGTTAGCATCACTCTCTCTCTCAATCAGCGGACCCATAGAAACACATCATCGTCAGCAAGCGGAGCATCATCAGAATATTTGAAGAAAAGTTGAGATAGTCCAAGGTTTACAAGCAACAAAGAAAAGAAAAGAAGATGAGAATTAGTGAAGTTTATGAAATCAAGACAATACAAGTTTTATTGTTTTATTATTTTCATTCCATGTAAAAATAATAAAAAAAAAAATTAAATTATTTATTTTCTGAGTCTAGTTACCACCTAGTAATTTAAAAAAAAAAAAAAAAAAAAAAAAATGTTTGTCAAGTTTTTGTGAAGTTCAGAAGTTCGTCATCAACATTTGAAGACCGAAGATTGAAGACGTTTCTATGAATGCTGAGAGAGTGATATTAATTGACGATCGGGTGAGAAGGTAAGTGAGTACTCCCATCCTTGCTAATGGTTGATTTCCTTTCTTAGAGATCATCGGAAAAGATTCTTTTTGTCCACACTTCGTGGAGTCTCCGAAATTATTTCGGAAGGTTATCCTTCTTACCTTCAACGTGTGCAGGATTTCTCTCTTTATTCATGCCTGCACACATGAGAGACTAAAAAAGCGATCTTTTTGAGTGAAATTATCATAAAACCCTAATGGTGAGGCGAAGTCGAGGCTTATGATCACAATCGAATCCGAATTCTTTCATATGGTATGGTTATTTCTCGCTCAAAGACTTAAGGATGAGAATGCGTTCTTTGATAGTTCTAACTTCTTGTTACTAGCATGCGAAACTCTATGTCCTCATAGCTCCTTGGATGCTTGAGACTCTTTTACACTCGAAGTTGGAGAAGATTTTGTGGGTACACACTCTGGTAAACCCTCACGAGACTACAACTCGTCCACTAGGGACACCTAGGGGTTTAAAGGCTTAGTGCATACGCTAAATGCACTCGAGAGACCCGCGACAGTGGTATAGTTAGGATTTCTTAATTTCTGTTTCACTTGAGGACAAGTAAAATTCAGGTTTGGGGGTATTTGATGAGTGCCAAATATTGCATATTTCTACATCTATTTATTGGCATTTAACTCATCTTTTGTGCTCAGAAATCAGATATTATCCCATATTCTGTATTTTCTTTGTTTTCAAGAATAAATATTTGTACTAATTAATTTTGTGTTTTTAGATAATAAATAAAGCTCGGAGAAATTGAGGAGCCAAAAGAGCAGAAAATTGGAGGCAAGCGTCTATGGAGCAGAAAGCCAAAGCCCGCGCGCATCAGTTGCAACCCAACAAGGAGCAACCCATTTACAAGACATGGGCTTGAGCTATACAAGACCCGGATCCAAACCCGCACCACTTGAGCCGTTAGATTTCACCCATCTACATCCTACGGCCGCATCGGCCCTCGCATCGATCTCCCCTAGATCCTACGGCCGCTCCAACCTTCCTATCGACTTCTCGCTGCACCTGCCTCACACTAAAACAGCCTACACCTATACCCATTCGACCAAACCCATTTCTCTCTTCATTTTCTCTTTCTTCTACGACACCAGCAGAGAAAACCCATCTCCTTCACCTTCCTCCCTCTCCCTGACAGAACCAGAGCCATCTCCACCATCCCCATCTCCTTACCACTGACACCTTCACCAACAACTCCACAGCCGTCTGCTCCGCCACCCTATCTTAACTTATCTCCATCATAGCTTCTCCATACCTTAGAAGCTAGGTTAGAGATAAGTTAGAGCTAGGGTTTCACCAACAACCCTGGCATGGTCGATTCAGAGGAGGAAAGAGGTTTGGGTATTGTTTAATTATTTGCTCGAGTGATTGTGAGGTATAAATTGTTGTTTCTCATGTGAGAGAAAACTCAGTCAGTTTTTAGGGTTTAGTTGTAGTTTAATTTCAGTTGTATGTTATCATGTTTGTGATGTTCTAATTTAATTTGCTAGGATTAAAATGAAACCCTAGTTTTGTGTTCTGTTGTTCAACTTTATCTGAATTGTTTTTGCATGCTTAAGGTATAAGAGAAGTTCAATTCTAACACCTCAATGCTTTGCTCTCACAATGAATGCCATGTATCCATTGTAGTTAGGATAACACTGTGTTGGGTGTGTTTCAGCTCATGCTTTAACCTTTATTGCTAACTCTTTGATTAGTTGTGCTTAACTAGACAACTAATGCTCCGAAGTAGTATCTTTAGCTGATAATTGAAATCTCACTTGGTGAAACTCCTTAGATAAGTGGTAAACTTGATACATTATCCTTATATGTCATAGGAACAAGAACACTCAAATTAGTTGAATCACATAACCTGAACTAGTGGTGGATTTGACGATCCTAGTGCCTGCAATCTCAATATTTGTATTTCATCTTGCCTTTAGTTTTGTAACTTTCAACTCAGTCGTATCGACACCAACATCAGTTCCCATATTGTGTCACTCAACTAGAAAACAGTTAGTAAGCCTTAGATCAACTTCATAGCGACACCAATTCCCTGTGGATCGACCTGTGCTTGCCCGTGTCTCCAATAGACACTGTGCACTTGCAGTATTACAAGTAGGCATAACAATAAACCCCTTTCGCAAGCCTACCAGTGAGCATCAACATGATCAACGTGGACCCATCTATCTCCACACCCGATCGGCCAAGGCATACCATGCCTGGTTATTCCGATTCGCACGCCCAAACTAGCGTGGTCACACCTCCCAATCACGAACTGATCTCGACCACTCAACTTCGCAGGACAAATTGAGTGGCTTAGATCACGTTTCCATGGGAAAGTAAGGTATAGGCGTGAACACCAGCCTACCATCAACACGCCGAACCAATCGGTCGGGACCGACCAAGCTTGGTCGTCTTGAAACGCGTGCCCTAAGTTGGCATGACGCGTGGCATTTACGGCACCAAACTTCTATCGTAAATCAATCCTGACCGCTCCTCTTTGCCGGACAAATTAAGCGGTCCAGATCACACTTTCACGAGACATGAGGTATGGGCATGTATACCGGCATGCCGTCTACACGCATGCCCGATCGGCCATGCCAAAATCGTGTCCCAAGCTTGGATTCTACCAAGCTTAAAAGTGGTGCTTGCGCACCTCTTCTAAAACCCTAATTCCACTAACGGTCGCAGATGAGTGTCTCAAAGATCATCTCGTCCGTCTAACTTTACCGGCTTGGTTATACAGCCCCGGTCAGGAGTTAATTGGTCATTGAGGCGTCATGAAGATCACCACTCGTTACTCTACCATACCATGTGGTCGGCCAAGGGAGGACTTGCTTACGCAACCTCCAAACCATCACATGAAGTAGGCTGGACATGAGGCTATTTTGAGACACTCAAACAGCGATGCTTCATGTACGCTGAATATACTCGATGCAGTACCTGCATAGAATACACACGATACTTCACAAGTATCGATTTCCTAAATAACTTAGTTATTTAATCTAGCATTACATGCTATTTTCTGTGGGTCCCATGATCCACACACTCGAGACATCAATCATGTCACAAACTGGGGGATACATACTGGGGTATTGGTGCAGCGGTTTATAGCGTGCAGCGCACAACGCGCCATCACAAGAACGTGTCAGGAAGTCATGGACGGTTAGTGATGATGGGAGAAGTGGGCAAGACTGGTCGTGTGACACTAACACACGACTTCACTACTCCATCACTCCACTTTCTCCACTTCCCACGAGATACGAGGGTTAGGCTTAAAGGCTTGTATAAATAGGTTCTCCTCCCTATTTTCCAAACAGAGGAACAAGGCAAGACAAGACAACAGAGGCAAGTGTTGATACAATCGTATTCAAACACCGGAATTGATAGCTTACATCCTGCAAGCCCGGTTCAGCTTTTTTGATACAAGTCATACATAGCCAACACCTTCACAATCTCAACACCTTCTTCGCTTCCCTCCCTAAGATCAACCCCATCTCCTTCACTTTGTGACTGAAACAAGTCTGGAATGACCATTTCTTGGTTTAGGCCGGATTTGCACAGATTGATTTCTCGAATCTACAAGCACTCCCGTGCAGTGTATTTTCTTAAGGTTTAGACTCATTTCTCATCCACACACCCCAAATTATCAAAACCGGCAGAAATAGTTTTCACCCATAAACAAACAGTTCATCAACCCGGTTCACGAACTGTCGAGATCTTAAATTGGTAAAATAGGCAACGGTTGGCGAACCCAGTTCACGAACTATTGACATCTGAGTTCACATACCACTGAATGGTTCACAAACCATAACGCCCTAAACTCATGGACTGCCTAATAGTATGAATACCAATTGTTCATTGTACATGTGTCACATTACTGGCGGACGAATATATGATAATAAAATATCCCTAGCGATACACTGATACCCGAGAAGCAGCCCTTCTCGATCTATTTTATCTTATCTCGAGGAAGCATACCTCGACGGTGGATATGAGGAAATAGGCCCTAGCATAGGAAAGTGGTAGTTGTCAAGGGGACAAAGACAGCTAACATATTCATTCAGCATTTAATGTAGCAAATATCTACCCAGGCGCGTGGTTAAAGCACGTGGAAGAAGATGAGGTGGCATAGTCTGACTGGGGAAGGTACACGGTTAACGAAGGTACAATTCGTACTAAAGATGGGTAGTTCTTGAGGGCGCATGGGCGAGCTGAGGTGGCATGGTCCAACTGGAAAATAATCGCAGCCAACGAAGGTACAATATGTACGGAAGATACATCAGATCCCGATGGACCCAAAGACAGCCAAGACATCCCTGATGTGGAAGGTGCTATAAATACAGAGCTTCACTTCCAAATAAGGGATACGCAATAATTGAGATAGATCTAGTCTTAAGCTTATACTGTTAGAGCATAGCTCGGTTGAACCCACCAAGCGTTGGTATGTCAAGTTTGGTTGTCATATTTTAGTGAATCAAAACTCATTTAAAGAGTCGCTTGATTATGTACTAGAGTCAACTTCGTATAGGTTAGCTTGAAAGTATTAGGATATGAGACATTACAAGTATTGCGAAGACTTGAAGAAGTGAAGAAGTAAGAAGCTACAATGACAACATCATCCTTCCACTTGAGGTTAGTGATAGTTGACTTGAACAGTTTCATTCCCTAACGTATCTTTCAAGTCATGCATATTGAAAACAAAACTGCGAAGCATGAACATGTTGTATCCCTGATATGAGAGAGGGTACCCTTATCATGCTATATGTTCGTCTTTAGTATTAGTTATTTTTAGTAGTATTTAACTTAGGAGTGATTGCCTTTATCTATGCTAGGGAGGGTTAGATGAGAACCATATGGCTCAGTCGTGGCCATTGGATTAGTTTGGCAACTTAGCCTTATAAGATACGAGTCAGTCTGTATTGCACTCTTATTGAATATCAATTATCAGATAAGAAATTTGCTGTTCATGGCTGTGTTCCTGGTGAACTCAGATTTGGCCTGAATAATTTGATTTAGGAGGTGTTTATCAACAATTCTATCTTTCTGCTTGTTTAATTGTTGTAGGGATACAACAATTGGTATCAGAGCCGTTCTATCCATTCAAAATCAGTCAAATTTTTTTCTATCATGGATCAAAAACTAAAAGCAGCTTTAGAAGCATTATCAACAGATGTAACTGCTAAGCTTGCTTCCTCTGCAACCACTTTCGACATCTTTCAAGAATATAATCGCAACTTCAGTAACATCTTGGATGAAATTTTTCCCACCCTTTCTCCATCTATTGCTAATGAAAAAGCCTCTACCAAGTCAGACGTGGTCGATTCAATTCCTTTTACTGTCATTGAAGTAGGTGATTCTCCCGATTTTAAGTTGCTTTCTTCTGATGTCGATGATGAAGAAGATGAATCCGCAGATGCATCTCTTGATTGCAAGTTGCTTCCGCCGTTTTGCTTTGAAGAAGATGTAGATTCACTTAATGATGTGAGTTCACAACTTGAAGATATTTCAAAATCGGTGATAAATGATTTTAACAGAGCGGATTGCGTCAATTTTTTTCACAAACCCTTGCAAATGTTGAATGTTGGCACGATTTGTTCTTTCTCCACGGCAAAATTCAAGGTATGCCTTGTTTTCACATCCAACTTGATGATTCTCGCTTGTTATTCGATCGAGGTAAATGGGCTGACAGATTGATTCTTTAATTAGTTCTTAGCTTTGGGTATAAGTCAAATTTTTCTTCTATACAATTGATTGTTCCTTCAAGTGTTATTAATGATGCTGAAATTGTTGATAAGAGGAAGCTGTTTGTTAAAATGCCACATAGAAATAGAGTTTTCAAACTTGTTTTGGCATGGAAGGTTAAAATTTGGAAGGCACAGGAATTGTTTGTTAATATGCCTGAGAATATAGTTTGTAAGTTGGGTAGTGACAGAGATTCTGCTTGTCGGATATATGATCGTGGCAAAATGTTCGGTATTCTTAAAGGATATTTTTCTTTTGTTGACACTTACAAATTTGGTGTTGTTACAAATACTTCTTGTGTGAGTGTTCTTGTTGGGCCTGTATTACTGGAATTACTCGTGGTTATAATTGATAGACAAAGTGATGTGCTGCGAATACCTTTCGAGGAGTTTAAAAATCTCATACTGCTCATTGTGCTTCATGTTCAACAACTGTGGATACTGATTATCTTCTCGAGATGGGAATGCATGATTTTTTCAGGGAGTTCTTGGAGTGTGAGAGATGTCAACTGGATTGATATGGGTTTTCTTTCGTTTCTGTGTTGGGATACAAATTGTTATTATCAACAACTTGCAGAGACTCTCATAAGAAACCAAAGTTTGGTGTTTTTTAAGGATGGTACCACATGTGCATGCAGTCAAGCTAGTGGTGGTGTAAATGAACATAAAGATGAACCACGACTTGTTTTACTGGAAGTTGCACAAGGTTTACCATCTGCTGAATTTTCTCAACCACCTACTTACTGTCGCAACCAGATGATTGTTTTAAACGGATTTGGTTCCCGTCAATATTTCCTTCTCTGCTACAGTTATGAGTGGGGTTTAGTATATCATGCAGGGGAAGATTCTATAGGTATCGCCAATTATGTAAGAAGGTTGAGCACTCAGGTCTTGCTCATGGTACTTCATATTGTAAATATATTGGTGTGGATAGAGTACTTGAAATGGAAATTCAAGCTGTTTTCAACTGGTTTTTGGAGTGAGAGAAGTATTTATGCGGTAGTACATTTATCAGTTTTGAGCATTGGCAAAAACTGGATGTATAAGAGCACTTTGCCCTGCAAGGCTAAGATCCATCATCAACTTGAAGCCATTCTCACGAGATTACCAAGTTGGCACTTAGCTATTGCAACTGGACCTAATCGCATTGTGTTCTGCAAGGCTGCTAAGGCACTTGATCTGTTTGTTAAAATTCAATTTGGGCTTACAACCAAGTGTGTTACTACTGGTAAGTTTCTGAAACAGGAACTGTTTGCTGACTTGGTTGGACGTATAGTGTGGAGATGGAATGATGGTAATGTTGATATTCTCTTGCGGCTTCCATTTGGTTTACATAATACTTCAAACAGGTACTACAACACTATTCAAGCTCTTATTAGACAACCAGGTACTAATGCAATTCTGTATCATCCTCGCACTGTTTCTTTCACTTTTATACATTTCATATCATGATGTCGTCTATTGTTGGGGGTTTGTAGCGAGTCAGACTACTTGGAAATGGTTAAGAATGTTAGAAAAGCTAATGATGTTGTGTTGATGACTAATTCGAAAAAGTTTACATATCTTCCGGTCCTTAATATCTCAGTTCCCATAATTGTTAGAACTCAGTGGTCTTTTTGGCGAATTAGTCATTTTTCGCGTCTTAAATTGCTTACATCTGAAGCATTTTTGAAGTTTCTGTTACAAGTGAGAGTTAAGTTGACAGTTGAGCACTCAGGTTGGAGTTGTATGCACACATCTTTTTGTGTTTGGAATTTTCCTTCAGGATGTAGCCAAGTGAAGGCTCCTATGTACTCAACCTGGATGAATCAGGACTCCACAGAATCTCATATGAAGATGATGGAAATCCCATTCTCACTCACTGTGATTCCACATGGGTTGAAAGAAGATAATATAGTTGGAATTCATGCATTGCTCATGGAAATTAAAATTCTACACAAGTTGGTACGGGTATAGTACATGAGATGGAAATACAAATTATATTGTACAGATCTCAGAAGTGCTGCTAGTGTGAGTTGGACCATTTCAGTTCTCAAGTGGATTCAGAAAAATCCACTCTTACTCAAGGTAATTCATATTCTATATGTATGGCTATGGGTGGATTACTTGCGGTGGAAGTTCAGATTACTTCCCACTGGTTTATGGAATGAGGGAAATGTCAAGGGCATTTCAATGGGGTCTTCTTCAGTTTTTTGTTTTGGCTCAAACTGGAATTTTAGGATCGATTTTTCGGATGCATATATTGAGATTCGTGCTCCAGTTTTGGAAACTATGACTGGCACTTCAAGTGGTGTTTGTGTTGGTGCTTGTCAGACCACAAGTTGTGACGATAAGCTGTGCACAAGGGAGTTAACCTGTGGATTTCTTTGGAGGGAGGACCTGCGACTTTATCTGATCATTACATGTTGCAGGGAAATAAACATTTGATTATCAGGCTTCATGTTACAGTTTTAACAGGCTTCACATTGGTCACTGTTGTAGTTAGAGGGAACTACAATACTGCTGGTACTCTAATGCTCATGAAGATGTATAAAGCGACAGCTCTACTCTTGTTGATTCTTTTGCACTCATCCTTGAGGACAAGGATGTTTTTCAGGGGAAGGCAATGTTGTATCCCTGATATGAGAGAGGGTACCCTTATCACGCTATATGTTCGTCTTTAGTATTAGTTATTTTTAGTAGTATTTAATTAGGAGTGGGTGCCTTTATCTATGCTAGGGAGGGTTAGATGAGAACCATATGGCTCAGTCGTGGCCGTTCGATTAGTTTGGCAACTTAGCCTTATAAGATACAAGTCAGTCTGTATTGCACTCTTATCGAAAATCAATTATCAGATAAGAACTTTGTTGTTCATGGTTGTGTTCTTTGTGAACTCAGATTTGGCCTGAATCATTTGATTTAGGACGTGTTTATCACCAATTCTATCTTTCTGCTTGTTTAATTGTTGTAGGGATACAACAGAACACTCTAGATAGACATAGTATTAAGGAATACAATACGAGGTTTATTGCTTAACCATTAAACTTTGTAGATAAGACATCGACATATCGTTTAAATGCTATTGTGATTATGTATGGGTATGAGGTGAGGATTTCATCCTAGGAAACAATGTTTTACATGTGTTTTAAGGAAGTAAATTCATGAACTTGTTTTGTGAATTGAAATGGAAATCGCCAGGCGTTATTGGTATTGTTATTCATTGCATATCTTGTGAACAACCAATATGTGTAATTAGTATAACCGTTCATGAATTATTTGTGTTCTTGGTAAAACTATTGACAAAGGCCTGACTTATGTATTGGTATGAATTTTATTAGTGAAACCGATCTTAAGTAATCACCTGAGATGGTATGATCGAGTTTTGTGATTTTGTGTAAGACCGAGGCGACTGGGTAAAGGGGAACCGATCCTAGTAAGAGGTGCAACACATCACAAAGGGGAATCGATCCTTGTATGAGGTGCAACATGTTTTAGCAGAAAGGGGAACCGATCCTATGGACATGTGCAATACATTTAATTTAGATACCATATATATGTGGGGAACCGATCCTAGTACCTAGTCAACCGAATTTTGGGAAGCTAGTGTGACTATGCACAGTATCACATGGCGGTAGAACCGAAACTTGTTTTGGTAGAATCGAAACTTGTTTTGGTAGAACCACATTTCAGCTATTTTGGAAATTGAAATGGAAATCGCCAGGCGTTATTGGTATTGTTATTCATTGCATATCTTGTGAACAACCAATATGTGTAATTAGTATAACCGTTCATGAATTATTTGTGTTCTTGGTAAAACTATTGACAAAGGCCTGACTTATGTATTGGTATGAATTTTATTAGTGAAACCGATCTTAAGTAATCACCTGAGATGGTATGATCGAGTTTTGTGATTTTGTGTAAGACCGACTCTGGGTAAAGGGGAACCGATCCTAGTAAGAGGTGCAACACATCACAAAGGGGAATCGATCCTTGTATGAGGTGCAACATGTTTTAGCAGAAAGGGGAACCGATCCTATGGACATGTGCAATACATTTAATTTAGATACCATATATATGTGGGGAACCGATCCTAGTACCTAGTCAACCGAATTTTGGGAAGCTAGTGTGACTATGCACACCGTTGGGGGTGATGGAATGATTGGTGACGATTGGTGATTGAGTGTTCTTGATCAATCACATAGTTCTTGAAAGTCAGATGAACCAATTCTAAACTTGTTTGGAAGTGTGGCAAATCGGTTTCAAGATTGTAAGTATGAAAGAGGACTTACAGAGTAAGGATGTCGACATACTTTGAATATGTGCAGTAACGCTTATCTTTAATTTTTCAAAGTTATTCTTTAATAGATAAAGGAAGAAAATCCCAGGATCGAAACATAAATAAGTTAAGAATATTTTAATTAATTTTTTTAATTTTATTTTAGGAAAACGAGAATTAGTAATGTGCATTTAGTAGTTGAAGATTTTCCAAAGAGATTTTCTGTCATTATTTTGGACAGAGCATTTCCAAGAATTATGGAAACCGAATTTGGAATATATTGCATATCTTGAGAATATTTTCGGTTTTGGAAATTCCTTGGTGTCCAAACTTCCTTGTCTATAAATACTTGAAGTTTGCATTTCTAGCAAACTAATCCTTCGTGACAAAGACAAACTTCCTCGGTTGTGTTGTTCTTGGTGAAGCCACCTATTCGGAGAGGAGAGTAACCTAATTAGGCGAAATCTCTTACGACCGCTCAGTTTAAAGTCTTCTTTGGGATTGAGAAGCTCTATTAGTATCGTTGGTGGGAAACTAGATAATTGCGGTTTATCTTGTGTTTTTGATTGATTTGATTGACTAACAGTGGTTGAACTTTGATTGCACCTAGTTTATTTATGCTTGAGAATCTTCTCTTATGATATAAGATTCACTCAAACCAGATCGAAGTTTCGACATGGATCTTTAGACTGTTTTTAGATCTAAAGACGTATTGTGATAATCCATTGTTAACAAACTCCGTTCTGTGCATGATTGATCACAAGAGATTCAAGTTGTTATGTGCAAGCGTTTATTGAAGATCTAAGAAGATTTGAAGACAAAGAAGATATTAAAGATTTCTGATTTGGGGTTCATAATCTTTGGTGTGCACAATACTTGTCTCGGTATAGAGGATCCAACTATAATCGGTTTATCCTTGTGGTAGATTAGATTGATTAGTTGTGTAGATCGGCATCAATACAATTCTTTGTGATTAAAAGTATTGATTGTAAAATCTTAACAATTACCTTTGGTAGTTGAGAATAAGATAGATCTAAGAACCTGACGAAGTAGTTTATCGAGATAAACAGAAGAGCCTTTATCGAACTCACATCACTTGGTTGAAGAGAGTTGCTACCAAACAGATTTGTTGTTCCTTTACTGTTTGGAATACGAACCAAAGGAATTATTCCAAGTACGTGACTTATCATAAGTTGGAGGCGTGGGAATACAGACAGAACTAGGTGAACTATAGGTTTAGTTTCTTGGTCTCAACTATACGAAGTTGGTTTAATTTTGTGTAGCGGCTTAATCCTGAGCGTATTCAATTCTGGACAAGGTCCCGGGGTTTTTCTGCATTTGCGGTTTCCTCGTTAACAAAATCTTTCCGTGTCATTTACTTTTATTTTCCGTAATTATAATTGTTGTTATTATAATTTAAAGTAAATTACACAAACATTAATTCATATTTACTTGATAGTAATCCTATTGTGTTTGGTTAAGTCCGAACCTCTTATCAAGTAAACATACCTTGTTGTTGTTTTGTCTCGATCTCGTATCATTAGACGATCACACGAAGTGTGAACCGATTAGTTGCATTGTCTCGACTCAGTCCATAGACAATCACTTTCGGAGAAAGGACTTATAGGTAGGAAAAGTTTTAGCTTGAGGTATATTTGGGTACCCTCGCCTTTTCATATACCTCTTTAATGTTTGAAACTGAAGTATTTACTCTTGCTTGAGTTCTGTTTATTATTTTGGGAAGCATTTAACATCTTCTAACCACCATAATCTAGTACAAAATCATCACTCATTACCCCGTGGATGTAGACCAAAGTCGAACCACGTAATCTCTTGTGTCTCTTGATAACTTAGTAGCATTTATGTTATTATCGTGTTTATTTTTATCATTATAGTCATCTTGAGTACCTTATATTCTTATCTATATCAGTTCAACTGAGATATTATTACTACTTAGTACTCGATTCTCTCGAGCTATTCGTATTTCGTAGACTATGGAAAAAGCAGTAGTCACGGTTGGGCGCTATAAATAGCCTTAACTGACTTCGATTTTTAACTATTCCTTCATTTTTTATTCTTACAAATCTTCTTTAAAATAGAGATCTAAGTGTAAGAAGGATCGATCTCACTCCTTAGTGATACATTCATCTTTTCTTTACGTAAGTTTTTTGAGTTCTCAATCTCAAAAAGACTTGCAAACTCTCAGATCTACACATATCCTTGAAATGCATTTAAAAAGCATACAATATTTTATTTTACTCAGCACACTTTTTTGAGAACATATCATCGGATCGAGCATCTCCGAATACTAGGGAATCTCGGTGAAAATTTAAGGAGAACAAATCTTAAAAGCATATATGAACTCAGGATCTTTAAGGAACTGACACTTTCTTCACGGTTTTTTTTCCAGCATCTTCTGTTGCTTTTTCACCAGAGTGTCACTTAAGAGATAAGATTCAACTTTAAAACCTTATTAAATTCGATTTCAGAAAAGCGATTTAACTGTCTTCTGTTACGAGCATTGATTGCTACTTTAACGAGGGTTCAAAGTAGCATACCCTGTTACGTTTTTTTTGTTATCAGGACATTGAAGCAAAGATATGCAAAAACCAAGCGATGTACCGTCCATCTCAAGACTGGTTGTCACCTGCGGAAGGTTCCAAACTTTGTCACGAGATTTCTTCATCTCTGAATTTGTGATTTCTCAAGATATATATATGAAAACTATTCTTCATTGATTAGATCACGATTTTTCTTGAGAAGTGGTTAAGAATCCAGGTTTCTCAGCTAACTGAGTGTAAGTGTTCTCTATTTGTGAGGTTTGCTGACTTTGTTCACTGCAAACAGATTTCCAAGCCTTAATCTTTGATCTAAAAGGAAATCAAATAGGCTTATATGTTAGAGGCATATTAGTACCAAAAGTCTTCACTTAGTTTGAAGCAACTCTTAGGCTATAAAGGATGTTAACTTAGGGAATCAATTGCGTAGAGCCTTGCGAGGTTCAAGAGACGCATGGAGCACGACTGTAACTGAACTGCTTGGAGGGTGGATTATGTATCTGCTATATTCCTGTCTGAAGTATGATAGTATGCTAGTGTTTGTAGCGTCTTAATACAGTTTGGTGTTCAAATCTGAACGAAGTCTCGGGGTTTTTCTGCAATTGCGGTTTCCTCGTTAATAAAAATTCTGGTGTATAGTAATTTTCCTTTTCTGCATTACATTGTTTATATTTATAATATGATTTACGCAAGTAGTACATAATCAATTCTAGTAGATACGTCCATATTGATTGTGATAGATTACGAGACTTGTTCTTGTAGAATTCGTATCTAGAAAGATAGATAACAAGTTTCATACTTGGCAGAATTCTGATTGGATTATTTGGATATGACTATATTGATGTTGGATATTAATTTTTAAATCGTCCAAGTACTCTTCTTAACTATCAGGTTCACGGACTCTATTGTCTAAACTTCATGATTAAGAAGAGATAGAGATGTAAACTCTATATACATATTGTCAATTATCATTAAGTTGATGTACTTGCAATTGTATTAGGTTTTATCCCTACAGGTTTCCGAACAAAATATTTGGTGGTGTAATTGGTATCCTATCATCTTTAATGCGTACTATTGGATTTCGACACTCCAAATTAGAGGTGGATCAGTAATAGTAAAAGAAAATGAAGAAATACCAATTTTGTTTGCTTTCGTTTTACTCTCTCTCTCTCTCTCTTCAGTTTTGGCCAGTGACATGGGAAATAGGTTTTTTTTAAGCAAATATAAGTAAAAATATCCACGTGGATGCCACATAAGTTTGGGTAAAAAAATGCAGATCCACAAATTATATTGTTTAAAAGATGAAAATCTCACTCACCAATTTATTTATGTCATAAAACCTTCCTGCTCATCCTAATAGATTTGCCATACATCCATAATACTCAAACCCTGGTTCACTTGTGCTTAAATCACAAATAAAACGTCATGTCATTTGGCTAAACTTCTTTGAACGCACAAACAACTCAATTGCATTTCCACACTTATCAGGATTCCATAAACCATAAATTAATGAAGTAACAGCAAATACATCTCTATCAAACATCTCTTTAGACATAGGTTGTCTTCGGTTAGCAAAAAAAAAAGATTTAATAGTGATACCAACTTAACAAACCTAAGATTAAATCTTGTGCAGACTATCTTCAATATTCAACAAAGATAAGGATAATTTAATTCAAAGAAAAAGCAGTACAAAACGGAGATTATTCAACAGTCTGGTGAACATGTATTTCTCTCATTTTTTATTTTTTGGGAGCATTTCTCTAATTTATTATCACCATAGTTTCTTCCGTGTTATTTTCATGCCTTCTTCTTATAGCTTTTTCTTTTTTTTTCTACAGTTTTTTTTTGTCTTTTCTGGATAATATTGGGTGGGTGTCTCTGTTACTTTAAACGATAATAATAGAGATTAAAAAGACAAACAATACTAGTTTCGTCCTTGTTTTCTTTTACTTGTTAAAATCATAATAACATCTCAACTAACATCACTAATCAGATTTTCAAAGATCCAGAATTTTCATAATTAATGTTCCTTGACTCTAGTACATGTACTATTTGTATTTTAAAGTTTGAACTAAGTCTTTTTAGATCATAAAACACCCATATGGATTTCATGGGGAATATTTAGGTTTTTAAACTCCTTAACTCTAATAATATTGTTTTGTATTTTAAATCTCGGATGAAGTTTATTTAGATTATAACCCATAATATAGATGAACATATAGATTTCACGGGGAATATTAAGGTTTTTAAACTTATGTGGGTTTACTCAATAAATAATTTTGGAGATTTTTAAAGACTTTAATGGATTTTCGAGTATTGTGTTATTGGTTGTCTACTTTTAGAATCTATTTCAAATTTTATGTTACTAGTTATATATTTTAGAAAGGTTTTCTAAAGTTTATGTTACTCACTGTAAACTTTAAATTCATACTTACCTATTCTCAAGATTTTGAGTGACTTTTGTATATATATTTTCCTTGATGAAAGTCTGCATACATTTTTCTTATGATTTTATAAGATAATACTCTTACAACATGTATGTCATGTCACATGTACCACATTTATCACATATATGTATGGGTGATTATAGAGTAAATTTTTTATCTGAATGTTATAAATAAAAACTATATTAAAACATATTCACGGTCTTAACTTCGGTTAGATATACAGAAAAATATATTTCATACTTATGCTTGTGACACCGGCTCAAAATTACTAAGTACTAACAAACAACAAGTGTTGGTGTTATCAATTATTATCTTTACAATATCGACTTTATTTATTCTCACAGAGCACTGCCCTTGCTCCAGGATACCACGTCCCATCTGACAACCCTCCTAATGAGACGCACAACACTGTTCCTTGGTGGGGGATTCTTCTAATCATCGTATTCTTGATCTTATTGGTTATTCTGATATTTGTTGGGTGGAAGACTTGGAAGGCACAAATAGAACCTGTGAGAACACCAGAAAGGCGAAGTGGTGGAGCACCTTTTCTACAGTGGCGTACAGACAAAGTGGAGGTTTAGAGAGGCAGGTTTATGAAGATGAAGTAGTGGGTTTGGCACAATGACATATGCCTTTATCTATAGCCATGTTTTATGTTCAATAACTTCACGTATACTTGGAATATATCAGAATGATTATTGCATTGTGAACATTTGCAAACACTAAAATCAAATGAAAATTAGTTTGAGCTTATCTAGATTGTTTACTTTTATAAATCATGAAATTTAGTTGTCAAATTAGATTATTTAGATCAACAAATGCCTGCCATATTTATAAAAGAATCAGTGAAAAAAATACTTATAAACTAAAAAAAGAAAAAAAAAGGTGTAAAAATTGAACAAACGTCGGGGTTTAAGAATATACTTTTTAAATGGATAAAAAACTGATTTCAATCTAACTTATTTAACTTCGAGTTGATAGGGAGTTGATCTCAAGGATTACCAAAATTCCCATGGGTAATGTTTGTTTTCCTAGACCAACGGAAGAAAAACCATCTTGTGAAACCATTTCTTATGGTCTTTGTCGCAAGAATTTTGATTGGATAGAAGGGAAGTTTCCTACCCAAGATCTTAGTATATCCTTGAGGATCTTCGGTAAACTTGGCATTTCTAATTTTTGTCCCTCCACGGTCGAGATCTCTCGGTGGAGTCATGAATTTGCGGAGTTGGTCTATTTCCTTGAAATGGGTGCTCAGCGTCTTGATATTTGTGGATTGATTATTCTTCAAATGGTTTCAATGACGTCATCCAACAAGAAGTTAGGCTTTCCATGCTTAATTAATTGGGCAAATATGTTGTGAACATTCCATTGCTCCCACTGGCAACTCTATTGGAACTCCCAAACTGGTTCGTCCAAGTATTATCAAAGGTATGAAGATGAATTTCTACAAAAGAAAAAGATGTGATACTCTTGATGGTTCTTGTGATCATACCACCTTAAGTCTTCTTCAACAAATTTACAAGGGTGTTTGTACGGTCAATTCCAAGGTAAAATGTGTGCAAAAATAATTACTTGTGATTGCTACAAAATTTCCGAAAACAAGGAAGAAATGGATAAATTTCAAGCCTCTTGGATGGATTCCGATGATGATGAAGATGATGCTTAGCTCATTTGTTTCATATCATCTTAACTAATGTCTAGGAAACTTCTTGTGAGAATTTATTCTTATGTTTAAGAAGGATAACTAGGGTTTGGTATAGCAAATATTGTGATTACACATAGCTATTTCCAACGTTTTTTCATCTTGCAATATTTTTAGATTTATTTATTAAAATTATAAATTATTTGGAAGATGAACTTGCAGTATTTAATCTTATTGGTTTTATATATTGCAAATGTCTTATGAGATATATATGCGTTTACATTCATGAACTGTGATATTGTCTCATATATGCTCAAAAGTTAGGTTTATTATGTCTTTATGGATATATTGATAAAAGATGGAATGGACTTTTTGAGAAATTTTGCAGTATATATCTTTCCCTGATCCACTATTATGTGAAAGTACTGTATTTACTTCGTAAGTTTTCTTGTGTTGAGTGATTTCTAGCTAAATTAATCTATAAGATCTTCTTGTGGTTATTTTACTCGAGGTTTACTGGATACAAATCCATGTGATTTTTTAATGTCCAAAGAAATCCTTCTTTTCTCGTAAAAGTAAGGTCGCTCATGTTTTTCTCTTGGGAATGACATCAAATGGGGCAGAGTTCTTAAATGAACTTGTGCTTAATTGCCACATCTTTGTGGGGAGAGCGGTTGTGGAATTTGAAGGGGTTCACTTGTGTCTTAATAAACTCCTTGATGAATACACTAAGTTTCGACTATGTGAAATCATCGAAACAAAGTTGATATGTTTTATTTTTAGTCATGAATTATCTTTTGAGAATTCATTATAATCCCATAGTTTTCGTACCTTTGACAATTTATATTGACAAAAAAGGGGATAATTATTTAGTAGTCATATGGTTTACGGATCATTATGTAATGGGGAGTGGATTCCATTCTAAGATGGAAGTATTGACTAAAGGGGAGTGATACATATCACCGTAGTATTAATTCAAAGTTGTGATGTGTAGATGGGGCAAAACAAGTTGCTGGTTTTTACGGAATTGAGGAGACGACCGTGCGGAGGAAACTCCTTGAACCGAGCGAACTGTCAAACCTCACAGATGCACTGCAAAAAAGGGAGTGCTTTGAATTCAAGAGATCAATCTGTAGGACTCCGGCCTAAACCAAGATAACGGTTGTTCTAGAGTCAATTCGGTCACAAGAGAGGATGGGTCGATTTGTAGGAGGGAAGCTGAGAAATGTGTGAGATCAATGGTGATCGAAGATTGTAGGTGTGTTGTGTATTCTGCGTGAAGAAATTAGATAAGCTCTGATCGATTGAATTTGCTCTGTTGAGAGTAATTGCTCAGACGTTGAGTTGTTAATCTCTTGTTGTCTGTTTGACGAAAGTTTGTCTTGTCTTCAATCACGATTCGGAGACTTATTTATATTGCTAGAATTGTAAACACCTTGATCCCATGAAGTGTGACAGTTGCTGGAGTCAAAGAGTGGTGAAGTGGAAATCGTGTTAAAACCAGTTTCTCATCGTGCGGAGACTTGGTTGATTTTCTATCCACTACTTTGCTAACTCCTCCAACTGATTGCAAGACTTGCTCACATTCTCATCGTGTGTATGAACACACGTGCCGTAGACCACCATACTAAAACCCTAGTTAATATCCCCCATGTGACACGATTGATGTCTCGTGATTGTGCAGTCTGCAAGGCAGACGTGTATTTAGTTAGTCAGTTGTTGACTTTATGGGACGATGAGTCCGTGATTTGTAAATATTCTAAGACTCATGAATCGAACATGTATATTGAGACAGAGATATAATTCTCAAATAAATGTTGATAGTTAAGGTGAGCAAATATTGCTCACTTGATGAATTGTCGAATATTGATAGTTGAACCAATATTCCTTAGTCTGAGCAAATGTTGCTCGTTTGATGAATTATTGGTAGCAGGACCAAATAAAATATTAATTTAAAATACTGGCAGCTGAATCAAGTATAATTGATTAAAATGTTGATCATGGGATCAACGTAAAATTATTATCGTTTGAATCTGGAATTATGAACCTTGGATTCAAAAACCTTAATTTCGATCAATTGCTGATCAATTGATGATTTATTAAAAATCAACCACGGAGTGAAGAAGGGACCGGCTACATGGGATGATGGATCGACCAAGTAACGCCCAGATGCTCGAGTGAGCAAATACCCAAAGTCTCTTAAAGACCAGTTGGTGAAAAGATGATTAAATGCCGGTTTAATCATTTATTAAAATAGTGTTCGTCTGAGCCTTATGTGATAAAACCTAATTATGAAGAGATGAATGACCGACCAAGGGGTCATGAAACCAGCCCTGGTTGGTCACGGGACCGAATGACGCTCGTTTTATGAAATTCCAAATTGTTTGGAAGAGTTTGAATCTAATGTGAACAAATTAGGTCAAATGATGAAAATATGTGGGACCGGCTTCTTGCAAGACAAAGAGCCAACCTTGGTCGGTCAAGGTAATATGATCATGTCACCAAAGTGTTCGTGTCTCAGTCCTGAGAATTTTGATATTTTCTGATGCGCGTTTGAGCAACATTTTGAGAAAATATGAAGAAATCAAGGTTTTTGCTCAAACTGAGGAAACTTCATAAGATGAAGGAAATAATAATAATAAAATGAGGGAATCATGAAGTGTGGGACTGGCTATGGTCAAGGCATGGCCGACCGGCCAATAAGCCGGTCCCCATGGCACTTTTCCTAATTTTATATTATTTTCATGATTTTAGGGAAATACCATGAAATCAAGGATTTTGTTGAAATAAAGGACTTTTCCTTAAAGTGAAGGAGTTTCCATGAGATGAAGGAAACCATAATAATTAATAATAATAAAATAAGGGGCGTATGGGACCGGCCACGACTAGGGCATGGTCGGCCGGCTAGGGCCCGGTCCCGTGAGTCTTCCCTAATTTTATATTATTTCCATGACTTGAAGGAAATATCATGAAATCAAGGAATTTCATGGGATGAAGGAAATAATAATAATAAAATAATAAGGAACGCAAGGTGTGGGACCGGCCACAACTAGGGAATGACCGGGCGGCTAGTGATCTCGGTCCCGCGACACCTTTCATAATTTTATTATTTCCTTGATGTGAAGGAAACACCATGAAACTGAGGAGTTTCCTTAAAACGAAGGAATTTTGTTCAAATGAAGGAATTTTCATGGGATCAAGGAAAAATAATAGAAATATGATAAAATAGAGAATGAGGCGTGGGACTGGCCACGGCGTGACTGGCCGGACGGTGGGCCCATTCCCCTAGCGCCTTATCTAATATTTTATTATTATTATTTTTCTTCCTATTTTGCATATGTTCATCATTCCTTCGTGTTTTGGAATGCTCGTTCGTGCATTCAGGTGCTCGTTAGTGCATTACTGCTGAATATACTTGCACCATTTTGGGTCGGGGCTTACTCCATAGCGGCTCAGATGCCCGTACATTGAATATTTATCACTAACCCATGGAATTCTGCTGGGAAGAACCACGAATCAAGTAATGAAATATTATGAAGAACGTAGAATATTTCGAATATTCGATTAATGAATTTAATGATTAGAAATAATTAATTGATGGCTCTATACTAGCAGGCATGCTGTGTAGGAGCATTAATTATTTGATAATTGAGTGATATGAGCTTGTTGAAGCGTCATATTTCTTTTATATAGTCAGGGAAAACATTATTACATCTTGAAGACGTTATCGCTCTATACTAGCAAGCAAGATGTCTACGAGCCGTCCAATCATAATGATTCTATACACATGTATTTTATATAGTCAGGGAAAATATTGTTACATCCTGAAGACGTTATTGCTCTATACTAGCAGGCAAGTTGTCTAGGAATCGTTCGATTTTATGTAAAAGTAATTACTGAAATTTCTCAGTGTTCATGAGATATGTCGTTGCCTCAGTTGAGAGACTGTATATTCACGTATGCTCTGAGAAACAATATACTCAGTCAGAGATTCTTGTGGCGTGAGCTTTCATGCTTCAATGAGAGACATGAGCCTCAATACGCATCTGATTGCTAGATCAGGAGCATATACAATTATGGTTTTAAGATTTTAGCCTTTGCAGAAAATCCACCATCTACGTGATGCAATTGGACTTTGATTCTATATAATAATACTATGACACTGAATAACAATGATTGAGAACTTTTATTTTCGTATTGTGGTTGCTACGGATCTTCAACAAAAATGATGCTGAGTTGAACACATTCAGAATCGATGGCGAAACGAAGAATTCAAGGAAGTTGAAGGGCCAAGGAAATCAAGCATGATGGATCAGAAGCTACAAAGTTTATTTATTTTGTAATCCATATGTATTGATAGTTTGTCACTAAAATTAACAAAGGGGAGATTATTAGAGCACTGCTCGGTCGAACTCGCAAGCGTTGCTATCTCAAGCTTGTTTGTCAAGTTTAGTTGATCAAAACTATATACTTGATTTCTAGTCTACTTATAACTATGTCTCGTATTAGGATAAAAGTGTGTAGTTGAGCATTATACTTCACGACGTTCACCAATTGAAGAAGAAGATTTATTGAAGAGCTTGGGGGAACTTCATCAACAAAATGTATGTGGAGAATAAAACTTATCTATCACTTAGAAGTCTGTTATATTCTATCTTCTAATGAGACTAAGTCGTATAGCTATATAGACTTTGCATTATACACATTTGAAATTTCGAGCCGAATTTATCTTGTTTATATATTTCTCGAAATACGTGTTGGAAGCTTTTCAGCTTTAGCTTAACTTTATCATGTACTTGACGAGTTTAGTTGTAGACAATTTATTTGTTGGACACTAAATATTAAGTCAAGATGATCATGTGAAAATTACATTGAACATCTTACATGATTTGTGTGACACAATCATTTGATGTTAACTTGGGAAGTTTGCATTGATCAATTAATCACTTGAAAATTACTTGAAGCTAGTGGTTTGTGTAAGATTACCATTGTTATATTCTAAGGATGTTTCAAGTAATTAAATGAGAGTTTTAGAACTACTACCAATGTCTGGATATAACACATTATGCGTAACTTATGCGAACTGTGAAGTACTAGTTCAGGTCCGGAACTCTTGTTTGTGAACGGGTTTAACTGTGAAAGATCCGGAACTGTGGTTTGCGAACGGCAAGACTAGGCTAAGTCCGGAACTGTTATTCGCGTAATTAGTTTGCGAACAAAGTGGTTAGGTTCTAAAATCGGTAAGTATGACAACTCATACTCAAGAACTCAAGTTTGTTTGCAAACTAAAGTCCCTAGAACTTTAACAAATTAAGGTGCGAACTTTTTTTGCAAGCCGTGGCATTATGTTCATGAACTGATTCTTGTATAGTACTTTGTACAACTAAAAACCAAACCGAATATATTTCAAATTGTTCATGGATATTTATATGAGATAGTGAACATTTGAACAACTCTCTTAAAGCACATTTAGATTCATTTGATTATTGATCATGATTGATTGATTATGATATTTGATCTAGAAGTGTTAGATGAATATGGCTAAACTAAAAGTGTTCATATGGCTAACTTCGGTTAACTGTTATTGAGTCAACTGGTTATACACGTATATATACGGTTCATCCATATCTAAATATAGGTATATTTCATTATGTGTATCAATCTAATATCATATAATGATGGATATTGATTGCTTATTTTCTAAGCAGACTTAGCTTGAATCTTAAATAAGGAGTTCATTTAACAGTGAATATCAATTGCTTTGTTACTAAGCTATCTTAGCTTTGATTGTAAGCAACCCTAATTTGAAAGACTATATATGGGAAAACTCTAGCATTTGGGAAACCTAATCCCGACACTCTCGTGTGTCCTAGTTGCAATCTAGAGTCGATTCTCCATTAACCCTGAGTTTCTGATTCTTAGAAAACCATTATTAGGGTTAACGACTTGAAGACTTCATTTGGGATTCGTGAAGACCGATCCAACTATTTTCTGTAGTTGCGTATTATGATCTTACTTTTTCTACCGTATTGAGTTTAATCTTCTCTAATTTATCGAGATTTATATCCGATGGTTAAGATATAAAAAGTAATCACAACAGTTCTTCGTCTCAGACTCTTGTGATTCCGCAATAACTTCTTATGTTAATCAGTTAGGTTATTGTGAGGTGACTAATATTTCTACGTTGCTTTTCGGGAGTATAAGACCGGATTATTAGTTGAGTTTCATGTACACCTTGATTTTTATCTTAAGAAGGAAACAACAACTAGAATAGACTTATCTGTGGGAGACAGTTTTGTTTATAAGTCTTCGACTTTGGGTTGTAGCAACTCTTAGTTCTGGGTGAGATCAACTAAGGGAATCAAGTGCGCAGAGTCCTGCTGGGATTCAAGAGGAGTAAGGAACATGACTGTACCTTAATCGGTGTGAGACTTGGTTAGGGCTCAACTACATTCCAGTCCGAAGTTAACTTGTAGTATGCTAGAGTCCGTAGCGGCTTAATACAGTGTGGTGTTCAAGTCTAGACTAGGTCCCGGGGTTTTTCTGCATTTGCGAGTGAACAAAATTTTCGATGTCTGTGTCATTTTTTTTCCGCATTATATTTTGTTTATATAATTGAAATATCACAGGTTGTGCGTAGTTCAATCATAGTTGTTAAATCCAACCTTTTTTTGTTGGATAGGATTTGATTGACACTCGGACATTGGTCTTTGGTACCATCCGACTTATTTTCTTAACAATCAGGTTCACAGATTTTTATCTGTTTAATTTACTAATTGTGTTGAGAAAGAGATAAATCTCTTTAATATTTATTTTGATTGAGACTCAGTAACCTGGTGCTCTCAGATTTATATTGGAGTTTAGTCCATACAGATTTCCAAACGAATTAGTTGGGTGTGGTTGTTTTACCCCCGTGTTTTCACAATGGTTCACAATTACTTCTGCTACCAATCTTTCAACTGGAAAGACAAGATTACTTTGGATCGTATTCCAAATAGTAAAGGATCAAAACAGTTTGGTAACCATACTCACTTTCTAATCACAATACCAAAATATATGATAAAGCACGATTTGTGGATCTTTTATTTTTAAGACCCGTTACCAGATCCGAAGCTTATAGGTTACGAGATCAAACAATACAATGATTAACGAAATAATCGTTCTTGATTACAGGGTTTATGATAAAATCATATCGAAAATAAACAACCTTTTAATCCCGGAAAATTAATTCACAGAAAGTCACACCATGATCAAAACATTAGAATAAAGTCTTCAATCTTCGATTTAATCTTCAAAGTAACAACCTGCAAAAAGAAACGTGATTCCTTATTGATTTGTCGTACAAAACAGAGTCTGTTAACAATGGAAAATCAATGAATTTATCATACAGATATAGAAAAACTTAGATCTGTAGAAACGTTAATCTTTGATCTAGTTTGAGTGTCCTTATATCAGAAGAGAAGGAACATGAAATAAACAAACTAGGTGCAATCAAAGATTCAACAACCGTTACTCAATCAAATCAATAATCAATAATCGAAAACTAAAATAACAATGCAATTATCTAGTTTCCCACCATCGGTACTCATAAAGCTTCTTGATCCCACGGGAGTCTTTAAACGAGCGGTCGTAAGAGATTTCACCTAATTAGGTACTTTCCTCTCCAAGTAGACGGATCCACCGAAACAACAAGTATGAAGTTTTACTAGCTCTTAGGATAGTTTGTAAGAAATGCAAACTCAAGTATTTATAGACCAAGACTGTTTGGACAACAAGGAAATTCCAAAACCGAAAATATTCTCAAGATATCAATATTAAAGAACTAATTTCGGTTTTCATATTTCCATTTAATTACCAAACCATATTTCCGAAAACTCTCTTAGAAAACTTCTATTATTAGTCTAGCACATTAACTAATAATATTTTCCAGAGGATATGCTTTAATTGCTGGTAATTAAAACATATATTATGAAAATCATAATTAAATGCTTTTCATTTTTTCGGTATGGGATCACCTTGAGTACCAAGGAATATCTTTGAACAATTAATGATAAGAGTTATGTACATGTTCAAATAATATCGACATCTAGAAGTTTCCTATTATGCAAACCCAATTTCCAAATCACCCAAACCCTAAGGATTACGTGACTATAGGAATTGGTTTTGCTTAAGGAAATCGATTCTACCTTATAAAAATAATACTACCATATAAAAATAGTTAGGTATGACCGGTTACACCTTGCTTCCCAAAGTAGCATGTGACCGGATACACCATGCTTCCCAATATAGGTTGTGACCGATTATACCTTACAAATATAATTAGGTAGGAACCGATACTACCTTATAAAAATAATTAGGTAGGATCGGTTATACCTTGATTCTCAACATAAAGTTAAGATAGGTTATACCTTGTCATCTTGTATTTGTCATCCAAAAGATATTCAATAAAGAACTGGACCAACACATTCATGATTTCCCTTTCGATTATGAGGCAAGTTCATAAATCTACTTCCTTAAACTAATGTAATAATACATAGTTTTCTAGGATGAAATCACACCTATATCTTACACATAATCAAGTAACTAAATACAAAGATTATGTGGGTTCAACCGAGCAATGCTCTTGAAAAGAGGGGTACAACAACCACTCCCAATATTTCGCTTAGAAATCAGATGGACTAACTCCAATATACTTTTAGGAGAATCAACTAGACAAATCGGACTCAATCTAAATAAAAGTATATCAAAGAGTTATATCTCTCATTCTCGATTCAATACTTACTCAAGCAAATAGAAATCTGCGAGTCTAATTGAATACAAGAGAAAAAAACTTGAACGGTACCAAAGACCAATGTTCAAGGATCAATCAATTTCAATCAACAACCAAAGGTTGGATTTCCCAATTGATCGATTCAAACGCACAACCTGTGATATTTCAATTATATAATAAAATATAATGCGGAAAAGAAATAGCACAGACACCAGAATTTTTGTTAACGAGGAAACCGCAAATGCAGAAAAACCCCGGGACCTAGTCCAGATTAAACACACACTGTATTAAGCCGCTACAGACATTATCCTACTACAAACTAACTTCGATCTGGACTGTAGTTGAACCCCAATCAATCTCACACTAATCCAAGGTACAGTTGCGCTCCTTACGTCTCTGATCCCAGCAGGATACTACGCACTTTAAACCCTTAGCTGATCTCACCCACAACTAAAAGTTGCTACGACCCAGAGTCGAAGACTTTAATAAACAAATTTGTATCACACAAAAAAGTCTACGATAATAGATAAATTTGTCTCCCACAGAAATACCTACGAGTTTTTGTTCCATCTTTTGATAAATCAAGGTGAAAAGAAACCAATTGATAACCCGGACTTATATTCCCGAAGAATAGCCTAGTATTATCAATCACCTTGCAATAATCTTAATCGACTAGCGAAAGAAGATATTGCGGAATCACAAACGATGAGACGAAGATGTTTGTGATTTCTTTTAATCTTGCCTATCGGAGAAATCAATCTCAAGTCAATCTTACGATTGTACGTAGTACGATAGAAACAGCAAGATCAAATCACGCAACTACAAAGAAAATAGTTGGGTCTGGCTTCACAATCCCAATGAAGTCTTCAAGTCGTTAATTAACCTACAGGGTCTCGGTAGAAACCTAAGGTTAAAGGAGAATCGAATCTAGCTTATACAACTAGTATCACACAGGAGGTGTGGGGATTAGGTTTCCCAGTTGCTAGAGTTCTCCTTTATATAGCCTTTTAAATCAGGGTTTGCAATCTAAGTTACCTTGGTAACAAAGCATTCAATATTCACGGATAGATGAAAACCTGATTAGATTCAAGCTAATATCTTTAAACCGTTAGATCGAAAATTAGCTTGTTACACACAAATGAAATGCACGTTTTAGGTTTGTGTAACCGTACCCAAACGTGTACATTTAGTTGGTTCAACAATAGTTAACCAAATGGTTAGCCATATGAGCACTTTCATATCAACCATATTCTTCTTTACCATAACTAGTTCAAATGAATCAAATGAACTAGTTAGAGAGTTGTTCAATTGCTTAGATCTTATAGAAGTATACAAGACACAATCGAAGCAAAAAAGATTTGATTCACTCGAATCGATTCATGAACTTTATAGCCACGGTTTGCAAATATGCATTCCTTAGTTTATATAAGTTTAAGTTCACGAATAATCATTTTTAGAAAATAACCAACCTAAGTACGCGGACTTAAGTACCCGGAATGAGTTTGTTTTTAGTTCACAAACTCCAACAGATTTTCACGGGACGTGAACTTCCGATGGTGCGCGTACTGGTACGCGGACTTTAGTTTCGGTTTTCCTGATCAGCAAAGTACGCATACTTTTGTTCAAGGAATAAGGACTTATACATGTATGAGTTATTACACAATGTTTATATCCAACAATGGTTATATATTCTAAACTCTCATTTCAATCATTGAAATATTCTTAGAGGACGTTATATAGTTGTTATTCAGAAACCATTTTTCGTCAAAGCAATTTTCAAGTAATTGAAACTTAACATGACTTTCGTCACTAGTAAAGATGAACTTGGCCAAAGCGAAAGCTTACTAACACATATTTCGAGAAATAGATAAGATAAACTCGGCTCGAAATAGAAAATATGTATAATCATAGTCTATATAGCAATACGACTTTTATCTCAAGATAGGAGATAGAGTAAATAGACTTTTGAGCGATAGATAAGTTCAAGTCTCCACATACCTTTTAGTCGATGAAGTTCCACCAGTTCCTTGAGTAGTTCTTCGTCTTTGTATGATGATCGCCATGGAGTCTAGAGCTCAACTATACTTTCTATCCTAGTCCGAGACTTAGCTATAAGTAGACTAGAAATCAAGACTTATAGTTTTGATCACTAACATAACATGCTTGAGATAACAACGCCTGCGAGTTCGAATTTGAGCGGTTCTCTAACAATCTTCCCCTTTGTCAATTTTAGTGAGAAAACTACCAATACATATGGAATACAAAAAATAAAATATAAACTTTTGTAGCTTCTCTTCCACATGCCTGATCTTCTTGGTTCTTCAACATTACTCGAAATCTTCGTCACTTCCAAGTACTCCAATGATCCCAAAGGTTGTAAGTTTAGTATCATCGTTGTTGAAAATCCGTAGCCATAACAATGAGAAAACAAGAATTCTCAATCATTGTTACACAATGTCATAGTATTATTATACAACATCAAAGTTCAATTGTATCACAACTTCAACAACAATACTATGGTGATATGTATCACTCCCCCTTAGTCAATACTCCATCTCACATGGAAACCACTCCCCCTTACATAATGATCCGAAAATCATATGTATTTGTAGTGTGAACTACACATTAATTCTCCCCCTTTTTGTCAATAAAATTGGCAAAGGTACGAAAACTATTGGGATCCTAATGAAATTTCCATAGAGACATTTCAAGACCAAAAGTAAGCACATGTCAACTTTTTAGATGCAATCATATATCCGAAGCTAAATGCTTTCATCAAGGAGTTTATAAAGATACAAGATAACCCCTATAATATTCCACAACCACACTCCCCACAAAGATTTGGAAATTAAGCACAAATTCAATTAAGATCTCTCCCCCATAAAATGTTATTCCCGAAAGAACAACAAGAGCGACCTTACTTTCACAAGAAAAGAATGATTTCTTTGGACATAAAAAATCACATACGAATATGAATTTGAATCCAAAAAATACTCAATCAAATTAGCCACAAGAAAACCCATGATTAATTTAATCGGAAATGCTCAACATAAGAGAACTTACGGAGCCGCACAGTATATACATAAAAATATGGATCAGGGAAGATCAATACTGCGGAATAGACAAGGATTCATTCTATTTTCCATCACTATTTGCACAATGACATATATTAGACATAATCCTCATAAACAAAAGTTCATCCTATCTTCCGTCAATATTTGCATAATGACATACAATAGGCTTAAAACCTTTGTAATGTCAAAATTTCATTCATTCTTTTATCAATACATGCATATCGACATATGAAGGACTTAACTTCTGACTATGTATGGGACAATCATAGTTCACGGACGCAAACACACATATCCCATAACAAATTGCAATATATAAAATCATAAAGATTAATACTGCAAAAATCATCTTCCAAACAATTTTAGAATTTAAACCAATAAACCTAAAAACATGAAGATGAAAACGTTGGACATAGCTATCACAATAATGGATATTCCAAACTCTAGTTATTCTTCTAAACAAAACAAGAAATAAAATTCTCATCAGAAGATTTACTAGATGTTAAGACCTTTGAAGAATTCTTTATCGTCCCCGAACTCCTTGTCGTCAACAACCATTGGGACATAAGGTTCATAAAGATAGGAGTTAATATCAATAAACCTTCTTGACTGATGTCGAACCAGGGCCTTCTGAATCTCATGAGTCTTAAGCACAAAAGCCTTTATTTGTTGAATCTCCTTTCGTGTCTCCTTCAACACTTCAAGAACATCAGAAAACTTCTGAGAATTTGAAGGAACAACTCTTGGCTTCCTCACATTCCTTCTTTTTCTTTTCAAAGTTGGAGGCAATGGAGACTTCTCTTTTTCCTTCATGATTGATGGCTTAACAATCATATTGACATCTTTTCCATCAGAAGACATGATGCTTGGAGTATCCATAAGAGTATGGGTTTGTGAGAGGAAATCACAATTTTAAACTCAACAAGTTGTCTTGGAAAGAGTTTCAAAGAAAGAAAAAAGAATGTAGGGTTACGCAACCTTCAACAGGTTCGTGCACGCACAACTCTGAACCCTAGAAAGAGTAGAATTATCGAGAATAAACCTCATTTATTGATAGACAGGGAATTCCAATTTTGCATCAAAAAACAAAACTAAGAAAACAAACTTTTCCTAAAGCCTGAGAGGTGCACAACCTTGTCTCTTTCGATCAGGCACATGAGATAAGATACACCAATCAACACAATCAAGTTGTGTTGCGGTGAAAAAGAATTTGTCCACCATGTTCCTTTTGAGGGGAATTCATAGACCCCTGTCTATCAAAACAACTGGACCATACTTTCTTCTCTAATAGTTTTATTTTATCCTTGGAAACTAACTTCGTGGATGAAGATAAAATCTTACATACCTCAGCGGTCTTTTGAGCAAGTTTAAGTTTGCTTGCTAATCGATTTGCTCTTCGTTGAAGTTTGTTGACATGTCTCAATTTGTGTTTGTACTTGTAACACTTTGATAGTTCATGACCTTTGAGTGAACAATATGAGCACGTCAACCTTGGATATAATTCATGCATCTGAGATGTGCAAGCTGCTAGACACATAGTTAAACCTGAAACATAATTCACAGAGTTTCCAATAGAAAGGTCAGTTTCATCTTCCAGATTGGTTGAGTTTTCTTCTGAAAGAATATCAAGATTGATGTATGTATTGCTACAATTATCAAAATCAATATTTTCACAAAGAAGTGCAACACTTGATTTTTCGTCTTCATTAGAATCATAGTTGTCAGACATTTCATCAAGACTTGGAGCAAGACCTTTGTTCCCAGTGTATTTCTTTGGATTTGGACACTCATTTGCAAAATGACCAAAACCTTTACACTTAAAGCACTGAGGCATATCCTCGTTATCAGTTTCATCATTATCCCTATTTATAGGAGGAACACGATTATGTGGTTTATCTGATGACTTGGATTTATCTCTGGAGAACCGTTTACTTCTCTCAAAAGAAGGTCCCTAAATTGTCTTGTGATCGACTGACTTGTCAAGATCTTCATCTGATGAATCAGCCTCCGAAAGATCATCTTCAGAGATGTAAACACTTTTACTTTTATCTAGTAATTCAGTGTTCTTTAGTACTTTGAAAGCAACATCCTTGCTAGACTTGGACGTATGCTCATGATCAAAGATCTTTAGATTCCCAACCAGAGTATTTCTGGACAGCGTTGCGAGATTATTTCCTTCAACGATGGCATGCTTTTTAGAATCCTATCTAGATGGCATCGATCTGAGAATTTTCATCACAATGTCCTTTTCAGGAATGGTCTTACCCAATGCAAAAGATGCATTAACAATTTCAGACACTTTATGATTAAACTCATCAAATGTTTCTTCATCTGCCGTACGAAGGTTTTCCCAATCAGAATTTAGGTTCTGAAGCCTAGCTTCTTTCTCACTGGTATTTCCTTCAAATACGGTTTCTAAGATATCTCAGGCTTCTTTAGACTTAGTGCACGTAGTCACATGGTGCTGAAGATCTGGGGTAATGGCATGTATGATAGCATTCAAGCCGTCAGAATTTTGCTTTGCAACAAGTATTTCTTCTTCACTATATCTACCAATATCCTTTGGTATAGATACATCGCCTTATGTATTAACCTGAGGATCATAGCCATTAACAACACGTACCCATGTTTGAAAATCACGAGCTTGAAGAAAAGCACGCATAGCAATTTTCCACCATAAGTAGTTTGAGCCCTCGAAGACTGATGGTACGTTTATGGAGATAGAATTTTTGTCCATAGAGTCAGATCGCTACAAACACAGACTTATAAGGTCTTTAAACGTGTTTGCCTACTCTGATACCAGTTTAAAAAGAGGGGGTACAACAACCACTCCCAATATTTCGCTTAGCAATCTGTATGGACTAACTCCAATATACTTTTAAGAGAATCAACTAGACAGTCAGACTCAATCTTAATAAAAGTATATCAAAGAGTTATATCTCTCTTTCTCGATTCAATACTTACTCAAGCAAATAGAAATCTGCGAGTCTAATTGAATACAAGAGAAAAAAACTTGAACGGTACCAAAGACCAATGTTCAAGGATCAATCAACAACCGAAGGTTGGATTTCCCAATTGATCGATTCAAACGCACAACCTGTGATATTTCAATTATATAACAAAATATAATGCGGAAAAGAAATAGCACGGACACCAGAAGTTTTGTTAACGAGGAAACCGCAAATGCAGAAAACCCCGGGACCTAGTCCAGATTGAACACACACTGTATTAAGCCGCTACAGACACTAGCCTACTACAAACTAACTTCGGTCTGGACTGTAGTTGAACCCCAATCAATCTCACACTGATCCAAGGTACAATTGCGTTCCTTACGTCTCTAATCCTAGCAGGATACTACGCACTTGATTCCCTTAGCTGATCCCACCCACAACTAAGAGTTGCTACGACCCAAAGCCGAATACTTTAATAAAAAAATCTGTATCACACAGAAAAGTCTACGGTAATAGATAAATCTGTCTCCCACGGAAATACCTACGAGTTTTTGTTCCGTCTTTTGATAAATCGAGGTTAGCAGGAACCAATTGATAACCCGGACTTATATTCCCGAAGAACAACCTAGTATTATCAATCACCTCACAATAATCTTAATCGACTAGCGAAAGAAGATATTGCGGAATCACAAACGATGAGACGAAGGTGTTTGTGATTTCTTTTAATCTTGCCTATTAGAGAAATCAATCTCAAGTCAATCTTACTATTGTACTTAGTACGATAGAAACAACAAGATCCGATCACGCACTACAAAGAAAATAGTTGGGTCTGGCTTCACAATCCCAATGAAGTCTTCAAGTCGTTAACCTACAGGGTCTCGGTAGAAACCTAAGGTTAAAGTAGAATCGACTCTAGCTTATACAACTAGTATCACACATGAGGTGCGGGGATTAGGTTTCCCATTTGCTAGAGTTCTCCTTTATATAGCCTTTCAAATCAGGGTTTGCAATCTAAGTTACCTAGGTAACAAAGCATTCAATATTCACGGTTAGATGAAAACCTTATTAGATTCAAGCTAATATCTTTCAACCGTTAGATCGAAACTTAGCTTGTTACACACAAATGAAATGCACGTTTTAGGTTTGTGTAACCGTACCCAAACATGTACATTTAGTTGGTTCAACAATAGTTAACCAAAAGGTTAGCCATATGAGCACTTTCATATCAACCATATTCTTCTTTACCATAACTAGTTAAAATGACTCAAATGAACTAGTTAGAGAGTTGTTCAATTGGTTAGATCTTATAGAAGTATACAAGACACAATCGAAGCAAAAACAATTTGATTCACTCGAATCGATTCATGAACTTTATAGCCACGGTTTGCAAATATGCATTCCTTAGTTTATATAAGTTTAAGTTCACGAATAATCGTTTTTAGAAAATAACCAACCTAAGTACGCGAACTGGTAAAGATGCATTCCTTATTCACAAATCATTTTTCGTCAAAGCAATTTTCAAGTAATTGAAACTTAACATGACTTTCGTCACTAGTAAAGATGAACTTGGCTAAAGCGAAAGCTTACCAACACGTATTTCGAGAAATAGATATGCGAGATAAACTCGGCTCGAAATAGCAAATGTGTATAATCATAGTCTATATAGCAATACGACTTTTGTCTCAATATAGGAGATAGTGTAGATAGAATTTTGAGTGATAGATAATTTCAAGTCTCCACATACCTTTTAGTCAATGAAGTTCCACCGGTTCCTTGAGTAGTTCTTCGTCGTTTTGTATGATGATCGCCATGGAGTCTAGAGCTCAACTACACTTTCTATCCTAGTCCGAGACTTAGCTATAAGTAGACTAGAAATCAAGACTTATAGTTTTGATCACTAACATTGATAAACATGCTTGAGATAGCAACGCATGCGAGTTCGACCGAGCAAGCGTGCTCTAATGACTCCAACAAATGTCACACCAACTAAGAGTTGCTTCAACTCAATTGAAGACTTTGAACCAATCTGCCTCCCACAGATAAATCCTATATATGATTTTCTTTTACAATCAAATAGTTTAATCAAAGGTGTGGAAATCGATAGCAATAGACAAAGTCTAGATAACCTCAAAATCCGGACTTATGCAACCCGAAGTGCGGCTAGATTATTATCCACTTCACAAGTATAAAACCTATGGAATCAACAAAGTTTGAGATGAAGAAAACTTTGATGATTTATATCTATCTTGATCGATGAAGCAAGCTCAACAAACAATCAAGATCGGGGAAACACGAGTTATCAAGGAAAGATAACTAGACCTCGCTTCACGAATCCCTATGAAGACTTTATAGTCGCTAAACCGTAAAAGGGTTAGGAAGAGGACGAATCTAGATACAACTAGGACACACCAAAAAGTAGTGTCGGGATTCAAAGATCCTAGTTGCTTGAAGTTCCCCTTTTATAGACATTCAAAGCATTGGTTGCTTTAGGTTTAAGCTAAGATAGCTTTAGAACCAACCAATCAATATCCACTGTTAGATGAATCTTTGAATCTGACTTACATAAACAAAATATACACTCTGGTTAGGTGAAATCGTAACTGAACCGTGTACAAAGACTATGTTCAACATGGTAAGCCGAAACTAGTTGGTTTGAACTTAAAAGCTTAATCTTCATTTTCATGAACACATAAGACATTAACTCTGAGTCACAAACATGTGATCAAATAAGTCTAGTGTTTTTAGAGAATTAATCAAATGCTAATTATCTCGTCGAAATAATTTAGACACGCTTGAAAATATAATCGACATGGTTAGTAGGTAAGGTACAAATACCATTGTCGTTCATGAGTCGGTTCCGTCACAGTACGTGAACCGGTTTGTAAACATTTAACCAAACCAAGTTCTGGAGTTAACAAAACTATTTAGGTTTTAAATCTTAGGTTTGGAAACCTTAAGATCACACGGTTCGGGAGTTCACGAGAACTAAATCATGTTTGCGTCGGTTTGGATACACCGCCGAGTTCGGGAACACAAATTTTTTTTTTTTTTTGCCTACCGATTTGGAACCGATCCTGCCCCGTAACCACGGTTGAAAAATATTTGCATACGAGTATGCATATCGATCCAGGATCACGAGTTAAACAGATTTTCACATGATGTGAATAAAAATATGCCTACCACAAATCTTTAAGTTGAGATATAGTTGCTCCGCTACTTGTACGAAATCTTGAGTACGGGTTCGGACATATAACGATTTTCCCGGTTTGTAAGATGATAACATGTCTTGCGAGAGAAATAAAAGAACAAATAAAGAACTCGGGTTTTGTATTAATTGATTGATTGATCCCTAAACCCTAGAACAAACTATGTATATACATTAGAACATGACTTGAGTCCTAAGCTAATAACAAATAAGGAAAGATATACTAATTCCTAAAATAACTAATTGGTGTCGGTGTCCCAACATCCCCAACCCCTTGAAACGCAACTTGTCCTCAAGTTGGATCATAAGACTAAATATATCTAGCCAAAAAATAGAATCACATCTTGATATTCCCAGCCCCTTGAAATGAAACTTTTCCTCAAGTTGATCGCCATAACTCATCACGGAAACATTATTGGACTTTACAACTGCTAACCAATGTGGCTTCCATAAGCTTGACCAAGTATCACGCTCTGCAATGGCTAGCCAAGGAGGCTTCCATAAATGGTATGCAACCATGTGCCACATCTTCAAAGTAAGGGAACCAAATAAATCAATGTCGTCACTTACTTCAACGCAGAAAACAAATGAGCCCAAATCTTCCAATCCAAGAGCATGATCCGTCCATGCCAAGGCTTCCTTGCCGCGGTCAAACACGAAAGTCACATCATTAGTGGTGGTAATGAAAACCATGTAAGCAGCGACCGTCACGGTTACATCAAGTGTATCTTTCAAATTTTGATCTACACCTTTGAAAGCGTATAGGATTAACTCAATCCTTCTCCTGTACAAGAAAAAATCTTTGACTTCAGTATCAACATTTCTGTTTTGAAATGAAATCCACAAACCAAGTCTTTTAATTTCGACATAACGTATAGCATCAGGAGAAATATCTAAACATGTGTCGACCAACGATGATGCAGCAGCAGGAGGCGGAAAGAATGTGGTATTAAGGAGGTCCTTAAACCATCCCCTGTCAGTAAACTGATCTTTAAATTTTATTCCCATGTCAGATTGCTCCGTTGTCGAGAATACTTCGCCATTTTCGTAGTAACTACCAACGTAAACTTTCGTAAGTTTTCCTCGAAAAATAAAATTGCACCTATGTGGAGCTTCCTTGTTGCATGTCCTGTTTAAGAAAATTTTCTTCAATATTGGAATAACCGGAAAATAAGGCTTGTAATTAGCTAGCATGTTGGCAGTTCTTTTATCCCCGGTAAAGAACATAAATAGTGTAGATTCGGCAGAGTTCTCCTTATGCATTACCCTGGAAACTAAATTCACTAATGGATTCATGGATACCGGTTTAGATTTAATCCTTTCGAAGCCAGCAATGTAGTCAATATTGGACTCTACTTCTATAAAAATCTCGACCATGCTTTGAACAGCTAATTCAGAGTAGGCTTCTTCTGCTAAGTCTCCATTAAGCACCGCAAGTTCTATACCATCAAGAATTTCTTTATTAACATCAGTTGCTTCAATTCTAATGGGCTTGACCATAATCTTTAATATATCACCGTGTGTCACCATAAATGCACTTGACTCTTCAAGAATATCATCCAGGTGCAAATAGCTTATATAATAACTCATCACTCCCAACGTGACTATTATTCAAGTAAGTAGGGTAAAAACTCATTATCCCAAACCTTAAAGAATAGTGTACCAAAGGGTACAGATCAGTTAACTGAATAATATAGCGAGAATTATATACACTTCTCAATACAAACTCTCTTCCAGTCGCCACTTGCTCGGCACAAACATCTCTAAAACTCCACTCATGAGCATCCATAACACGAGGGAAAACCGTAGGCTTAACGTAGTATCCCATGCCGCCAAGACTTTCTCCACCAGTTTCAAGATTAGTGCCATCGTCAACACCGAATTCGATATACTTTAAGATCTTCTCGAACTGTTTTACACTGATTTGGAAAAAAAATTCATCCGCTGGTTTAAAATGATTGCCAACATTACGGATCTTCACAAGTTCCCTTGATTTACGAATTAACTCATGATATACACGTTCGTGAACAGAAGTACGAAATTCAGCACTGTAGCATTCACGTTTGTTCATCAAGAGAAAAAAATGAAGAGTATTAATCGTTTCATTGGTATCAACATCATTGAATTCGACAGATGAAGAAATTCCTCCAAGCACCGAAGTAGATTACTTAATATTTCTTCTCGCTGACGATTCAAGTATATTCTTCCTAATGGTACAAAAGCTCATAGACTTTACACAGGACTTCAAAGTTTTGCTGATGGAAAGCTTGTCGATAAAAATACTTGCTCAGCTATCCAACCAAAGTTCTGTAGTAGCACAAAAGAAACCATGGTTTTTTAATCTAACTGCCTTCAAAGGTCTGTAGTCTAATGCAAGGATTACTTTCCTTTGGCATACAAAAGACAGACTCGAATCAGATTGAAGAGTAGGGTAGCCGAGAGAATATGGAGAATCCATATATCTTACTCCATAGACTTCTAGGATCAAATCTCTTTTCGAGTACACATCCATTAAATTTGAGTACGTCAGTATGGTAGGAGATACACTAATGGACTTGATCTTTTCATATAATTTTTGAACTCCACAAACATCCGAACCAAACATAGGAACTCAAGATATACCAAAATTCAGCATCACAGTTTGATACTGAAATTTCTTTTGTGTTGCTACTGCACAACTAAAAGGCCAATGATCTGTTCCAATACTACGTATAGCATTCCCATGTACTAGAATAGTATCATGTGGATTGTACTGCGTAATAACTGAGACATCTTCAGTAGAATCATAGTGTTGAAAAGTATTAAAAACCTCCAACTTCTGTGGCATCAGGATAGCGATTCCCTTGATCTTTATACGGCATTCATACAGGTACCCTGAATTTATAATTAAAGTGTCTCCATATCCCGAACAAATTGAAACTCCCCAGCTACAGTTCACCAAACTCAACTTGGTGTGAGCAATGTATCTATCGCTTGGTGCCAATAGTTTCGACTTGTACAAAGATGAATGAATTCCATATGCAACGTCAGGTGTAGTATGTGCAACTGTCCATCTTGTACCATTTGTTCTCAGAATTTGTTCAAAAGTATTCTCCTTGTAACTACCAACATCCGGATAGGTTGTTATGTTGTGTCTTAACCTTTCTACTAAATCTTGTGCCATCATTATTCTCCCAGCGTTTGAGAAAATTCTACCACGAATTCTTCCAAAATAATTTTCTGTTGTTAGGTCTTCTTGAAACGGACATACACAATCATAGACAGACTTATCAAATGACACAGAAGAATTCTAATAAGATAAATCTACATATATTGATTCAACTACGTCTTCCTTGTTAGGAAAATTATGAGAAACGATTTGTGTTTCCCCATAATTGTCAACTTGATTATTTTTAACCCTAGATAAAACAGGTATAGCAACATCAGAAGATATTAAACTAAGATTCAATGTCTTACCATTAAGTTTTGACAAATCATACGAGACCTTGTCCACTTGATTTTCTTCTTTCTCGGTAATATATTCAGAGTCTTTTTCGGCGTTCTTCTCAGCAATACTTTGGTCATCTTCTAGTGGAGATGGTAACACAGCAACTGTAGCTTGGATTTATCGGTTTCTTCTGATTTGAACTAATATAGCAGCTAAGCGCGATTAGCGTGTAATAGTTGCATCCTTACATGGCTGATTTATACTGATGGGGTGTAAAGGAGTTGTTGACGTGATAATTTCTGCCTTAGCAATCTGCTCAACGTCTTTCTCTGTTGTAGCTATTGTAAGTTCATTGAATGTTCTATTATATTGAATGTTCTATAGTAGTTCTATATTTCTCTCTAAATCGATTCGAAACATTCCTGAATAACAGGGACGGACCCAGGATTCTTCCTTGGGTAGGGTTGGATTGTAAGAGTCGATCGCGACAATTTTTTTTGGAATATATCACATAATTAGTGGCCAAATAGTGATCCACCCGTACAATGCTAAATAGGTAGGGAAATAAAAGTTAAAACGAAAACAAGTAAAAGAAAAACAAAGTGATTACCAAAAGAGAAGAAAGTAGGAGTAGAAAGGTAGTGAGTGGAAGAAGATTATTTACTTTAAACATGACTTAAATTTTGATCATTTCATAGTATGGGCTAAAAATCACATACAATTAGCTAAATACAACTAATATGTGGGCTAAACATAAAATTTGACCTAAGTTTCTATCCTAATTTTTTTCACCCAAAAATTAGGGACGGGCTATAGCCTCCTTTAGCCCCTTGCTAGGCCAGTCCTATTTTTGAATAATATCAATGCCACATATCACTTTGTTAGGGCTATTTTCAAACGATAAAACTTGAATCATGATTTTTCCGAACAATAATTTGTCCTTAGTAAAAATTCATCAACTATGAACAAATGTTCATTAAGCTTAGTCATTATATTTCGAGAACTAATTATCAAGATAAACTTGACTCGAAATTCAATACATGTATAATAGTCTAATTAGTTATGCGACATCGTCTCAAATGATAAAAAAAAAAAAGTAAATATAACTTGAGATATATGTGGTTCGAGTCTTCACTTACCTTTTGTTGATGAAGTTCTCCAAAAGCTTCGTTTGATCTTCGCCTTCAAACGGTAGAACGCAATGATGACTGTCGTGATCCATATTTCTCAACTACATATCTATCCTAGTCTGAGACTTAACTAATTGTAGACTAGAAATCAAGATATAGTTTTGACAACTAAATTTGACAACAAGCTTGAGATAGCAACACTTGTGAGTTTGACCGAGCAATGCTCTAACAATCTCCCCCTTTGTCAATTTTAGTGACAAAATTATCAATACAGTAGAAAATAAAGCTTCGACAACTTCTCGAATCCAACATGTCTTGATTTCCTTGGCATATTCAACTCCTTGAACTCTTCGTAATTTCAAGCTGCAATGATTCTGAACGTGTTCAACTCAGCATCGTTGTTGTTGAAGAACTGATTCCATAGAGATAACAACTTTTGAAATTCTCAATCGTCGTTATACTAAAACATAATATTATTCCTTCTCCAAAGTTCAATTGTATCTCAACTCTGAAGTAATACTACGGTGATATGTTTCTCCCCTTTAATCAATACTTACATCTTTTGCATGATAGGTAAAACCTATAGATTATTGATTCACTCCCTCTCACATAAAGATCCGAAAACCATATGTATGTTGTATGAAACTACTAAATAATTCTCCCCCTTTTGTCAATAAAATTAACAAAGGTACGAAATTTGCGGGATCGTAATGAATACAACCAAAATATATGTCAATTTTTAAGGAAGTTTTGAGATTCCACCTTATTATAACATAGTTAAATTGCAACTCCTCATATCAACTTATTTAGATGTATCACATAGTAATAAATACTTAGTGCTCATCTAGGAGATTAAAAAGACACAAGCATCCCCTTTCAAATTCCACATCCACACTCCCCACAAAGATATTGCAATTAAGCACAAGTTCATTTATAAGAACTCTCCCCCATTTGATGTCATTCCCAAGAGAAAAAAACATGAATGACCTTGCTTTATAAAAAGAAGGATTTTGTTGGACGTTAACAAATCACATGGATTTGTATCCAAAAATTGAATTAAAATAATCTCAACGTCAGTTACGGACACGAAGATAATTTTGATCGTTATGACTCAACATAAGAGAATCTTACGGAGTGTGTCAAGCAGTAAAAACACAAAAGTGTAATCACAAGTAGATCAATACTGCGAGAAAGTTTCTCAAAAGTTTTTTCTATTTTCCGTTTATAAAAATAAAACATAATAGATTTATAATTTTTGAACATATATGAAATATCAGCTCGATTCACGAAAACGTAAAGGCACATATATTTCATAAGACATTTGCAATAATTAAACCAATAATGATTACATCTAAAGCTCATCCTCCAACAACTCTAAAATTTAAATAAATAAATCTAAAAACATGCAAGATGAAAACGTTTGAAATAGCTTGTGTAATCACAATTTTTGCTATACCAAACCTTAGTTATCCTTCTCAAAAGTAAAAATAAATTCCCACAAGAAGTTACCTAGTATTTAAAATCTTTGAAGAATTCTTTATCATCTCCAAACTCTTTATCAACAACAGGCATAAGAACATACGGTTCATGAATGAAGGTGTTAGTTCCTGCAAACCTGGTAGGTTGTTGATTAGCAAGAGCTTCTTGAAGTTTGAGAGATTTCTGTAGAATCTTCTTTATTCCCTGCACTTCCTTCTTGGTTTTCTTAAGTTCTTCAAGAAGATTTTCAAACCTTTTCTGATTGGAGTAATCCACTCTAGGTTTCTTCTGATTCTTCCTTTTCCTCTTAAGAGATGAGACAAAAGGGAAGGACATCTCTTCTTCCTTTTTGGTTGGATAAGTATCAACAACCATTGGAGCATATGTTGCACGAGAATATGTTGTGCTTGGATCCTCCATGATTCGTAAGAATAAAATGGATTTGTGAAACACAAATATATGGCTCAACGGGCAAAACTTCTTGTGAAAGAGATATGAATCTTGAAGTAGAAGATATTTACCATGAAGGATTTCGGAACCATAAAAGTTCACGCACTAGAATATATAAAACCTAAAATGAAATAAAAATGTCATTTGATCCTTTTATAGGTTTCGTGGATCAAAATTTCCAATACCATTTCTTGGGACATAAATTAAGATGCCGAATACGAGATGGAGATCCAAGCAATAATATTCAATCTTGATCAAAATCCTGATGTGCACAGGTTTTTATCTCTTTTATGGGCACATGAGATAAGATACACCTTTCAATGCAATTAGATTGTGTTGAGGTGAGCATTAGATTGCTCACCACTATATTCCGCATGAAATTAATAATATCCTTCAACACGGAATATTTAGTCCGAACTCTTCTGTTTAACTGAGATTTTTCCTTTTCCTTAGAATCAATCAATCTTTTAGAAGAGAAAAGTTAACTTTGAGTACCTCAGGATTGGACTTTTGAACAAGTTTAAGCATATTTGCAAAACGACTAGCCCTCTGTTGCAGTTTATTGATATAGCTCAGTTTATGTTTGTACTTGAAACATTGTGTGAGTCCGTGACCCTCACTAGAACAATAAAGACATGTCGATTCAGGAACAACATTAGCAGCTAGACACAAGGTACCTGAAACATTAACAAAATTTTCTTTGGCATACGAAAAATCCATTACATCCTCCAATGATTTTGATGAAGAGTCATCAATTAAATTATCAAAATTGATATGAGTATTGCTACAATTATCAAAATTGATAATTTCTCCAAAGAGTGCTACACTTGAACCATCATCCTCTTCGGAATCATAATGATCAGACGTTTCATCAAGTGTTGCGGAAAGACTCTTGTTGCCAGTGTATTTTTTACGATTTGGGCACTCATTAGCGAAGTGGCCGAATCCTTTACACTTGAAACACTGTGGCATATCCTCATCGTTAGTATCATAAGAATCTTTGTTTTTGACAGAAATACGATTATGTGGCTTAGCTGACGTTGGAGGTTTTTCTCTGGAGAATCGTTTATTTCTCTTGCTAAGAACTTGTCTAAACTGTCTTTTGATCAGTGAGTTATCAAGATCTTCATCTAAAATTTCATGATCAACAAGATCATCTCCAGAGTTGTCAACACTTTCACTTTTGAAAGTTTTAGTGTTTTTCAGTGCCTTAAACGCAATATCCTTTCCAGCTTTGGATTGGAGTTCATGATTAAAGATCTTCAACTTTCCAACAAGAGTATTTATGGAAAGAGTTTCAAGGTTATTCCCTTCCATGATGGCATGTTTCTTAGATTCGTATCTAGCTGGTAAACATCGGAGAATTTTTATCACAATGTCCTTTTGGGAAATAGTCTTTCCTAATGCAAAACAAGCATTAACAATACCATACACCTTTTGATTAAATTCATCAAACGAATCCTTATCAGACATACAAAAAGATTTTCCCAGTCATAATTTAGGTTTTGAAGCCTATCATCTTTCTTTGAGGTATCTCCTTCAAATACGGTTTCTAAGATATCCCAAGCATCTTTAGACTTAGTGCACACAAGTCACATGGTGTCTTTGAAGATGCAGGCTTATGTCGTGGATAATAGCATTTAACTCGTCACAATTGTGCTTTGCACTGCACTTATCTCGGATTCACTATAAGCTATTAACGGCTTACAGCAGTGTTTTTCGTCTTTAATAATTGTTAGCGCCTCGTATCCAATAACTACAAGTTTTTCATGTCTCACGATCACGGGGTTGTAGAAAGGAACGCATAACAATTTTCTACCATAAGTAATTTGTGCCATCAAATCTTTGGCGGTACATTTATCGAGATTGCCTTATTGTACATCTGATGATTGCTTTAAACACAAACTTGTTAAGTCTTAACGTGTTTTCCCTTTCTGTATGGACAAACTCAATACAACTATGAGACTTAAACTCAATCAAGGAATATTATCTAGAGTTATATCTCTCTCTTGCGATAATAACGTTTACAAAAACAAATCAGTGAACCTAACTAATCACAAAAGAGATTACTTGGGCGGTACCAAAAACTAATTTACAAGAATCAATCAAGTCGTATCAACAAACTAGATCGGATGTATCTATTTCAATTATAAAGATAAACACTGCTTAGATGATATTTCAATTATTTCAATTAATCAGCGCAATAGGTGATATTTCAATTATAAAGATAAACAATATAATGCGGAAATAGAAATAACCACAGAGACACCATAAGTTTTGTTAACGAGAAAAACCGCAAATGCGAGAAAACCCCAGGACATAGTCAGTTGAGCCGCTAAGACACTAGCCTACTACCAATTAACTCAGACCGGAATGTAGTTGAGCCCTAAAGGTATCCCAGATTAAGGTACAGTCGCTGTGACAGACCAGAGAATTTCCCCTCTAACGGGTTGATTTGGAACCCATTTAGCAAGGCTAAACCCTCTGATGCGCCACTCGAATGCTAAATAAAAATACACATCCATTTCAGAAATGTAAAATTACGAAACGTGTTCAAGACGAGAGACTAAATCGGAAGGAGAGCCAAACTCCCGATCGTCACTTGGAAATATACAATGATACGAAAAATGTAAATTTCATAAATAGAGCATCCATAGTTGGTAATAAAATGATACAAATTTATCTGACCCGTTGAAATAAAATGATACAAATTTATCTGATCCCATATGCAAATGGAGTACACATAAAAATTCAAGAGTACAGTTTGAAACTCAACTAAATCGGATCTCCGAGAAAATTTAGTTAAACACAATAGTTAAAGCAATAGGATTAAAGAAATCAAATTAATTCCACAAAGCAACATTTCGTAAGAAATGATTAATCAACAAGGTGAAAAAAAAATGTACACAAAAATTCTCCAAGGAATGAACTTATAGCACTAGTCCAAGGCAGGGAAAAATGCAGAAACGTAGCAAATACACAATAGATATGAAAAATAACACAATTTATTTCAAAAGATTGTGCACAGTAAGTAGATTCAAATTTTAGTTGCACAGCAGAAGTTCTGAAAGAATCCGAGCTCCATACGAAAATTTGGGCTTAGTAGAAATTCAAAACTTAGTCCAATACGAGTTTGTAAAATACAATCTCCTTTTTCTTTTTCTTTTTGCTAGACACCATCTTCATGGGGGTACAAAATGGATTTTTAAAATGCTTGGCAAGTACTAAAACTGATCAGCACATTCAAATTATGCTAATAAAATGCAAACAGATTAAAGAGAAATGTTAAGAATAAAAACAATTTTAATACAGGGAGGAAGAGCACTCTATGTGTTTATTATTAAATCCAGCACAATCAATGTAACTATGCCCAATAGCTTTATGCATAAAATAAGCATTAAAAAGAACTTCAACAATCTTATATCAGTTGGAAACAAAATCAAAGATAACAGAGAAGAAAGCCATGACATCGTATTATGTAAGTGGAAATCCAAAGATACTAGGATATATAAGGAGGTCCTATTACAGCAAAAATGAGTTTACCCAAGAACTAAACAGCAACTTAGTTTACCCGTATGTACCAAAAATTAGACCTATCATTTGCGGCATAACCAAGTTTCAGCTTACAAACCACGCAAAGACTTTCTACTAGATCCCATCATATATACAATAGCAAAACACATCAAAATGACATGGGATAACAGCAAAATAAACTACCCAGATAAACCCGTGATATACACATTATAGACAAGCAAAAATACCAACTTTGCTCAAGCTCCCGGCGGCAAGCTCTTCCCAAGCTTACTGCCTCAACCCGCTTCGTACTCTGTGGAAAACAAAACCAAAACAGGGTGAGCCACAGCCCAGTAGGGGTAACGAAATAATGTACCAACGGCGATCGAAATGTAAATCAAGCTAAAAGAGTTGAGCATGTAAGATTCAGAAGCATATAAATGTAAAAGCTTGACAATTCCCAATTCATTTGAAACACCAGAAATGAAATAATCGTCACCGATGGTGAAGAAAATCACATTTTGCTACTAGTGAGGACCAAACTCTAATGTTAGGATAGTCAGGATATCAGCCAGTCAGGGACGGTCTTCACGAGTAGCCACATTTGTGGGATACCCCTATGGGCCTAACAAACTCACCTGTAGCCTTCGTAAACCTTCAAAATATGCTCAACAAACGATTTCGGCAAACACAGTAAACTCCAAAGTGAAATGGAAATTCTGATCTCCAGTGAACATTACAGCAAGTACATCTTTCCATGATACAAAGTAAAGCCATAAAATAAATCATCTCATGGAAATTGTTAAATGCATAAACAATTAATGACAAAGCAGGTGGATGATTTATAACACAAAGAAAACAAAGTAATGAATTGCAAGTACTAGTACACCTTTCAAATTGATTTGCACAAACAGAGATTTCAACGAATCAAGACAGTGGTGTAAAATGAGTCACATCATTGGCTTTAAACATTAAGATGCATGGTGGTGAAAAGAATAAAATAAAGGAAATGTAAGAAAGAATTTCAATCATACTTTGGCTACCAGTGGAGTTCCAAGCATTAGTTCTCAGGGTCATTTTAACAAACATGTAAAAGGCTAGTTTGGAAATCCGCAAATAAATTTTAGATTTATGATTGAAAACAGGACTTGGAAGTACTAAAAAAAAATTGTAATTTCAACGATCAAAATCACACTAGGTATGGTATATGAGAGAAATGAGCAGAGAGTAAATAAAAGAGTTTTAACAAAATTCTTTGTTGTACAAGATTCTCAGAAACAGGGAGAGGTTGGAGGAAATGTATGGACAAAGCATATCAAGTTAATGATAACGAAATACCCAATTTCAGATACGTAGACATGTAGATAAAGGATATTATCAACAAAAGAAGAGAGAGAAAGGAAAAATATTGCTTACAGAAAACACCCAGTTCTTAATACGGAGCCTTTGGAAGGAAATTAACTAGGGTTGCTTAGAGATTTTGTGAATCAATTAACACCGATTAGAAGAAACTATATATACATGCAACTAGTATATCATTGTCTTTAAGAAAAATCAAGAACTTGTTTAACCAAAATGAAATCAGAACAAACCCAGTTCACTGGAAGAAAAATACCCAACTCAAATACTAATTAAAAGCACAACTGAAATGGTAGATATAAAAGTAGAAAACCCCTACCTGTTACGCTCTCTAGTCAAATACAGAACGTGGGTTTATCTTGAGTTTGAACCAAAATCTCTACTTCTACTCAGAGCTGGTTTTCGAAAATGAAATCGATGGTATTTGTTGAATGAGAGAAAAAGAAATAGGAAATGTAAGAAATGATCCTACAATTAAGACCCGATCTACAAAAGCATCACACTGCTACAAACCATTTACAAAATGATCATAAAACCGTTTGGGTCAGAGTTAAGTCGGACTGGGTCCACCACTCAGAGTTAAATGAGTCTGTCAAGTTACGTATTTATCCTCGAACTTTGGTTAACTGATGAAATGAAATCTAACAAAACCTGGTTCGCCTCTTCCATCTCTTAAACTTATTTGCACCGCCGCACTTCTTTCGCTCTCTCTCTTATTAACCTTATTATTTTCTCTGCAACTGGTTGAAGATGGAGATTTAGTGTTCATATGAAGATGAAAAGTTAGAGTTGATGTTGTTATAAGTATTTGTATTTGTTTCTGTATTCTGAAAAGCGTAAAGGGCTAGATGGTTGTTAAACTGATGATTGGAGACGCAAAAAATCCCATAAAATTTCAACAGGTAATGTTCTTTCACCCTTTCTAGCAGTTTGAATCGTTTTTAATTTGGTTTTTAGTTTGGGTATTTTTACAGAAACCGTAATTAGAATTTGGGGATTTCTTGGAAACCCTAATTTCAGTATTTAAAACTCCAATGAAATGTAATTGCATGATACTGATAGTTTTGGTTTGTGTAAAATGGGGTTGAGCATGATAGTCAGGTCTTCTGTTAATGTTTTTTTTTTTTTTTTTTTTTTCCTTTTTTTTTTATACATGAACTTCATGATTTACAGTGTTAAAATGGTTGTTTCCCCATAATTGAAATTGTTGATGATGGTATTAAATCCTTTCATTATGATCCATGATTTTGCATATGTTTGTTTGTGTTTTAAATAATGCCTTCTCTTATATATATATGTGTGTAGATGGTTAGGAATTGAGTGATTTCTCAATTAAAACTCTGAATTTTCCATGGAGCTAGTATTATGATAGAATGTCTCACCAAACATTTATAATGACTGCGCGAACAGCCTTTTTAGAGGCTAGTTTCGGTGTGTATTGGTGTGGTTTGTAGTGAGATGATTTATGCTTTCATTCGAACTTTGTTGAAGTCTATAAGAATTGTTGAATGTTGGTAGTCAAGTCAAACAGAGCTTGAATTAAGCTTACCATTTGAGTATTGCCCATTAGTTGATGATGGCTATAAGAATTGTTGGAATGTGGTAGTGATGACTTAAACGTATATGGTATGGATGTATGAAATCATAGCTTCTAGCTTACACTTATAGTGGTCTATATGTTGATTGTGACTACTTGGCAGATAGGTGGTTCTATGAGTTCACTTGACATAAAAATGTTATGAGTGTTAAAATAAGGATTCGATTGTTAAGTGCTTGATTATAGCAAGTGGAAGGTATGATTTGTGGGTTTATACAAGGCTATACGGGAACCTCTTTCGTTGTCTTAGGTGATGATTACTAGTGCTTAAATATAGTTTGTGCCTTCGAATTTCCAGGAAATTTTGAGTTATGCTCTATGATGGTTGTCGTGTGGAAATGTATTCTAGGATGATTAGTTTCATTCGAAGAATAGTTGTCCTCAGACAGATAAAGATAGTATTTTATATAGCCAGGTAGTTTGAAAAACCCTCAACTGCTACTGTATGCGAGTGAATACTCTAGTCTTGAGTTTATTATTGAGTTGTATCACTCCATTTTTTTTACTGTTCTTGCTGATGGTGGTGACGGAAAGTTATATGGGTTGATGATGGTTAAAATAACATTTGCTTGTAAAATTTTTGACTTTTTTCCTTCTGTTTGCTGATTTAATGTGATGGTTTTGAAGATGTTGATGGAGGTAGGCATAAACCCAATTGTTGTGGTGGTTTTGAAGATGTTAGAGGTGGAATAGACCCAACTGTTGTGGTATGGTGGTTTTGAAGATGTGGATGGAGGTGGTAACAGACCTCCGCTGCTGCGGTGGTTTTGGAGATGTTGATGGAGGTGGTAATGGACCTCCGCTGCTGCAGTGGTTTTGGAGATGTTGATGGAGGTGGTAATGGACTGCTGCTGTCGTTGCTTTGGTGGTTTTGAAGATGGGTGGGAATTGATGTTGATGTATTGGTCCGCATTCAGAACATGACTGACCATGGCTCCTAAAGGTTCACCATTCCAGATCCAGGGGTCTAAATGGTGCCCATCTATCTGTTTAACTATGGTTAAGTTACTTGGGTTATAAGTGAAAGGTATATAAGTAAAAAATTGGACCGTTTTTTTCAAAACTGTTAGATCGGATGGTTGATGACCATTTTGTAAAGGTTTTACCTATTTCCAATCCCCATTTCCCTAAATCCCATCCCAACTACACTACTAAAATGTAGTGTATCTAGTACAACTACAAAGGAAAATGGATCAAAAAATGGTAGCAAGCTACCTCTCTACGATAAAAGAGCCTGGACTTCAATTGAAGTTTATTAGGTTTTTCATTACCTTCTCGGAGGAAGAATGATTGGTCTTTAATACACCAATATCTCACTAACAATCTCAATGGCTAGTAACTCATCTACTCATTACAGAACTGAGAAATGACATAAGGATGAGTACACAACAATTGGTTAAATGCACCCCCTAATGTGACTAATTCGGATATAGAGTACGCATACTAAACCGTGTGGTACATGACACTTGCCCCTCCCATTTAGAGATCCTTGTCCTCAAGGATGAAGTCTGGGAACCAGAGCTTGAATATGGCGGCATCCTCCCATGTTGAGTCGGCCCAGGTCCGAGTTGCACCATTGTACCAAGACTTGTGGAATTTGAGTCGGTCCCCGACACTAACTAGTGTCCAAAACAAAGAATGGGTTTGATGACAAACCGACTTCGCATGGTCACTAGGGAAGTTGAGGTGATGACCACGACTTACCCAATCCTATCTTCTTAGGTTGTGAGACATGAAAGACTGGATGAACTCTTGACCCCGGGAAGCTTGAGTTTATAAGCAACGACTCAATTCTTTGTAAGACTTCAAAGGGGCCCAAAGTACTTGGCCGAGAGCTTGAAGTTCTTTCTGACAACAGCGATGTTTGTCTATAAGGTTGTAGCTTCAAGAAACGAAGTCACCCCACTTCAAAAGCTTTTGTCAGACCTCTTTTATCCGCAAAATGTTTCATCCTACTTTGTGCCTTGGATAGTTCTTCCTTTAACGATTTGTAACATAATGTCTCTTTCACCGTAAATAATTCTCCACGGTGACGTAAGTAGAAAGGGGTGGAAAAACCCGGATGTGGAGGAGTATATCCATATAATGCGAAAGGGTGACATATTGAGGCTAGAGTGGTAATTGGTGTTAAAACACCACTCGGCTAAAAGTCAACCAGTCTTGACCATTGTTTGGGGTGAGAACTTGTCATGCACCTCAAGTACTGCTCCACACATGCATTAGTTCTTTCGGTTGCCCATCGGTTTGAGGATGGTAGGCGAAGCGAGCTTCAGAGTGGTTCCCAATGATTTGAACGAGCTTGCCGGAATTGGCTAATGAAAATCTTATCTCTGTCCTCACAATTGAACTAGGAAGACCATGAAGTTTAAACACATGAGAAAGAAACTCCTTAGCAACTATCATGGCGGTGAATGGATGGCCTAGAGGAATGAAGTGACTATACTTTGTCAATCTGTCTACAACCACTAAGATGACATTCTTTTAAATGGCATTGGAAGGTCTTACATAAAATCTAAGGATATGTGTTTCCAAGCAATATCGGGTATGGGAAGTGGTTGGAGTAGGCCCCTGGAAGAAGTTATCTCCCTTGTTGCATTGGCACACATCACAGGGAGGTTACAAGCTTGATAATATCGGTCTTCATGTTGGGCCAAAAAATGAAGTTTAGCTCTGTGGTAGGTGCCATGGATGCCGAATGCCCCCAAGCTATTTGATGCATGTAAGGAGTGTAATATAGAAGATCTTAGGTGCACTGAGCCAATGTAGAGTCTCCATTTTGAACCTCAAGATGCCACAGTGCATAAGAATAGTTGCCTTGTGTTGGAGAGACGATCGGTTGAGTAATAAGTTGAAGTGCGGTGGAGTCGATTCATAAATGGAGATAATGTCTTGTGACCCACCGGGGTTGAGATGCGACAATGATGAACGAAGAGAGGGTAACCTGGACAAGGCATCGGCAACTTTGATTCTCCGACCCTTTTTTGTATTTAATAACATAGTCAAGACCCATTAATTTGACTAACCATTTATAACTGCAAGCGATTGATAACCGATCCATGAGGTACTTCAAACCGTGATGATCGGTGTTTATGATAAATTGTTATTGCTTAGGTAGTGCTTCCACTTAAACAGCCATGGCCTATGGCAAAAATTCTTTTTCATAAGTAGACAGGCTAATGCCTTAGGACCCAATGGTTTGCTTAGAAAGGCAATTGGTTTACTATTCCTCATTAGTCTGAGACCAATCCCTATGGAACAGGCATCGAGTCTCCAAGGTGAATGGGTCGAGAAAAAAATCGGTAAAGCAAACCGGTGTTGAAGTCATAGCGGTTTGAGAAAGCATGAGTTGCGGCCTCAGACCATGTAAAAGGAATCCTTTTTGAGTAGGTATGTGAGGTTTACGAGATATTTCCATAGTTTTTGATGAACTGCGATAGTAACCCCTAAAAACCCAGGAGTTGTTTGATTTGCGGTTGTGGCCAATGAACCATGGTGCGACTTTGTCAGTGGTCACAACACCTTGGCATTGATAATGTAGCCAAGGTACTCAAGTTGTTTGAGCAAAGCACATTTAGAGAACTTGGCAAATAGAGTGCTTCCTTAGCGAGCTAAGGTAAGTCTGTACATGCTCCATATGAGCCTCCATGGATGGGTAAACTAAGATATCGTCGAAAAAGAATACCGCCACGAATTTACGAGATATGGTTGAAATACCTCATTCATTAGAGCACGAAAAGTTGCGGGAGCGTTAATAAGCCCAAAAGGCATTACTACGAATTCATAGTGGCCATGATGGGTGCGAAAAGCCGTCTTGTGAATGTCGGGTGCATAAACTCAATTTGGTAGTAGCCGTAACGAAGATCAATCTTTGAAAATACCATAGAACCATTCAACTCATCAAGTAATTCCTCTATAAGTGGAATTGGAAATTTATCTTTAATAGTTATGTCATTGAGTTCGATAATCAATACAAAAAACGCCAAGTTCCATCCTTAGCACAACGGGGAGAATAGGAGATGACAAATGGGCTATGGCCAGGTTGTATCACACCGAGAGGAGAGCATTTCGAGACTAAGATTCGACCACGAGACTTATGAACATAAGGGCATTTGTGGTCTTTGAGAAGTTGGGTCGGAACCCGAGTTTTGAGTGGGATTTTATGGTCAAGTGAGAAAGGAGGAAGTCCTTTAGGTTCTGCGAAAACATCCGAAAAGCTGTCGAGAAGGGTGGATATTGCGGTGGCGGTGGCGGTATAGGTGTAGTAGAGATGGAGAAAAACCGGCCAATGAGTGTAGGGGTGTTACTCTTTAAAAAATTTCTTAGAGAAGAAGCACCGAGAAGGCTCAGGAAGGTTTAGAAGAAGTACCTTGAAAGGGTAATTGGTGTGTGCCTTGATGTACAAAAGAAATACTCAGATGGGGCGAAGTTAAAAGTAACATCGCCAAGTTTGCGCAAATCCTTGATCGGCTCCCAAAACAATATCCAACCACCTGAGGAAGAGCTCGTAAACTTGCGAGAATTGATGTCCTTGCATTTTCCAATTAAGGTGATGGCAACTACCCTAGATGATAGTCTTTATCTCCATTAGCAACGGTGACAAGACATCGACCCGATTGGTGACACATGAAGGCCTAGTTTAGAGGTGAGAGGCATCAATGAAGCTATGAGTACCGCTGTGTCAATAAGCACAACCACGGGATGCTTGTTAAGATGACCATGAATTCTAATAGTGTCATGAGCAATATTCACTGTCAGAGGCATGTAAAGAAATCTCAATGGTAGAATCAAGTCAAGGAGATGCATCGTAGAGAGTTCAAAGAGATAAGGACTCAAAGTTCCTCCACATCATCGCAATTAACATGAACAGTTGTTGGAGTTTTTACATTTATGGCCTTGTACGCCAAAACTCATCACACATAACAAAGTCCTTTGTGTTTCCTAACCTGCGCGTTTGTGCATGGGTGAGGCGTTTGCGGGTGTGGGGAATTGTCTCGTGAGGTTCTTTGTGGGAGTAGGAGGGTGAGTTACAATTGGGGATGATGAAGAGGTATTGTTCTTAGTAAGGGTAGAGGATGTAGAGAAAAAGGCTTGATGGAAGATGGTGGGTGGGACAGTAGAGTGGTGAATGTGTAAATGGTCTAGAGAATGATTTAGTTTTGTTTTGGTCTTTGAAGAGAAGCTTGCCGCATGACCTAGCCAAATAAAAAACTGATCTTTCAGGCTTGAACATATGCATGTCCACGAATCTCTTCTTTTAACCCACTAATAAAGCTTAATGTATAATAACTCTCGTGCAAATAAGGATTGTTGGTTACCATATAGCTTTTATAATGTTCCCAGAGATCATAGTAATCCTCACGGTGGTAGTTTGGTTGAGTTTATTGAAACTACCTACATAGATATTTCCATAGTTTTTATATAACCCTTTATAAGTAGGTAAACAAAACTCACCTAACTACCAACCCCACCGTCTTCCTTCTTCCCTCTCTCAAATCTCAACATAAGTTTACCATTCCGCAACCCCCGCAATTCCTCCTTGCATCGTGACGTTGCCTTTATATCCCTGCGGTGTTTGTACCTCCTCCTTGCATCATAGCGTTGCCTTTATATATGCGGTAATGGTATTAAAGACTTTTCCGAAAAACGAGAAGTAGTACAAGTATTGATCACCAAATTCTTTTTTTTGGACTTTTAATTTCATATCAATGCAATTGAAACTGTTACCTTTGAATACCTAAGGAGTTTTATTTGATATTCTCTATCTCAATTAGATTTCCATTAGATCCAGGGCCTCAAGTTAAAAGTTTTCATATTAGTGGATTATTTTATTCAAGAAAAAAAAAAATCGCAATCCGATCTCAACCCTATTAAGATGGTGATTTTTACATTAATCTCAAACGTTATTAAGTTAGTGGTGGTGGTGGTGGTGGTGGTGGTGGTGGTGGTGGTGGGGGGTGTTTAGATTTAATATGGAGATTAGAGAATACTAGAGTGAGTTTTGTTTACCTAACTTAAAAAGAGTTATGCAAAATTTAAGTTGAGTACTTGGGATGGGATTTAGGAAATGTAGGGATGGGAAATAGGTAAAACCTTTTGTAAAATCAAATTCAAAAAGTGTGATCATTTTGTAAACCAAATTACAAAAGTATGACTATTTTGCAATTGGCCCAAAGAAATATCACTAGGAGTAGAAAAGAAAGAAAACGGATTTACAAAGCGGCATTCTTAAATTAGAGTGGTTTTTTAAAAAGACCAAATTCTCTAATTGTTCATGTGCGACATGTGTCGAACATGCTTAAAAATGCTAGGACATTTCCATTGCTCATAATAATCAAGACCCTAGGACTACTAAGGGATAACCTATTTAGATAAAAACACCCACGTTTAGTTTAGGGCACTCACTACGAATATTAATGCATCTCTTATACTAGGATCGCACGCATACACTATAAAATTTTAGCTTTCCACGAAATGGGTTGGAGTCTGGTTCTAAACCAAAGAGAGATTTTTGTGCTGCTATTACGGTGGCGCTCTTACGCCTCATGAATCTAGCGGGACTCGACAAGAATTGATTCCTTAGGCGACGTCACACCAACTAAGAGTTGCTTCAACTCAATTGAAGACTTTGAACCAATCCGTCTCCCATAGTTTAATCCTATATATGATTTCCTTTTGCAATAAAATAGTTTGATCAAAGGTGTAGAAATGGATAGCAGCATGCATTAAATTCTAGCTAACCTCAAAATGGGACTTATGCAACCCCAAGTGCATCCTAGGATTATTATTCACCTCACAAGAATAAAATATGTGGAATCAACAAATTTTGAGACCGAAAGAAAACTTTGATGATTTCTATCTATCTTGATAGATGGAGCAAGCTCAACAAACAATCAGAACATGATACATGAGTTATCAAGGAAAGATAGCGGACCTTGCTTCACGAATCCCTATGAAGACTTTGTAGTCCTTTAAACCCTAAAAGGCTTAGGAATAGGACGACTCTAGATACAACTAGGACACACCAAAAAGTAATGTCGGGATTCAAGATCCTAGTTGCTTGAAAGTTCCCTTTTATAGACATTCAAAGCATAGGTTTTGGGTTTAAGCTAAGAAAGCTTTGGAACCAACCAATAAATATCACCGTTAGATGAAGCTTTGAATCGATTTACATAAGCAAGATATACACTCGATTAGGTGAAACCGTATCCAACCTTTGTAGAAAGACTATGATCAACATGGTTAGCCTAAACTAGCCTAGGGTTTTTGAACTTAAAAGCTTAATCTTCATTTTCATGAACACATAAGACATTAACTGCGAGTCACAAACTGATCAAACAAGTCCAGTGTTTTTAGATAATTAATCAAATACTAATTATCTCGTAGAAATAATTTGAAAACACTAAAAATATAATCGACATGGTTAGTAGGTGTACAAGGTACAAATACCATCGCCATCGCGGAGCTCTGGTGGTTGGGTCACAACACGTACCGGTTTGAAACATTTAACCAAACCAAGTTCCCGGTTATCGAACTATTTAGGTTTCGTGTCTTAGGTTTGGAAATCTTTTAAGACTGCCATCCGGTTCCCGATTAACGTAACCAATCGGTTTGCGTACCGATTTGGATACAATAGAGTTCGGAACACATAACATTTTTAGTTTGCATACCGGTTTGGAAACTAATCTCGGTTTAGAATCTGAGTTGAAAAATGGTTTGCATTCTAGTATGCATACAGATCCGATTCACGGGTTAAACAGATTTTCACATGATGTGCATAAAAATATACGTACCACAAATCTACGGCAAGTCGATATATAGCCTACCCGCTACTTGTACGAGTACATGTAATACAGGTTCGTACATATAAAAGTTTTCCCAGTTTGTAAAACCGATAACATCGTTTTCAGATCCGAGATCTATAACAGCTTTATATTTCTCTTTAAATGCGACTCAACGTTCTCGAATAACATCGATGACAAATATCACATTCTGTGCTATTTTCAAACAAGAAACTTGAATCATGATTTTGATTCCGAGCGATAAATTATCATTAACCGAAATTCATCGAGTATGAACAAATGTTCATTAAGCTTAGTCATTATATTCCGAGAACTAATTATCAAGATAAACTTGACTCGGTCTTGTTTATGTATAACAAGTCTAATTATATTTTCTTATACGACATCGTCTCAAACGATAAAAAAGGGAATATAACTTGAGATATAGGTGGTTCAGTCTTCAATTATCTTTTGTTGTGAAGCTCTCAAAGCCATTTGATCTTCGCCTTCAAACTAAGTGACGCAATGATGATTTTGCCATGATCCACTATTTCTCAACTACATTTCTATCTAGTCCGAGACTTAACTAATTGTAGACTAGAAATCAAGATATTGTTTTGACAACTAAATTTGATAACAAGCTTGAGATAGCAACACTTGTGTGAGTTTGACCGAGCAATGCTCTAACACTAGATTTTTGTAATTTTCGACCCAATCAATCATGGTCTGTGACCCAAAACTTCGAATTTTGAACTTTTTGGGACCTATGTGCAACGATGGTCACAAAGTTCAACCCGAGGTCAAATATCCCTAAAATAAAAATAAACGGGGAAAAAGTTACACAAGATGTTCGAATTATTACTTGGTTTCCATTAAACAGTCGGTGAACTCTTATTGCGTAAAATAAGGGGAATTATAAGAGAGATATACCAAAATAAATTAATGAATTGTACCTATCCAACATCATTGGGAAAAATAAGGGAAAACAATGGAAAAAGAAAAGAAAGTTATAGGTGGAAGAAGAATTAATGAAAAGAGAAATAACGGTGCAGTTAGAGCATCCACATGGGTGTTAAAGTTATATCAATTCTTTTGAAAATAGTATTTTGTGTTGTTTGGTAGTGAGGATCTAGAAGGCTATAATCGACGATGTTTAAAACAACATGATACTTGGGCATAATTTCAAACCAAGCCTAAATATTAAACATAGTTTTATACAAAACCCGTAGTAATTTAGAGTCCGACGGTTTTAAACATCATTTCACTTTCGGTGCATGTAAAAACACCGCGTTATATTTTAAAAATGGCTGTCAAATTTAAGAATAACTAAATTCGAATGATATATTTACCATTTAATTTGCCCTATTTTTCAAGGCGTCGAAAACACATCGTCCTGTATAAGTTCCATTCAACGAAACAAAGAGTTTTTATCTTGCGGTAACGATTACAACAATCATTTTACATTTTATATTTGCTAGGTCAAACAACACACATTTTGCGGTACCGCTTTTTGTAAGAACGCGAAATTGGGGGATATAAAGGAATTGGGGATATAAGAAAAGGACAAAAGTGAATCCAAATATCAATTCGGGGTCACCTAAATCTAAGTATTTTTACCTAATACCTAATCTACCCCTCACTAA